>JADDOH010024648.1:0-600000 GCA_016648135.1 Agrypnia vestita | reverse complement strand
AAATAATGACTTAAAATGAGATCTTTATTCTATGATAGTGATTTAATCGTTATTAACGTATCAATGTGGTTTATAGCAATAGTTCTTTTAAACTTCTTCTTCAAATGTAGCAAATTTATTTTGTGGTAACATAATTATAATTAATATAAATTAACTTTGTTTAAACCACTTATTTATTGAAAAAAATCAACATATTAAATATTATTTTTGTTTTCCTGATGAAGAAGCCATTGGCTTTGAAACATGTTGATTTTTTTCAATAAATAAGTGATTTAAACAAAGTTAATTTATATTAATTAGTTCTTTTAAAGCTTAGATTTTTACGAAAACTGGTTGTTTGATTGGTAGAGAACGCAAAAACGTATGCTTTATATGAAAGATTGCTAAAAACGGATGTACGTTTTCGCTATTCTCTTTTATAAAGTGGAGACATGGACACTAAAGCAAGAATTCATCATCAAGAAGTCGAGGCCTTTAAAAAATTTTTTTTCGGAAAAAAATTTCAGAAAAAAAAATTGGGAAATTTTTTTAGGAAAAATCGGCAGAGGGACGGGCGGGCAACTAAATTATTATAATTGGGATGGAAATGAGATCAGCTATTCTTGGATTCCAGTCACGGTTGCTGGAATACTGCAAGGCCGCCGTACTATATTCACTTGCCGACTCACCAGCGACTGATTGACCCGTCATTTGTACCCACGTCCTGAAGAATTGTGCTAACCTATTTGAGCGGATAGACCGCCGTTCAAGCACGTTATAAGATTATATAAAAAAAGTAATACGCGAAAGTATTAACATCACTCGTGCGCGCATGTATAAAATAAGTATATATAATCTAAGATGAATTTCAATTTTATTTTTCACACGTATTTAATTTATGCATAAATATAAATAACGCACGTTTCCTACATATTTTAAGGCACCTGACGTGGGTATCAATTTTCTAAGATGTTTACCGGCACAAGTGTTTTATAAAAAAAACAGGCGTGCACGCCATAAATCAATAAAGCTGCGCATATCTACAATTATTTCCAATAAATTAGAATTTACAAACATAATTATCTGAAGCATTAAGTTTGTACGTTTAAATCCACACGCAAATGATTCAACATTTTCATGTTAATGTGTTAACTAGAATCTAGCGGAAGAATTTAGACATTTTATCAAACCTCTAGAATATTAAAGGTTTACCACCAAGGGAGCCTGCAAGTTAAATAGAAAAAGGGTGAATTTTTTCACTAAGGAGATGAATTTTTTTATTATAATTTATCATGGTACATATTTAATTATTGTTTCAGTGTAAAATTAAAAATATGTATTACCACATCATGCATGGAACTCCTCCGCCATGACTGAGATGCAATTTTCCCCGTTGTTCGTTTGTCCGGTACAGAAAAGAAGGCCATTTACTTAATTTTAAATAAAATATAATCATATCCGATTTGGAAAAAACTTTTTTTTGTAATATTCGGAGCAAGATGAAAAATTTTTCTTACAATTTTTCCGAACGACTGTTATCAACAAGTAGCTTATCGGATTAAAAATCCGCATGCTGCATTTTATTTCTGGCACCAGGAAAAGCTGCATCTCAGTCACGGTGGAGGAGCTCCACGGGTATAGACATAACGCGGCCATTTAAAAAAAACTAATTAAATAATAGTTTAATACATAAGTTCCAATAAATAAAATAATCAGCTCGAAAAAAAAACACAATTTCTATATAAATTTTAGGCTCCCTGGGTGGTGTACTCCCTTAGTATTTTTATAACAAAACGCTTTAATGTATTATTCCCCGGCTAATTGCCTCCAGTGCAGATGAATACAGCCTGCAGTGGCAATATAGTTCATCAATAAAGCATCGATATTAGCGGCAATACTAAGTTCATGAATGTACGCCATTGCAATTTGTTTAATAAATAAACATTGATAATGTATGATTACCGTATTTATTACCAATTACCACATTAATGATAATATTTATGTAAAGCTCTCCGTCCGGGTGCAAGGGTGTTGAATTGCCATATTGGAAAGTCCTCCAGTATCGGCCGGTACTGGACACCGTGTCCAGTGGACACCGTATTGCGTATATAAAAGAAGGGATTTTTTTTTTTGTATTAAAAAAAAACTTAGGGTGACGTTACTGCCGGACTCCCGCGGAATGTAGGTACTTCAACAAAGAGGTTTACCGTTGGAATATTGTGTATTCTCGGTTCTAAAAAGTTAAAAGTATCATTGATAGAAATCATTGGCGGCCCTCGTAGCCCAGAGGACATGACACTGGCTTCCCACACCGAGGGTTCCGGGTCCGATTATCGATGAGGTCACAATTATTGATCTACGTGATTTACTCTAGCCTGGGTGTTTCGTGATGTGTTTCGCTTCTGTAATTGGCCCTCTTGGCCTGTTGAAAGGAAAAAAAAAAGTTTAAATCTAAGCAAAAGATTACAATAGAAATTAGTTGATCATCTCGTCGGCAGATGTAGACGATATACCGATGCTCGGCCCTCTGTTGGTCCGCATCTGCATCTCGGCCGTACATCTTTGCCGCGCGCTAGTGCCGTCAGATGGCGTTCATTGTCCGTATCCGCCATGCACATTCCATTTTGTACCAGCACTTTTTTTATCTGGCAAAGATGTATATTCGAGGTAATATATCTTGATGTGATGTTTGTCGGAGTGCGTGAAAAGGACGGGATATTTAACTTAATGGAATTAAAATACATATAATTTATTTTTAAATCTGTCAATAAATGACAAATAGAATATTTACAATTACGTATTTTATCGCGGGACGACTGCGGCCTGTGACGTTTTTCTAGTCGAGATCGTCTCACCACAGACAGTAAGCGATCACGAGCCGCGTCGTCTAAGTCAAGTGACGTCACACGCTGGATCGTCGCATAAAACGAGATTACTTTTGCAACACAACTTTAAAGTCCCATAACATATTCATGATTTTTTCACATTTTTGTTTCATTTTACTTAAATTTTTAAAATTACTTACTTACTTACCGTCACGCCGTTTCTCCGTGGGGGTAGGCAGAGAGGGTAGAGCGCCACACTCTTCTGTCCTGACATACAACTCTCGCTTCATCCACATTCATACATCTTCGCATGCAAGCTCGCCGGTTGTTGAGGCTTCTAACGGGACCATCTTCCAGTATCTGGTTGATCTGGTCATGCCACGTCTTCCGCGGTCGCCCTCTCTTTCTGGCGCCATCAACACTTGTATTATATATCATTCTTACCATTCTTTCCTCATTCATTCGCTCAATATGCCCAAACCATCTGAGCGACCTTTTTTTAATTCTATTAATTATGCTAAGATCAGCTTTACATTCATTCCTAATATCTGCATTCTCTACTCTATCATAAATTGAATTGCCACACATAAGTCTTATAATTAATCATTTTTATAATTAATCTATAAAAAAAAGGAAACTTTTTCATTCCCGAAAGAAGTACTCGACTGGCAGTACAAGGACATGACATTTTATGTATTTGAAAAAGTGTGTATCATCCCTCGGGACCTTTCCTCGTAAACCAGGCTCGGGTCCCGGCCGGGATGTGATAAATTCGATGCATGAAATGTGTATTAGGTTATTAAAGCCCGGGCGGGGGGCGGTGACGATCGCACCCTTATTTATTCATTTATCCCGCGCGGTGGCGCAGCGGTGTCATCCAATTATTATTTTCACACAGGTCGCGGGAACCTATACTGGGCGAGGCGAAACCTATACTCCCCCGGACAAAACAAAGTTCGCACTTACGAGAAAACATTAAATTGTATATTTTTAATTAAGGATAAATTATAGAAGTCTCACACAGAGAAAGCTAATTTATATATGAGAAAAGTGAATGGAAGTCTCTTATACGATGACTCAGGGCTTACAACCTGTGTGAGGAGGCTTAAGTGATCACTCTACACAATGCCATCGCAAGGACATCCACACATTCTCAAATTTTGAAAGTTCTATATATGTGTTCGAATCAAGAACCTTTCATCTATTACTATGGTCTCTGCTAGAGACATCTGTTGATTTTTTTTCTCATAAACAAGTTAGTATACACATCTTTCGTAACTAGTAATGATAAAATTGAGTTTTTTTTAGCAATATTCCTATTAAGGTATATATGATATTCTTTCATATTTTTATACATATTTTTGTTTTTTAATTTAGATAATATATCAATACACGAGGAACGTTTACAAACAAAAATAAAAGAATAAATGCTATGGATATTATATTATTTATTTATTAAGGAATCTTAACAGTTTCAATCATTATAAAGTTAGAGCACAGTGGACATTGCATCAACCAATTATAAAGATTCACAAACGTTTAAGGCGCAGTAAATTAAGTAGAACGTTGGATAAGATGATATTTCAAAGTTAATTTATGGTAAGCAACAAACAATATAAAAGTGAAATAATGGTAAGCGACTAAACATGAAAAGTATAAGAAGAAATGAGTTAATTAATGTATGTTGATAGTAACACGAGAAGAGGGATGGAGTGGAAAGGGTGAGGAGGTTGGAGTCAGGGTAGAGGTGGCGGAAGACGAGATGATATGGGTTAGTGATTATTAGAAATTGGCATTCTTTACCAAGTAGACCACCGCACCAGGTTCATTTGTGATAGAACGGCTTTTACAACCAAACGTCATTTAAAAAAAAAAAAAAAAAAAAATTTTTGGGTTTTACAAAACATTTAATCTTTAGTTATATTGCCTTTGCTTTTTATGCCTAGCGAAATTATTTTTGGTAAGGAAATGTACAAATGTTTAATTTTTTAATTAAGTTTCTATCAAGACATTTGCTTCAAATTTTCTATAATTTGTTAGCGATATGTATTTATGAAATCGCGGCTTAGCAAAACTTTTAAAACTATTAATTCTGCAGAGATGTGGCCAATACAGTCCATAATAAAACCCAAAGGCACAGCAAAACAATAAAATGATTTCTTAGGAATAAAATCTGTTTTTTTTGAAAATTAGGGTAGAACATTATCAAATGCGAACATTTTTTGTTCATGGGTGTAGATACATAACATTTACTAAGTACCACGGATCATGAACATGTGGAATAAGGAACTAGTGGCACAGCTCCGTGCCGCTAGTTCGTAGTCTCTGGTTGGGCTTGAAGTTGAAAAATCATCCATAGAAAACCATTTGTTTTCTTTTTAAATTGACCTCATTCACTTAAACCTAAAATTAAATATAATGAAATAACAATATAAAATTGTCAAAAATATTATTATCAGGACGGACGCAAACTGATGAAGATACGGTGGAATCGAAACCGGTAAACGTAGAGTTGCTAATTAAGTGTTTAATTAAAATTAATAATCATGTCCGTTGACGATATAAACATAGAAAATATGTCAAGACTATTTAATTTGGGGACAATTTTGCCTGAGCCCTCGCTGATTGCGTGTCAAACTCTAATTATCTTAAGTTGTAATTTCAGCATCAAAATACGGACTTTACGGACTGACAGACCGACAACAAAATTATTATTATTATTATTATTATTTTATATTGAAATTTATTTATTGAAAATAAAAATATTAAATACATTTTACATTGAATATTACATTTTTTTATACACGTTTAACTGTCCCCAGTAAAGTAAAGTTTCATATGCGTCATTTCATTATGTACGCACTAGCCAAATCACACAATGTTCACGATAGTGTTGATTCTACATAATAATAATAATAATAATAATAATTGGATAATTTGTATAGCGCCGTTTTCGCGAAATACTCACCTCAAGGGCGCTTTACACAGAGAAATTATTATCTTACAAGACAACTTACTGCTAGAAAAGAAAAAACTTATTTACTATTACTTATTCACTAGGTGGCATACAAGAAGTGGAATTAAAATTGAGTACTATAATAGTTTGTGAGTCCTTGAAAGAATTATGTGTTTTCGCGGAGTGCACAATATGAGTGGAAAACATTAGCTAGCGTTGTTGTGGTTAGATTTTATAGGTTTTTATAGGATTGTCTAAATAAATGCGTCTTAAGTTGTTTTTTGAACAGTGGTAAGCTGTCAGTTTGTCTCAGTTTGTTAGGTAGTTTGTTCCATAACTTTGGTCCAGCCACCGCGAAAGCACGATCACCGAAATTAGTTTTGTGGACGCGATTTACTTCAGCTAACCTATTTGTATTAGATGTTGATGCTGAGCGAAGTGTTAGTTGTCTATTATTTGCGGAGAATGGAATGCAGAAGTCGGTTATGTATTGAGGGGCCATGTTGTGAATAGCCTTAAATATTGTAAGGCAAAGCTTATATTCAATCCTCTCTGGACATCTAAGCCAGTGAAGGTTTTGAAGATGGTTTGAGATGTGCGCAAACTTTGAAACGCCGGTAATAAGTCTTGCGGCGGCATTAAATACAGATTGTAATTTGTTTATTTCCTGTTTCGGGAGATGAGCGTAGATACCATTACAGTAGTCTAAGCGAGAGATAACGTATGCATTTATTAGTGATTTTGTTGCTTCTGTTGGGATGCTTTTGCGAATAGATTTAATGCGGCGTAAATGATAGAATGCAGAGCTGGTTGTGCTATTAATTTGTTTACTAAGAGACATGCTTGAATCCAAGTAGACTCCAAGTAGTTTGACATTAGTTTTAGGAATTATGTCAATATTTGAAATAGAGAGTGGGAGTTTTTCCAACAGGTGTTGGCGTCTTCGGGTAGCTGTCCAAAGGAACTCAGTTTTGGTCGGGTTAAGTTTCAGTTTATTCGAGGACATCCAAAGGTTTACGTCATTTATGCACTGAATGATAGATTGTTTTAGTATGTTTGTATCGTTTGGAGAACAATGGAAGTATAGTTGCCAGTCATCAGCATAACAGTGAGCTAGAAGTCCGTGTGTGGTAATGATATCAAATAAATCTTTTGTGTACATGATGAAAAGTAAAGGACCTAATACCGATCCTTGTGGAACACCTGACTTCATACAAACCGGTGCTGATTCAATGTTATCAATAACTACCGTTTGGAAACGGTTCGAGAGATAGGATTGGAACCATTTAAGCGCTGTACCGCGTAGACCGTAAGATACTTCCATTCTTCTCAGCAAGAAGTCATGGTCAATTGTGTCAAAAGCGGCACTCATGTCAAGAAGAGAGACGAGTACTAATTTGCCCGTATCTATTGCGAGTATGATGTCAGATAAAATTTTAAGGAGTCCGGTTTCTGTAGAGTGGTGTTTTCTGTAGGCTGATTGAAATTTACTAAATAAATTGTGTGCGTCCATATATGCATTCAGCCGCGAAGACACAATTCTTTCAAGCAGTTTAGCGATAAGTGGTAAATTGGATATAGGTCTGTAATTATTGAGGTCTTCTGCATCTAGCGTAGGTTTTTTTAAAATTGGAGTCACTATTGCACTTTTCAGAAAGTCGGGAACTTCTCCAGTGCCTAACGACATGTTGTAAAGTTTACAAAGAAAAGGTGCTAGTTCTTGTATGCAGGATTTGAAAAGCCAAGTTGGTATGGGGTCCAGGGCACAATGTTTGGTTGGAGAGATTCTCGTAATACGTATAATTTCTGCAATATTAGTGTCTGACAGAGTGTCAAATATAGTGTCACCTGGTAAGAATGATGGTTCTGTACTAGATAATGTTGAAAGCCTAATTTTGTTTATCTTATCTCCGAAGAAGTCTGACATTTTGCTTGGGGTGATATTTATAGAAGGAGTTTTGTATGCTTGCGGTTTTCCTAAAACGGTGCTCAGTGAATTCCACATGTGTAATATCTAACACGACACGATCGAATCTATCTTCAAATGTTCATATTCTATGTTAATAAAATAAAAAATAACACTGGAGTTATCTTTTCACGGCCACTGTTGGTTCGTTCAAATATGTAATCGAATGTCGCCGCATGATAAGTGTCTGGTGGACACCCTGCCTTACCCACATTTATAAGAATGATGGTTGTCGTGACCCTCGTCTTGAAATAAAGAGGGCACGACTGAAGACAGAAGTCCTATTCCAGATATTTAAACTCCTACATTTTATTTAGGTATTGAATCTAACGGATAATTTATGCGAATCTCAACGCACGTGTTGAGATTACTCATTGTAATGCAATACAGCTTCTATTATCAATTCAGTTTCAATACAATTTATTTTTTTATATAACGTTTATATAACAAAAGTACATTCAACTCGTAAATGTTATAAATTATGAGTTTACATATATTAAACGTTTTAATTAACACATAAGGGTGTAACAGAGCTAGTCCACAATACTTTACAGGTGGATTTCTGCTTTGATTATGAGGAAAAAAGGTTCAAGCAACCATGACTATCAATAGTTAAGGAGATATGCGACATCAAATTTTGCATTTTTTTTTCTCAATATTTCTGACTTATTACAGCAACTTATATATAATATGACAAATTCATTCTCTTTAATACAAGTCAAATAAAATGATTAAAACTTTCCAATTGGAAAATATTTCAATTGGATTTTTTTCAGGGTATTTATTATTATATTTTACTTTTATTGAAACGAATGAATTTTTCGTAATCGATATAAGTTACTGTAATGATACTTCAGCGTTTTGTAAAAAAGTAAGTCAGTAATATTTAAAAAAATGCAAACTTTGATATTGCATAACTCCATAACTATTGATAAGGTCATGGTTGCTTAAACATTTTCGACTCATAATCAAGGCAAGAATCCACCTGTAAAGTATTGTGGACAAGCTCTGTTACACCCTGTGTATTCGTATCAAAGGTGTAGGAGAATCTTACTTCGGAAAACTCTCTCAGAGATATGGAACAGATCAATTTTCTCTTGCAACAGGCATAACCATCGGCAGGTTAGTCCTGTATATTGGAATATGAAACAATCTATGCTGATGCTGTCTAAGGGGGGCAGGAGCATACAAACCATGATAAAAATGCGTAATCAAATACACATTCCTTCTAGCCACTAAACTATTGTAGCCAAGCATACCCTGGAGAAACTCGGTCGAAATAAAGCCAAGGATAATAAATTTTCAAGTTTTTTGTTTGTAACATTGTAGAAATTCATTTTTAATATTTAAAAAAATGAGGGTAAACACAACACTGTTTTATTCCACTATATTTATTTTGAATTGTTAGAACGTTTTCAGGATTTCTCCCATTATCAATAACAACACGTTTACAACCAAGGATAATTAATGCCTGTACTCTCTAATGTAAGATATCTTGGAAACTTCTTTTGAAAGGTTTGTTTAAATGAGTAAATTGGGTTTATTCGCAAATAATATTGCTTCAGAAATCCGCTCCCTAGTTCTTTATGTAATAAAAATCATTGGATATTTTTTTGGAATAAAGAACTAGTGAGATCACTTATGATTTTTCTGGTATATATGTGAGAACACGTAATTTCCCTTCGGACTTTGAACATTTCGCTCGCCTTCGTAATATGTGTACGAATATGTATTTACCCGCGCAAATAGGGAAAGGTCTGAACAGTTTTGGTGTCAAATTGTTTGACTTTACTCAGCTCCAGATGTAGGTGCTCCAGGCCGTGACGATGGGAGTGTATTGATCGAGAAGAGAAACATCTGGAATGTTCCATTCCATACATTCTAGAAGCTATCCCTTACAGTGAAGAAGGTGTTCCTATTACATTCTGTCAAATTTGATTTGATACAGGTTCAAGGCAATAATCGTACGAAGTTGAACACGTACATATTTAATTTAAATTTTAATATCTGACTTAGGGTTGCTTGCATTAACTCGGTTTATTTTTTTAGAGTAACCTTTCGTTTAAACCATAGATCAAACAACCTGTTTTCGTAAATATCTATGCTTTAAACGAACTATTTCTAAAAACCAAGTTGATACAACCGGCTCTTAGTTGCAGGCTTAGGTCATGATTAGAGAATAAAGGTCTCATTCTGAGAAACGCATTTCTTGCCATTTTGCTCCCATTTCTCGATCAGCCATGCACTCAAGTATGTATTATATTGCGTAACTCTTTCTATTGGTTCATTGTTGAAGATTATATATGGCGTAGGAAGCGATCTTTTTGATACTTTGGACAATTGCGTCACCTAGAATAACTTAAAATGATCTAATTAAGATAAATTATGTAAGTCTCATAGAGACGAAGCTATTTACGTCTTCAAAGGAAAACAATAAAATTTTAAGAGAAATATTATTGCACTCAATTAAAAGAAAAATGTATCAAATGCAAATATATGACTTCATTGTAAAACAATAATGGTAAGTCACGAAGATGATCTAATGATGAAGACAGACCAAAACTAATGAGACAGTCTTAACTCAAAAACGTTTTTTTTTAAATTTAATTGAGACCTAGTGGAAATGTATTTGTTTAATGTTTTTAATGTAGTAGGTAATTTAATATCATCAATAGCAATTAATATTGTAATATGAATACCGCCCAGTATACAGTAACGCTTTATTTCGGGAATCTAAAGGCATATTTTTGTATATATATCATTTTACTTCCACACGTTTTTTTGGAAAATGAATTATTTCGGATTAATTTCTGTTATTTAAAATCGGCCGCATTTTCTTCTTAATGAAAACACCACTATGTTATAATATGATAACGGGTCGTCAAATTGGCCGAAATAAAGTTAACTAGTGTTTACAATCTATTTTACTTACATTAAATTCGAGTTAACTAAATATTTAATGATCTCAATCATTCAGTCTAAATACAAAGCACTAAAAATACGCTATTGCGCCGTCTATGTATAATGAATTAAAATGAAATCCTCAGCATTCATTGTTGCCAAAAGAAAAACCGTAATGAAATTTACTGAAAATAATTTTTCAGAGAAATTTACATATTTTGCACATTTATTAAAAATGAATTAATTAAAAATGTGTAGCTTAGGTGGCTTGCGAATGTATGAGGAAGAAATGGTAAAAAATATAAATGACGCAAATGATGGTGGTGCCTGAAAGAGCCGAACGCCTGAAAGCCGTGAAAGACTTATGGAGCATGACCAGGTTAACCAGATACTGGAGGACGGTCCTGTTTGGAGCCTCAACAATCGTCGAACTTGCATGCAAATATGTATGAATGTGGATGAGGCGAGAGTTTATGTTAGGACAGAAGAGTGAGGCGCTCCATCGTCTCCGCCTACCCCCTCGGAGAAAGGGCGTGAAAGTTTATGTGTGTGAAAACTCATTTTATTCGGTGGTTGCAGATTAAGAAAATAATCGTTTGATAAGTAAAGCAAAATAGACGAATGATTTTGAATGGTATACCTACAGAAAAGTTTGACTAGTGATAAAAATGTATTTTCCACCGGGAACATTCTGCTGTCGGGAATGAATTACCAATTATACCATATTACTCAGTCTCACAGAGACGAAGCTATTTATTCGGGAAACGTGTATGGAAATCTTTTATAGGGTGGCCCACGGTTTATGACCTGTATAAGCTGGCTTAAGTGATCACAATGCATCGTTCACCAATTCCACCGTAAGAATATTCGCACATTATCATAATGTTTGAAATTCAGAAATATTATGTATTTTTAGTGAGACTTCTATTATGTCCTATTAAAATATAGGACAGTGCACCATCTATCATGTATTATTCAAAGGCTTTTGAGATTTGCTCATTGCAAATCTAGAATCTTTTAATAGGAAATAATAATATCTCACTAAAATATCAGGTCCTTACATATGAAATTGGCGTTTAGTATGGGAGGAACATAAAGCCGATATTTTTTTATTATAATGTATTTATTTAACCAAAGTATGTACCATTGCTATCTATGCACTTTTGCCATCTCATAGGTAGTTCATGATCCCTTTACTAAAAAAACCATTCGGACGGGAATCAATAAAATCTTTGAAGGCGGTTTGGACTGCCCCATCGGAGTTGAATTTTTTCCTTTGCAAGAAGTTATCCAAATTTCGAAAAAAATGGTAATCTGTTGGGGCAAGGTCCGGAGAGTACGGTGGATGTCTTAGACATTCCAATTGAAGCCCCTCTAATTTGGTAGCCGTCTGTTGTGCAGTGTGTGGTCTAGCGTTATCATGAAGCAGCAGTGGCCTAGAGCGATTAACCAGCCTCGGTTGTTTAGCAGCTAGCTTTTCCATCATGGTTTGCAGTTGCTGACAATAGACATCTGCCGTAATCGTCTGGCCAGATTTAAGAAAGCTGTAGTGAACGACACCAGCACTAGTCCACCAAACGCTCACAAGTAACTTTTTTGGAGTCAATTTTCGCTTGGGGCATGGTTTGGCTGGTTCGGCAGGGTTCAGCCATTGCGATGAGCGCTTCCGATTATCGTACAGGATCCACTTTTCATCACAGGTAATGATTCGATTTAAAATCCCTTCATTATTGTGCCGGTTGAGTAATGCAACGCAGCAGTCAACGCGCGTTTGTTGATTTGCTTCACTCAATTCGTGAGGTACCCACCTTTCAAGCTTTTTCACCTTACCAATTTGCTTCAAGTGGATTAAAACAGTTTTATCACTAACACCGCAGCCTGCAGCTAACTCGGATGTGGTTTGCGATGGATCCGCTTCCACAATAGCCTTCAATTCTTCATTATCAACTTTGGTCTCCGGCCGTCCACGGGGCTTGTTCTGCAGGTCGAAATTTCCAGAACGAAAACGTTGGAACCAAAAACGCACTGTGTTTTCTTTTGCGGCACCGTCGCCATACACATCATTAATCCTTCGAGCCGTTTCTGCAGCACTGGTGCCACGGTGGAACTCGTACTCGTAAATAACGCGATATTTCAAGTTTTTCATTTTGTAAACTGAGTGACGCAAAGAAAAAAACAATTGAGGAAAAAACAAATGAATTATAATTTTCAAAACACAAATACATGAGTAAATAGCTGTATAAATTTGGATTTGGAATTCCTAACCAAAGAGAAGATATTTGAGATCAAATTTGCCAGTACGGCAAAACGCCAATTTCATATGTAAGGACCTAATATATATATTTTTTTATTATTTTAATGCTTCATGAGGCCCAATTACAGAAGTGAAACAAATCACAAAAGCGCCTAAGCTTGAGTTTTTTTTTTTCAAAATTGGAAAAAAAACAGGCAGACAGACGGGATTTTATTGTGCATACCCTCTTTCTTTACAATAGTCTGCACTATCCGTGTCCCCAAAAACGCCATGAGTCATTGCTTACTTACTTACGAGATACTGGGTTGGGGCGGAGCCGACAGATATCCAAAAATAAATTACCTATCTAAAGTCATAAATAAAAGATTGTTCAGATATCCATTTGATGCACTATTTACCCCGTGTTCTACAAATCTCTATGGGCAAGTTGATCATTCATCCGTGCGTTTAAATCACCTTCTTCCCTACTTCAAGCACCCCTGCGTTCGCGCTCCCCTCGTCGTTTGAACAATACACGAGTGTCGCAAAAAAAACATTCACGCCTACATTTGTTTACTTCTAGATAATTCTGTTCCGAGCCTGCTTTTTCGTTTTACGTTAATTTCACTTAAAAATAATTCAAACTTAACTAATGTGTAATAAGCGCGATCCGTGATGAAATTTAATAATTCAAAACTCTGTCAAACAACATTTATTGGCACGCCCGTGATACGTGTTTCGACAATATACCCTTGTCATTGTTACCAAATTTGAGAGGAAAGTGTTGTGGAGCTGGTTGTGTAAAGGAACTTCGAAAGCGGGAAACGGGAAAACATATAAATAATACTATTTGTATTTTAGGATATTGAAATAATTTATTTCGATGTTGGGGTACGAGTTTGTTACAGGTTTGTTATGTAACCAAGATAGATAGAAGTGTCAGAAAGTGTGTTCGATGTAATATGAAAATAATATTGCTTGCAGTAAGGCACACGGGTAATATGGAAAGGAAAACTACTTACAGATTAATACTGAATTAATTCGAGTAAGTCACCTTTTCTTTCTATATTTAAGGGATCACACCACCTGGGAGAAATTTAGGAAGAAATTGGGTGACTTTTTTACAAGGAGGTGGACACGTATTAAAGTATGCATTAAACTTTTTGCAATGTATCTGGATGAACGTCTGTCGGAGCGATTGAGAGAGAAAGACAGTATGAGAGAGTGAATGGGTAAAAATAGAGATGCGCCATATTGACGCGCTCTCTTGCAATTCAACTACCTCGTCAGTAACAACCTGATAGCTTTCTGAATGCCGTATTAATATTGTCGCGTGAACACCATTGTTACAAGTCAATAAATTATCTTAAAGCGGAACATCGAGTTATTCTGGATCCCCGAATTCCTACACGGTTCTCCTCCTAAAGTGAAGGACGAGAACTTCAAACTATTATTATATTGTAAATTTTAAAAAAAAATACAAAATGATAACACGTCAATTCCCGTGCAGTTCCTCCGGCGTGACTGAGATGCAGCATTCTCCGGTGCACGTTTGTCCGAGACAGAAAATAAGTCATATAAGTATTTAGAAGTGAAATCCCCTAACCTCTTAATTACTCAAAGGCGAGGTAACGCGCGTGTCACTGTCGACCGGGCTAAAGCCGAGGAGAGAATTAACAAGTGCCCGCTGGGTGCGTTCATATGCATTTGTTTCTCCTACAATGTCGACGAGAGACATCTCCATAACTACAAACAAAATTATTATACTTATATACTACATAGTTGATTTTTTATATATATTTTATATTCTTTCATGTTCCAAATTAGGGGATCATAAGTTGGAGGGACCTATTGCCCCGCACATTTCAAATCTTTAGTCAAACACTAAAAACAGTCAAGAGATTATACGACTTATTTTGTTTTCAGTACCTGCCCTGTAAGTAATAAAATGTAAAAAAAAATGTAAATGAAACCATTGAGTAGCTCAAAAACTGTCTAGAACAAAAGCATCCATCCTACACAGCCCGTAGATTTTACATCAGACAATCCACGTTCTAAAAATTTAAAATAAATAATAAATTTGAACGTTGTAAATGCTTGGTAAACGGCTTTGAGATTTATAATTTAATAAAAAACTGCTTTTATATTGTATTCTGCTTTCTGATTTTTGCGCAGCTAAATATTAATTAAATTCATTCTTGGTATTATCAAGTCTGTACGAATCTTATCAATTTATATTAAAAGTATTTTGGTACTATAGGTCGACCACAATCAAAAGACCATTCCCTAGCTTTTTCCGGTAAGAAGAAAGTGGGGGAAAGTTGCCTGGCAAGCCCGTATTACAAGCCTCAATATGATATTCCAAATAAATACATATTTTTTTAGTTTAAAAAAGGTTACTTACTTACTAGAAAAACTTATTTTGTGTTCATTTTTTGCATCGTAACAACACACATATCTTTTGCGCAAGCTTTTGAATGCGGTCTAGCTATAGTATTATAAAGAAATTGTTTGTTGCTGAGCCGTGGAGAGCTAATATTAATATTTAAAGCATTAACTTTATGGCTAGGTATTTTAATAAAATGTTAGTTATGTTAGTATATAACCACTTATGGAGATTTTTAGTCTATCGGTTTCGAGACGTACCCGTCTCTTCGTAAGGAAAATCACTACACTAGCGTGTAAATACCACTACACACCACAACCATAGTATTATTTACACACTTTCGTATATATATATCTCCTTTACTTTTAACGTTTCACCCACACCGACCAGTGTGGTTTATACAAAATTTGTTAGTTTTCTCAAATTAATAATTATGTCCAACCACAAAGTTATCGCTATAAATATCAAAAATACAAACTGATTTTGTATAACATTCGTCACGCTAACATTGCCGAAGTGTACAATGTTATTTAATAGCGGGTCATACATGATTATTAAGATAGCGTTGAGAATAGGCCCGACCTGCCAAAACCAGACTTTTGACATTTGCAGCCAAATCATACGAGAGGGTCACCATTTTAGAGACACAAAATGTTTGTAAGAAAGCAACTCTCTATCGTCGATTCTCGAAACATTTCAATCTATAGACGTACCACTATAACTTGGCGTGCGAGGGAGGGCGTCCCTATCGCCTAACAGAAGTTGTCAGGGTGTAAATTTATTACACAATACATAATGCACAGAATGTCCGGTGACCGGTGTCATATTAAATACAGAAATTTGGTCGGGCAGCACTAAAGAAACCATGCAGTAATGGCAGCCGTTCTGTCTGTCAAACTGTCAGACGGTAATATCTGTCCATTATTCGCTTTTTCAGCTTCGCAAAACTTTAATACTCAATTGGCAATTGTTCTTGCACCATCTCGGACTGTTTAGGATGTTTTGGACTTAATAATTCAGTGTATATTGGTAATCAAGATGTCACAGCTCGCGCTCAAAGACGAGAATGAACTGAATGACAGGGCGAGGGGTTACCGCCGGGTGCGGGCGGGGCGGGTTTTAGTTAAAAATTCGCCGCACGCCAAGTTACGTTGGGCAAGCAATACCCTTTAAGAGAGTTAATAATTTAAGAAGTGAAGTATTTAAGCGTGGTTAAATACGTGGAAGAAAATTAGATGATTATTTTCTTTGTTGTCTCTTGAAGTGCTGCGACACAGAGGGCAGTGGGGAGCTGGAGCACTTCACCCCAGTGCCTCAATATTCCGGCCCCTTCCGGCTGTAGTTGGGCTGGATGAACTTTTCAAGTACGTACTCGGGTGGTCCTCGAGTTTCTTCTATTCTAGGACCATTACTGAACGACTCGGTTCCGTATCTCATGAACTGGTGGAATCACTTGAAATAATCGCGTTTCGTCATTATTTTTAAATGTTATTTTTTGTCAAAATTATCCTATTGTTACTCTATATTATTTATTTTTAAGGATTCTGCGTTTCCTTCTTTCACGGTGACCCCTGTAGCCTGTAGGCATGACACTGTCATTTTTGTGATTTGACTTTCCGAAGGATCCTAATTAATCAATAATTAATAATATAATGAATAATAATTCAAATATATTGTGGGAAGGAGTGCGGCAAAGGGAGGGGGGGGGGGATGGAGTGTATATTTTTCACCAGGTCCTAAGCAATAAGTATGTAAAATTTGGGTCAGATAGGTCAAACGGTGTAGATTTGTATTGAGAACAGACGGACAGACTGAGTTTTATAGGTATAGATTCTATTAACACTTCTGTTATTATGTATCTTGGGTGGTCGTCAACGTCGGAAGGACAGACAGGATACTTAAAGAAGAAGAATGCAATATTTGTATCAAAACTGCTTGAAACACATACATGACGCAATTGATTGATTACGACATCGAATTGGGTCAACTATGCACAATAAACAAAAATATAATACTGTGTATAAATTCGGTAACCACATGTATGACAAACAATAACTAATGTGAGCTACCCGAATCCATACTTATATGAATTATTTTTTGGCAGTAAACTATTTCCAGTTAGCGTTGAGTGTGTAGTTTAGTTTTGGTGCCAAGAATAAATAGAAGCGTCGGTAAAAAGTTGTTTCGCGGGAGTATATTCGATGTTGCTTTTTTTGGGGAAAATACTCCATTACTTTTGTTCCTCCTGTCAGGATTCCATCCATCTCCGTTTGGGAGCTTCTGCTCCCCGTGTTACATTTTTTTTGTGAAGTAATGGTTTTTTGATGGTATTTTGTGATCATCTTCAAAAATGAGTGCGCGGATTCAAGGACGCTAAATGTTGAATAGATCAATCGTATATTATTGTATAAAATAAGAGATAAGAGTCGGATCTAAAAAATCGGATAAATTAGAACTTACGATATCGATTCAGGATTTTACGTCTTCCGACGGCGGTCCTCAGTAACACGAAATTTCGTTGCTGCAGTGCAGGAGGCACTTGACACAATCGCTAGTCGGTCTTTGGCCGTGAGTTATGACGCAAAGTGTGTTAGCACTCAAACGGCACATTACACACCTTTAATTTAATTACATGAAGTGGTTACATATTTAAATAGTGTAAGAAATTACACAAAGAAAAATTTGACAGTATTTTTTTACCTAACCTATCCTGAGCTTTGAAATTTACCATAATCATTAAAAATTCTAAAAAATGAGTTTATGAATGTCTTATTTTTGTTTGTGTAATTTCTTTCTGTAAAATGTCATCATGACACTACGTAAAGCATTTAAATTAATATTTGTTTTATTTTGAGCATATTTAACAGTATTTGCTTGCATTAATTGCTTAACTTGGTTGTGCTGCGGCAGACCACTTCCTTTGATAATAAAAAAATATTGTTTTTAACATTGAATAATAGATAAATTATTAAATTATTTATTATTCAATTCACAAAACGCATAATATTCTCCGTCTGGGTGTTGCGATTAGACGAGCTGGTCTTAACAGTATCTTATATAAATTTTAATTATTCTTAAAGAAGGCAATATACTTATAAACTTATGATTAACAAAAATTTCAATCAAATATAGGTATCACCTGTTACTTTACATTCCTCTTAAAAGCTGCCTCGGAATTCTTCTTCACTCAATTTTGAATAGAAAATATTCCTTGCACTTTGGGTGAAATGTCAACAGTTAAGAATATAAGCGATATTTTCTTCGAGCATTCGCGTCCCGGTGCACAATTCGATCGGTCAATAAAGATGGGTAATCTATTCGCAATAAAGTAAAACGATCCATTTCCTACTCGTCGTCATGGAGCTAGTTTTGTCACTGTAACATTGTATGCGCGATGTATAGGAGAAAGTGCAGGACCGATGTGGGAGCTATTACTCATAAAACGGCCCTGGGTATACGGTGAATCACTCTTCACTGTATACACATTGTATACCGGATATCTATTTTAATTATTTCACTAAGGGCCGGTTGTATCAACGAGGTTTATAGTAATCTTCTGTTTAAAGCATAGATTTCCACCAATCAAACAACCCGTTTTCTTAAAAATCTATGTTTTAAAACAGAGGGTGTAAAATTGTTCAGAGATGCTATATAAACATAGATAAACCTCTTCTTTAGGCGAGGGGATCGGGTCACAGTGGAAGTATGTTCCCTCCTTTAGTTCAAGTATTTATTCTTGCATAATTAAATCCCCCTAGTAACCGAAATGAATATTTACAATACAAGTTGTTTTTTTTTTAAATTTCGTTCCAAACCTTCAAGTAAACACTACGACACTAGCTGAACCCGTCAAAAATGACGGAACATTAGTTTGCGTCTTTGCTAAGACCTAGTAGATATATATGTAAAGTATATTTTTGGCGCTCCACGGAGAGGCGGCCGTTGCAACATGAGTGAAACGGCCGGTTCGGGTTTGGTGGTCCGGGGTTCAAGCCCCATCTCCGGTCGTGAATTACGACTCACGAAATCACGGACTTTACACGAAGTTACGGGGATAGACGGACAGACAACGAAATTATTATGTTTGATTACACTTTTTTTAAGAGTATTTAGAATGAACTTTTCATAATTGTTTCAAAATTTACAAGCTCGTAGTAATTTTTATAAACACGCCCATTGGAATAGCGTTGTAACCAGCCGTGGAACCAGACCGTGTGCCAAGAAATGTACGTAAGCTCATGTCTATATATTTTGTTCCCAACAAAATATATATAACGAAAGATGACTATAAACCAAGTTGATACAGCTGGCCCCAAATTTAATGCCGTTAAATAATCAATAATCCCACCATTATAATTGTATACGAAGAGCGAATAAATAAATAAATAAATAAATAATTTCTCGACTAGATTTCAGTTTATTTTTCCGGACGGTTCTCTTTTATCTGATGGGCATTAAGTTGCCATTAAATGTCATTTCCCAAAGGCAGGTATTAACCAGCGAGCAGGTAATTACACTCTTTGACAAGATGTTATTTATTCAAGGGTTAGTTTAATATTCCCAAACTGTAAACTGTCGCCCGCGGTCCTCGGGAGCTCTTTGAAGAGGAGGATTAATTAAGGAGCTTTGTCTTCCTCCAGCCTTGTGTTGCGCGTTTGCGCGGGAGCTGAGTAAGCGTACCACGGTCCTATATAAATATGATTTTAATTATTATTTGTAGCAGTGAGTAAAGTATAATTTAATGACTAAAGTTCTGAATTTTTTATGCAAATTATCGTGTACGTATGAAAGAAAGGCGAGGCAAAAATGGTGTGGCCTTCTATCCTCGCTATCTACTCCTTCGAGGAAACGGCGTGATGGTCAGATAGTTTTTGTGTTTTTGACACAAAACTTTGTTTTTAATGGTGCGTCACGGACATAAATAGTAAGCTGAAAGAACGACAATTGAAATATATACCTAAGTGGTGAAAACAAATATTTTTATTTGTGACTGCGCCACTTATGATGTCTGGGTTCTTCAGTAAAAGATGCCGGTGTAGTTGGATCTTTACTTCGGGTAACAATACAGCTCGATTAACAGTGATACGCCAATCTTATACAAAGTTTATAGCGGTCTTCTGGTTTGTGTCTTCTGGGGTACTATGCCGTGTTTTAAGACCTTTCCGGCCGACGTTTCGGATCCCATTGCAGGGTCCATCACCATGTGTTCAGACGCATCAGCTCTGATGATGGACCCTGCAATGGGATCCGAAACGTCGGCCGGAAAGGTCTTAACACGACATAGTACCCCAGAAGACAGAAACCAGAAGATTCTGAGTGGCCATGAAAACCTAAGGCCCCGGGTACGATACGAGCGGCGAGCGGTGAGCGGCAAGCGGCAGAGAGGCAGACATAGACAAGAGTGCCACTCTTGTCTATGAAGCGGTGCCGCTCACGTTTTTGTTTGTTTGAGCGTGATAGAGATGGGGTAGTAGCAGGCTACGATAAGCAAGAGCGGCAGGGCGGCACCGCTTGCCGCTCACACTTCGCCGCTCGCCGCTGTTCTCGGACATTAAATTTCGCTCACCGCTCAAGCGTGTTTTTTTTTCTGTCAATTTTTCTATGGGAAACTGTTTGCAGAGATATTTTACAGTTTGTGTTGAAGCTCTCCTACAAAACAATGTCAGATAAGAAAAATTTAACGGATCTCGAGTGTGAAATATCTCAATTTAATAGATATATTTAATATCTCAAGTGCAATGTTTGACATGTTTGTGGAATGACAGACATAATGATTTTAAAAATAGTGTGATTACGAAAAAACTGTGGGAAGAAGTTGGACAAGCAATAAATGTGTCAGGTAAGATTACTTTATTGTTTTAATTCATATTCTTAAATGTCGATTACAAATACAATTGCAAAAAAAAAGAAAATTAGCTATTGCTTAAATAGGCTCCTGCGGTTGACCTTCGATATTGCTCTGGAATGGGACCCACTAAACTTCCTAAATTCATTCGTTGTCTCTTCATGGAGAACTGACATGTAGTCCGTGTCATTAATGCCATCTCTGTCTGGCCCCCGTTGCCAAGAACCTGAAAGAAACAGGACATAATGTTTAGGTATTAAATAATTTTTTGTTATAATGATAGAAATAATCTTTTTTACAAGGGACGATTTTAAAAAGAAGTGGAAGAATTTGAAAGACAGTTTCAGGAAGAGTGTTCAAACCGCGCCTGCTAAATCTGGTTCTGCCGCCAGTCCTCCACACAAAAAGTGGAAAAGTCTCATGGAATTCACCCGGGATGTAATTGTTAAATTTATTTTATATATATATGTGTGTTTTTTTATATAAATATCAACATGTTTTAGAGCCCATGGCCATTTGATGTAATGGAAAAAATATTTTTTAAATGTGAACATTTTGAATAGTGTCAAAAATTTTCAAAACATCATATGTCTTTTATTACATACCTCAGTGTTACCACGAGTCTTTCTTCTGGTGTTTTTTGTTGTTGGAGAGCCAGCCTTTTCTTTGTCAAGCGAGGGGTTACTTTCTGGAGTAAGTAATTAAATTTTTGTATAGACATCCTTGTATATTAAAAAAATCGAGTTTCGTCGTTTCTTAAATTATTAAACAAATTGTGATACTCTCCGTAAGCCTTTCTATTCCTGTTTATCGGGTGAACGCCATATTTCCTCTTGACATTCAATAAATAACATTTCCTTAAATGTCTGACGTTTTCACTTAAAATGAGTATGACGGCACGGCGACTGACAGAAGTTACCGCTCAGCCGCTTTGTATTGTAGCTGGCGCTTCTCACCGCTTGCCGCTCTGCCGCATTGACACCAATTGACGCTCTGACGCTCTGCCGCTCGCCGCTCGTCGCTCGTATCGTACCCGGGCCCTAAGAACATTCTCTATAGCGGTCATGTCCAGATGTCAAAAAGCCTTCTCCCGACGGGTGCGCGACCTTATAAACATTCGCTCTCTCTTTCACACTCTGTCTCTTTCATGCATCGCGACATACGTCCCTCAGATCTATTACATTGACGATAAAAAATTAAGGGAAATGTTACTTAAAATAAAATGGAAAATAATGCTGATGGCTCTTTTGAATATTTTCGTTGGCTTGGGAATTTGATAATAAATATATCGCGTACTTCGTATTGAAAAATTCCCCTTTTCCAATAAAGTCCTCAAGGTAGTTTCCGTTCGAGGTTAGTTCCCTAATCTCGCATACTGAAACTATTTAATTTATAGCGGTAGTAAATTTCGATATATTCTAGAAGAAATGTTTTTTTCGCGAATAGTTTTGATATTTATTGTTTATTTAGTTATCTTTATGTGATCGAGGAACGTGGACCAGATCCACTTCTCTCTTTCGGACTGTTGGGAAAAGAGTTTCTTCAGGATTCTTCACGTGTAATTCAGACAGGCAGTTAGTGGGATCATAATTTTACGCAATGCGGTAATAACAAATCGCTTGCTGAAGAGAGGATTAAATATCTGGAACTATTATTTTTGTAAAAGTTGTTTGGTTACAGAAATATTATCTGATACTAGAGATACCACAAATGCTTATCTAGGTCCATATTCTACCGTAATCTTTTATTTTAATTTGATATGTATAATTTTAATCAATTTCCACCGATCTCTGTTTCAGTCAGCTGAATATATTTTATTATAAAATTAATAATATATTTAGAGATAAATTAGAAAGAAAAAGTGTTCATAGTAAATTGAAGTGGTGAAGACTTGTGAAAAATTTGGGTTAGAACTTAATACAAACAAAACAAAATATATGCTCTAAGCAAAAATAACGCGGTTGACTTGAATGAAAATCTTTACATAGCTGGAACGAAACTAGAGAAGGTACAAAGTATTGTATACTTGGGCTGCAACTTAAATGAAATATGGGATCCTTCGGTTGAAATCAAATGCCTCATAGGGCAAGCTCGTGCAACCTTTATCCGCATGAAAAAGATGTTCTGCATGATTAATTAATTTGGTTTTAAAAAACTTCACAGAACTTTGTTCTGAAAAATTACAACAAATATGAATGTGTTCTTGAATTTAAAATCGGTTGTATCAAATGTGTCCAAATAAAATGAATTAATTGTTTAATTCTGGCGTCCATCTAGCGGTAGTATTACAAAGTAATTTGAACTACCGTATCAAAAAGTGGATTGCTCTATGGACAAAAATAAAAATTAATCAATTTATAAAAATGAGAATTACATATAAGGTCGATATATTCATGGAAATCTACAAGGCTCCTATAGCTTAGTGGTCAGAGCACCGGCCCCGGAAAGAGTTGACCCGGGTTCGAATCCCGGTAGTAGCCAAAATATTTTTTCGTGGATTAGATTTTTCTGTACGTCTTTCTAATTGATTAATTAATTTGGTTTTGAATATTATAGGTTCATTTTACAGTTATCTTTTAAATTTGATTTTATATTAGTATGTAATTACTTATTATTCATTTCCCATATATAATTTATATATTTTTTACTGTCGGTACTTTAGTTTTTGATTTTTAATTTGTTATATTATACATTATATCCTGACGCAGGGACCATTGGCCCTGAAACATGTTGATATTTTCAATAAGTAAGTGGCGAAAACGAAGTATATTTTTATTAATTATATTATATAAACATATTATATTACATGTATCTTATATCTTTTTGATTTTCTACATGTCCTAATTATTTTTATTTGCTTAGTTAATTTTTTAAATGATCTAATATTTATAAGAACTTTCAAAATGTCGCTTATGCTGAATCGACACATTAAACTTCATATATTTATAATTCTACGATGATTACTAAAATGTTCACAAGAAAAACTCACGGAAAATACACAATACTTTTTGAAATTGCCTAAAATTAAGAATCCACAAACTGGCATCTTCAATTTTTCGGACATGTCGCCCACAGAGAGGAGAGGATGATATAGCAAATGTGAGTCGAATGCTGAAGGTAACCTTAATAGAGCGCGCCCACAAAAGACGTGGTACGATCAGATATTATTGTCATTTATTATTAGATCCATACATTGCCAGACGACTACATAAATATTAAGAATATGTACAATTAAAGTCCAAAAATTAAATTAAAATCTTCAACAATTCGGAAACTGAACGACTTTACTGGTTATCCTTGGCTTTATTTTTTGATTATTTCGGACAATCCATGACGAGAAAATCCCGACAAATTCGATAAAACCATTCGAAAAATCCCGATTGTGGTTAACCCGTTCGCCTGTAGGAAAATTTGTTCGTTGCTTTACGCACCTCACTCATTTGAACCGTATCTCTTTCAGTAATATCAATTCACTAAAGGTTATATAATAAATTGCTGTAAAGGGTCGTATTGATTTTTTGACCGGGAATCCCGGTCGCCATATTGTCAACCCCAGTATAGACCTGCTTTGTTTCGTGATTTATTAATTAGTACTTGATTATGTTTAATTTTCGCTCGCCTATGGATAGGCAATACAAGTAACATTACAGTTAAATTGATTTACAATAAATTTGTTCATTGATGGTGTCATCTTTTTATAAGTCTAAGCGTTATTCGCATTTTATTTTAACGTAAATATATATTTTCAATTGTCCTGAATATCTTTCTATGACAGAGCCTTCAATAAAATACAAGAAAAAATGTTAAATAAAACGATATAGGTACCTACGTCAGAAAAAACGCAGTTAATAAAAATAAATACCACTGTTTGATGATTCTTTTTTTAAAAATCTTTGACACACATGTAATTGATTGAATGCCCGTCTGTCCATTCTCAATACAATCCTACACCATTTGAAACCACCCAGCTAAATCAAATTTTTCAATTCAGAATATTTTGAGTTTGTTCAAATCTTTCAGAACAGTGCTGGATTTATGTCACAGAGACATTATTAATCAATTAGTGTATATTATAGATATCTCACAGAGACGAAACTGTATTAATTATGGGAAAGTAGGTATAGAAGTCATTTGGGTGTAACAGGACTTATGACCTGTCTTTTTGGTTGGCTTAAGTGATCACTTTACACAATTGTAACATTCGCCATTCCACCCATGATAGAATATACCATGCTTATTCATTTTTTTGGAAGTTGTATATAGATTTTCTCATTAGCGACATCTGTGGGGATTTAGGGGAATGAAAATGGCTTTGTACAGGCCGCATGGAAAAGGCGCTTACAACTCATATATGAAAGCTTCACGCAATTTGAACATATATACAACTTCCAAAAAAATGAATAAGCATGGTATATTCTATCATGGGTGGAATGGCGAATGTTACAATTGTGTAAAGTGATCACTTAAGCCAACCAAAAAGACAGGTCATAAGTCCTGTTACACCCAAATGACTTCTATACCTACTTTCCCATAATTAATACAGTTTCGTCTCTGTGAGATATCTATAATATACACTAATTCAAATTTTTCAAATTTACTCTTAAGGTCTCTTCGCAAAACGTAGTCAGCAATATATAAATGTGTATTATTTTGAACTCCACTTCCAAATTTTTCTCAGTTGCCAAAACCCTTAGAAAAATAAAGCCATCCCATCCCATCCCTAGCCGAGGCACCCTTCGCCTGCCTAGACACAATTTTATTACTAACTTACTCTGTAGGGCCTGTAAAAAACAAAGGAAGTCTCCTTAGCGATACATACCTTACAGTTGTTTTAACGAGCAAAAATTAATGACTTAGTAATCGTTTATAAATAAATGTACATTTTTATTCAATAAACTAGGCTTTTCTTTAATTGCTAGTCATTTGTACGACGTAGATTATTTTTATCGTACGATTTCTCAGCTGTTCCGGATAATATGTATATTTTTATTATTTATAGGAAATTTTTACGAAATTAGGATTGTCGGATGGTGTGAATTTTATGCTGTGATTAAATAAGCATATTGTTAACAAAATGTTATTTATGTTAGTATATAACCACTAAAAATGCCCTTTTTGTGTACCGTACGTACGAGACGTAACCCATCTCTTCGTCAGGACAACCACTACACTAGCATGTAAATATCACTACACGACACAACCATAGTATTATTTACACACCCAACAACTTCACAAAATACTCTTCACATGCACTAAGCTTCTTATCAAAAAAAGATTGAGAATTTGAGTAGAGGATAGATGGACACCCACGTGAAGAGTATTTTGTAAAGGTATTGGTGTGTAAATAATACTATGATTGTGCTGTGTAGTGATATTCACATGCTAGTGTAGTGGTTGTCCTGACGACTAAACGGGCTACGTTTCGAAACCGGTAGACAAAAAAATATTTTTTAGTGGTTATATACTAACATAAATAACATTTTGTTAAAATGTTTGACCACAAAGATAATGCTTTAAATAATAATAAAATCATATTGTTATGAAGTTTTTTCGTCTCTCACTCTTGTGTGCGTTAATTGCCCACGAAATAAACCCATGTTATCAGGGTTCGAGGATATATTTTAAGATATTTATGGATTGATTTTTATTTTTGATAAATATCCAAAAAAACTTTCTGCGGTCGTTATTAGATGGCGCTAGTTGTATTTTAAAAAGTGCTAAAAGTTATTTTTTTTATATCTGCGGTCGTTACTAGATGGCGCTAGTTGTATTTTAAAAGAGCTACGTTTGTTTTTTAGTTTAATTTGTTAAAAAATCCGTTTTTTATTTCACATAAATAAACAAACACCCATACATTAGAAAGAGCAAGTTATATAACTTATATATAATAATTGCATATATAAGCTTTTTTCAGTATGCAATTAATTTATTAATAAATAATAAATCATGTACAAAATAAAAAAAATATTTTTCATAATTATTTGTATTAATCGACATGTGCAAAAAAGGAGAAATAGTTCACAAAAATTCAATTTTTTGATTTTTTTAGTATCAAAATCGGATTTTTTCGAACCCTGATTGTTATAGGGTTTAGCGAATCGGAAATCCTTAAAATAACATTATTACAATGAGGAAGTATAAAAGCTCGATCACTATTCCCTGCGAGCATGTATTGTGTTTCAATTTAATTACATTATTAATTTAAATCGCATAATGTTGCAACTTCCACTGCTACACTGTTGCCTCGAGAACTGCTTTAAATAATACGGTCGGATGAAGCTTTAGTAGATTAGGTGCAGGTGTAGTAGATGCAGGTGTAGTAGATTACACAATGTTTATTTTATCAACTTGACCGAGTTTATATGCTAATGCTACCTACGTATATTATGCTGGCCTTTAGACCGACTCCCGAGACTAAAGTTTTAGGGATCTTTAAGGTATGGAGAGATTAATTTGTATTAGATATCGTATATATATTTTCCCTTTGTATAAATTCTAAAACTTTTTTCTTTGTCGCGATACTTAACGCGTGAGGGATCGACGTGTTTACTGACGTAATGTATAGTAAGTATTATTTAGAAAATTATTTAGAAATGTATTGTGACGAATTGGAAAGCAGAAGGAATAGCGCGCTATCCGAATGCCTTGTAATATGTCACAACACTATCGAAGGATCCAGAATGGCCTATAGCAATCTACAATATTCGTGAAACGCCTGGAACAACCTAGAAGCAACGGAAACCTTCTCCCAAACACTGCAAAGGAATAGATAATCTATGTGACGTAATTATAAAACAGAATGCCGTCGGCAGCGGCTCATTTAATTGCGCATTTCATACTTTGGAATTTTTATTTTTAAATTATATTTAAGGTGTTTTTTAAAAAAAACTAACTTTTATTAAGTGAGTAAAGCCTCAAAATACGGGAATAAATAGAAAACACTTTAAAATCATCTCATAAAAAGCGTTTTAAGATTAAAAAAACCTAAAAATTTCTTGCAAATTTAAAACATTATAACATTATTAATATTGAATACTTCTTAATTTCCTTACTACGGATTCTAGATAATGAAGTATACTTTATACGTATAAAAAAATTATTGTAATTAATGTTCAGTTTATTACTTTTATATAATAAAAATGGTTCTATCTAAGTTATTGCCCTAAAAAAATGCAGTCTAGAGTATACATTCTGATATAAATGCATAATAAAAGACCACATTTTCGTAAAAAAAAAACGCCGAAATATGCATTTGCAGTGACTGCCTTAAGCCGCCTTAAGTGACTGCTAATTTATTAAAATATATAATTACTAATATAATTAATAAATCGCTAATTAATTTCCAGTGTTTTCATTTGTCTTCTGCAGCCACACCACGTGACAATATTTTAAAATATAGTGGACGTAATAAAAATAATAGTTGATTTAAAAGAAAAACTGAAATGGCAATTCCCTATAAATTACGAATTAGGTGTGAAATTTATTTATTTATATGTATCAACGCCCTTATGAGCGTTAGTATCTATCTACGCAGTGCATACATAAAAATATAATACAATGTAGCGTATATAACATTTAAAAAATATTTTTTTGAAAGAGCTAAGAGACAATAAAATCAAGCAAATAATATTTTTTTGTTTTAACACAATGGTTTACATAAATAACTATGTTTCAACACCGCATCAAAAATATTACATTTTCATAGTATTTAATCATTGAACAATGGAGTAGGTATATCGACGAAACCACGACACAATTCCAATAACCTAGTATTTCAACCAGGAACACGGCAGAATATTGATTTGAGTAGCTTGTTGGTCTTGTGGTTAGGACTCTCGCCTCGTGATCCAAAGATTGCGGGTTCGAATCTCACTCCAGAGCAGCAAGTTAGTCCTATTTTCATAGCACAAGCATTTAGCTTAATTTTAAAATAGTAAGAATATTAATGTGACACGTATTCCGTGTTCACATCTCTATTCTTAAAAAAAAATTTTTTTTCGAGTAGAAAAATTTCGTGTCAGAAATTTGAAATATGGAAAACTGTTGCTGTAGTGTAGATATTTTAATTTATTATGCCCTGTTAAGGCCCGCCCTAGAACAGTGTAATATGTGTGTTGAGCGTCAATTATTAATATTATATATATAAAAAAAAAAAAATGATGTAGTTTTCATAAAACTACACAAAATCCTGTTGCTTAATTAATTGGTCGTGCCGAGGAACAGAGGGTTTAAATTTAATTCCTTTAATAAAACAGAAGGTTTAAATTTAATCCCTTTAATAAAATTATACTTGAGATAAAGATAAGGAATAATAAGAATTAATAAAATGGTACTTGAGATGAAGATAAGGAAAATAATATTTACCGCTTAGGGCTGGTTCTTTGATCCAGAAAAAAAGTTTTCGCTTCTACTATCATTACTGATGAAATAACCGGTTCTTAGCCTGTTTAGCCCTCTTTAGGGCAATGGAATCATATATTTTTTTGTATAAACAATCGCTTTCGAACATACAATATTTATATTTACCGAGACGCAAAGAATTTGAAATTTAAATAGCAGTAGGAAGATGGATCACTGTGTTGTTGATTTTTGTCTAGAGAAGTTCTTCCTAAATGAATGTTTTAATTCACCTGTAAACGTTTTCGACACCCCCAGTTTCCAACCATTTCTCGAGTCGAGTGACTACATAAAAAGATTGATTAAAAACGTTGTAAAGCTTTCTTGGAAAATGTACAGATGTCGACGTCTCCGAGTACAAAGAACGGTTAAAATATTTCCAATGGACTTGTATCACGTGCCCACGTGTAGGTAGGTGCTCTGCTAATTAGTTTCATTCTAGAGCAGTTGTCTGTTCCAATTATTTTAGTTGAGAAGTTGGTTTTGCGTTTTTTCTAAGGTTGAGGCTGTCATGTTTTCGTGAGAATGTTTCTTGTTGTTTTGAAACATTTACTTTCCTAATTAGTATTATGTATCACAACAACGGCATGTGACATGTAACGGCCAAGTCAAATATTATCTTCGCGAAGCGCAACATTCATCTTTCTCAGAATTTTGGGAGAACAGAACATCTGCAATTAAAAAGTCAACAGTGTAGTCCAGGTTTCTACTTCGTTTATCAATACTGGTCTAATAGAGATATTGTATAGATGAAATTTGGTTTTACGTGGGATGTACATGGATCTCCTGTGAACATAGACAAGTGAGACTGTGCTAAGGGCGGTAAATTCTAATATTGCGGCAAATTGGGGGCGAAATATAAAAATGATATTTAAAACAAATATTAGGATTAACGTCTCGTATAAAAACTCGTAATACCATACATTTTTTGAGAAACGTGGGAAAACATAAATGGGCAAGGCCCATGAATTTCTTTTGTAAAAATTCAGAAAAGGGTGGGCAGTATTGTTTTACCTATAAAGAAAATGGACCGAGTCATAAGACAATACCATTTCAAAAGACAGCATGATTTAAACGTTAAATCTATACGTCAAGACCCTGCATGCCAAGTGCATCCTTAAAAATTACCATGACTCGATAGTTTTGGGGGTTCATTTAAAAAAAAATTGGGTTTGTTTTCTGGTTTTTGAGTATATTTTTATGTACATTTTGTAATTAATTAATATCATAAGAATTTAACAGGGGATTGAAAAAACAGTTGGCTTGGTATTTTGTTTAAGGGCATCACTTTTCGCAGAGACATCTCACTATATTCTGATGGATCTTGTTGCATTGAGACCAACATAACATCTGTTGACTGACAGAATCCTTGTCATGATTCTACATTCAATATCGTCTTCTTCGTCGGTCCCTCGTTGCGAGGATAATATCTGCCATGTTTTGAGCGTGGCTGAGAGGCCCTGTTCTGGAACCGCACACCCTTCCACAAGTTGTGCACATGCATCCGGCGGGAAGTAGGATTCTAAGAGATGGGTTTTCTTTCTTCCTCTTCTTTTCTCGGAATTAGCATCGGCCCTATTCCGTTGGCTTGTTTCCCCGCGCAGTGCATTTTTTGGCACCATTGGGCCGCGATTTCAAAGTTTTCAGAATGTATGTTTATGTTTGTGATAATTTTATAGCGCCGTTTTTGTGTGAAAGACGCTTCAAGGACGCTTTACAGATGTGAAATCTTGAAGAATTGAGTTTTTAGTCTGTTCTTGAAAGATTCTTGATTTTCCTTGGATTGCTACACTGAAGGCAGCTGATTCCACATTGTTAGGCCCACAATGCTTAAAGCGCGTTCCGAAAACTTGGTGGCTCCAGGTCTCCTTAGTACTACCAGCTTGCAGAGTGCCTCCAATTTAGCTGACCGACAGTGTGAGCCGCCTTCCAGTGATATTTTCCGGAATACAGAGAGGTCCCTCAAATATTGCGGTGCATTTCTTTGGAGACTTGTACGTATCAGAGAGAGTTTGAAATTTATACGCTCCGGCAGGCGAGGCCAATGTAGCTGCTTCAGCATTTAAAATATCCGCGAGAACTATAAATATAAGTCTTGCCGCAGCATTCATCACAGACTGAAGTCTGTCGAGCTGAGTCCTATGCTGTCCTGCATATATTGAGTTACAGTAGTCCAGCCGCCAGATGACGTACGCACTAATCAGTGACCTCGCTGTGTCCGGGGGAAGGCATTTTCTTACAGACTTGATCTGTCTTAAACCAAAGAAGCCAGCGCTGACAGCTTTGTTAATTTGATTTCTAAGGGTTGCCTATCTCACATCAGCTAAGATTCGCCTTCAGGGTGTCTTTGTGTCATTGTATCTTTGTATACATTCATTAAACTGGTTATCGATGATGCTTATCTAGGGTACACATTTAATATATTGTAATAGGACTAAATTAGCCTTTTGATACGCGCATAGATTTTCATTAGATTGATAATATATAAGCTGAAGTGATGGCGGACCCGCTTAGCATGACGGTGCAATATCAAATGGTGAACGTGACAGAGCATGTGCACGGTTGACATACTTTTATATTCATTCAACAAAAAATCTAGTTCAAACATATAAAAATAAAACTATTTTTAAATGCGTTTCTTCTAAGTGAGACACTTCGAGTTTGGAACAGGTCCTTATATTACACATTGTTAAAATTATTACGGCAATTGTGTAGAAAACACTCACTTCAATAGTCTTCGAGAGATTCTTGAATAAATTGAAATATAAATCATTTTCGACAAATGAGACATTGTTCAATTTCATTTCAGTTGGCATCACACAAAAGAAAGGGCAAATCAAACGAGCTCATTAAAAAGTTGATCATTATTTATTTATTATAAAACTTGAAATTGCTCATTCATCTCCACTGTGCAAGAGTTTATTCCTTAATTATTTATGTTAATTAATTGATATATTTTTATTTCCAGGTTACCAAATCTAGCTCCGGAGGATATCATCTATATTTCAAAATATCAGAAGTAAGTTAAAACCCTTTATGAGATTAAGTTATGTCTTATGTTGTGTTGAAGGTATGCATAAGGTGTTTCAGAAACTTGTGTCGTATTTTAAGTAAAAAATAATTTTACTGAATACAATAAATTTTTATTTACACTTCAGTATTTAATGTAACCTCCCATATTATTAACGAGTCTCTCCTATCTTGTTATATATACAATAACAATTTTAATAAATTAATTAATTATGTTAACATGCAACCGCCTATTGATCTGATAGTCAGGGGTTCACAAGCATTTCGCTTAGTTTGAAAATAGTAAGAATTTTGATGTGACATGTATTCCGTGAATGCATGTTTATTTAAAAATAAGTAATTAAAAAATTATAGAAAAAAATAAAAGTATTAAAAATATAAAATAATATACAGTGTCTCGCAGGTAGTAGCAAAAATTTCGGGTAGTCTGACTTCATTTAATTTTGAATAGAAAATATTCTTTACACTTTTGGTGAAATGTCAACAGTTAAGAAGGTATTAAGCGACATCAATATTTGCATTTGTTTTCATGATCTATCTTCTGCATAATGTTGGAGTAAGATGAAAGTAACTTATATCGAATATTAAAAATTCATTCGCTTCAATACAGGTCAAAAACCATTATTAAAACTGTTCAGAGTTTTAATTATTTTAGTTGACTTGTATGAAAAGGGAAGAATTTTTATATTTTTATATAATAGAATCGATATATAAATTACTTTCATGAATCACAGTCTAATTACAAGTAGCTTGTTGGTCTTGTGGTTAGGACACTCGCCTCGTGATCCAATGGTCGCGGGTTCGAATCTCAGCCCATACTAGCAAGTTAGTCCTATTTTCATAGCACAAGCGTTTAGCTTAGTTTGAAAATAGTAAGAATATTGATGTGATACGTATTCCGTGTTCGCATCTCTATTTATTTAAATATATATATATATATATATCTTATATTCAGAATTGAATCAAGAAGACTTCCCGATAAGAATAATAACAAATAATTTATGAGAAAAATAACTTGCACTATAGATACTAATTACACATGTTAGTTAGAATTCCCTGATTGTGGAGTATAGATGCAAAAGCGCCACTGTCTATATTGGATGCATATGCATAGTGGTGCTTTTGCATCAATACGCCACAATTAGAAAGTACACTTTAATTACACTACGTGTTCTTCTCGGAAAAAATACGATAGAACGTTTCGAAACACCTTATACATGTGTCGCAAATGTAAAAAAATCCTTGGAAGATATTTCTTGTTTGATTTTTAAGAAATCTATTTACTTTCCGTTACGCTCACGAATTCAAATAAAAATAATACAAACAAAAAAAATATATATCAAAAAAGGATTTTGATTCTGGATACAGGATACAGGAAATGTCTTAAATCTACAGACGGTATAACATTTCTTCGGTGATTCTTTTCTTTATTCTCCTGAAGACCCTAGTGGATATAGGCGTCTGCATATATTTCTTGATTATGTTTTTCTTTTTCGTTTTTCATTTCTTTCATTCAAATCGTTGAATTTAATCTCCATACGAGACTCCTGACTTTCTTCAGAATGTATTGAAACCCCTTCTTCTATTTGTCTAAAAATTGGCTCTGATATATTATTTGAATCTTCCATAAACTACTTTTCTTGATCGTAAATAGTACAATATTTTCATTAAAAATACCAATAAATTGATTCGAAATCACCATCTAAAAGTTTTATTATTATTGAAAGTAAATGCACCCTTTGTTAAGTGCAGTAAATGTACGTTTTTTAGATTGAACATTATTAGAAAAAATCTAAAAAGACATGAAAACAACATTTTGACTCTCAACTCGAAGGTTGATCTGTGTATAAAATACAATAGATAATTAAACAAACATACAAATTGATTGTCAACAAGTCGTTAATCTTCTTCTTCTTCTCTATCCCTTATCCTATTGGGTCGGGGTCCCTGCACCGTATAAAAGGTTCCAACTTTTCCTACCTTGGGCTTCACTCTCTACGTCAGCCCAATTTACCTCTCTACCTCGCTTCGCAGAAGTCCTCCAACTGTTTCCGCCAGCTCCTAGGACGGCCCCTTGGTATTATGCCTTTTGGTATTGCCTGGAATATCCACTTTGTCAGACCTCGTGGCGCAGTGGGTATGACACTGGCTTCCCACACCGAGGGTTCCGGGTTCGATTCCCGGTGAAGTCACAATTAAATCTACGTGATTTAATTGTGACTAGCCTGGGTGTTTTGTGATGTATTTTGCTTCTGCAATTGGGTCTCCTGGTCTGTTGTAGCGTAAAAAAAATATATGTCACATATAACTGTGATTTCTCGATGAACATCAATAAGGGCTTTACTCAGAGACATACTCTTATTTGAGTTTTTCTGATTGTGTTCCTTCTGGTAACTCCTACTATTCCTCGTAGAAATCCCATCTCCGTGGCCTGTAGCCTTGAGCGGGTTCTTTCAGTCAAGATCCGGTTCTCGTGGCCGTACACTAGGATTAGCCGTATAATTGGATAGGAGGATACAAGTCGTTAATACCCCTGAAAAATAGTCCCACTGTAAGATAAAAATATTGGGTGCGTGTAATTATGTACGCGCGTTAAATGTTATACTTCTTTGGCATACGTAAAAAAATACGTTTTGTGTTGTATACTTTGCGTTCGAACATATTCCAATTCAAACGAGAATTTCCATCAATGAAAATTCTCCATCAACGGATAAAAAAGAGAAAATATTTTAATTAAAATTAAAATTAATATAAATTAACTTTGTTTAAACCGCTTATTTATTGAAAAAAATCAACATGTTTCAAAGCCAATGGCTTCTTCATCAGGAAAACAAAAATAATATTTAAAAATCGAAGTATAGATCAAAATATTAAAAAGTTATATATGGAAAATAATAATATAAAGTACCTAATTAATATGAAAATAAAACATTTGAAGAAGAAGAAAATATTTTAATCGCCATGCTAATACATGAACTTGATCTAAATTATATCGTGAAAAATACGTCATAAAACAAAAAATAAACAACAGTAACAGCTCCCGGAGCATTGGCAATTTTCATAACAGCATTTTGTTAATAACAGCGCCTCTGTATTCGGGCCAGTCTTGGAAGCTTGGTGAGTCGTGACTTCGTGGTGCGAAAATGTTCTGTTGCGTGTTACGTTGTATCTTAAAATTTAAAAAACTTTTTTTTTTTGAAAATTAAGAAGATGATAAAGTATAAACGGAGTACAACGCGTAGGCAATTACAATTGCTTTTTACGCGGTTTGACGTCCCGTCGAAATACCCTTTTTTTCCCGGTTGCTTGATGAATCTTCGCGTATTCAATAATTATTTTTGATATAAACCTTCGTCTAGCCCCTGTCTCTTCCGCTGGACGGGCTGCGTGTCCACCGCGAGTTAGGTAGAACAGCGCCTACATAATGTCCGCCGTCTCGGCAATTACTACTGGCGCTCCGCCAAGTGGAAACCTCGCGTGCGAAGATCAGACTGGCGAAATATCTCCAGCGCCAGATTCTCCTCTACAAAATTTTATTACACTTGGCCATAAACTCGTGGGCAAAAATTACCAATATTAGAAGAGAGCCCGAGTTTTTCTAAAAATACAATATATTGAGAAAAATAATTAATTCCTTAATCGTATATGGTAATTAATTATGAATTCTTTATGAGTACATAGCTTGTTGGTCTACTTCTAGAAGCGACATGTCTTGCTACGTAGCAATCGCAAATACTTCTATTCTAGTATGTTGATCCTGTGATGTGATCGAGAAAAGTGTATTAAAATTTTCCGAAAGCTTTGTCATGAGACATTCCGCATTCGGTAGCATTCTTATCAAGTATTTATTTATTTCAATATACGCCACAGAAGTACCTTTACATAATAATATATACAAGAAATCCGAAGAGTAGAACAGCAAGAAATTACAGAATTTATTTAATTAAAGAAGTTATAACAGTAATTTAGAAAAAGGAGGTGTGAAGCTACAAATAGGTATAATAATTTGTTTGTGATTGCATTATGAATTCAGGACGGCAGGATCTAGAGCTTTTAGTAGCGAATCTTTATATTGTGCTAAACTGGAATTAAAAATATCAGAGATTTGCGCATAGGTCTGAGTACAAGAGAGTTAAAATGTAAGTTGGTTCTAGTATAGTTCAATAGTATTTTCACCTAATAGCAAATGAATATAGAATTATTTATAAAAAGAAAACACTGTGTTATACCGCTATTTATTGAATAATCAACATATTTTTGTGTTATTTGTATGTAAATTTTCGAAATCCTTAATATTATAAGAATGGTTTATTTCCAAAAGATGTAAGGAAACAAATCATTCGTTACAACTGTTTGTTACAAAGTGTTTTCTTTTTACATGCTTTTATTTAACTCTCTTGGTCTATTGTTTGTGGTGGAATCTTGTAATTGATTTCTCACCAACTTCCCGAATAGCTAGAGCTCTGAAACTTTCAACATTTACGTAAAGTGGATGACTGTACATTATTAATGATGTATAGTCATCCACTTTTTTTTTGACATTATTCAGTCGTTATTTCGATTAAAATGAATAATTTTCCGTCATTACAATGCGCTCAGTCATAAAGTTTAGCATTTAAATTAGGATAAGCAGTTTAAATTTGGATACTGGATGGGTGATATCAAAAAATCGACTATTTACTAATGTGTGCAAAGAAAGCGTATTAAATCATGTCTTCAAATTTTATTGATTTTTATTTGCCTATTATTAATAATTTTTTTTTTTTTAATTTTTTTTTTAAAAATAAATAGAGATGCGAACACGGAATACGTGTCACATCAATATTCTTATTATTTTCAAACTAAGCTAAACGCTTGTGCTATGAAAATAGGACTAACTTCCTAGTCTGGGCTGAGATTCGAACCCGCGACCATTGGATCACGAGGCGAGTGTCCTCAACCACAAGACCAACAAGCTACTAATATAATAATACAATACAATACAATACAAATAATAATAGTAATGTTACCACAAAGTTATTTTATTATTATTGAAGATGAAACTAGTATTCTACAAATCATTCATCTGGGTCAAATTTTCAAAGAGAGAGATATTCGATACTAAACGCGCGTGTTGACGTCAAAGTCTTCGCTCGTCAGCATTGCGCCATTTGTGAATACATATTTTATATTGATTGATGGAATACTTCTCAATATTATTATTTGTTTGAAACAAAATGCGGTTGGGCCGATTAAATCAAAACTTTGCTCTTTGGAGGTTATGTTTACTCTGAAATTTTAACTCGGTAAGTAAGACACTCGAAATAATAATGTTTTTATATTTTGCTTTTGAAAGTATTTTTTAGAATACAAATTCCATTAGGGATGTTGTAAGAGCAAGCAAAAATATTCAGAAACATAGCAAGAATGTTGAAATTTCATTAAGTACACGTTCTATTCCTCTCGTCTGTTTTTCCTTCCATTCTTTCTCACGCCGCGCCATGAACATAAATCCAACTGTGATCGTATTATGGAATACGCCACTAATGTATTCTGTTTTCCAATTTTGCAGTTTAAGTCCCGTAACATCTGTTGCGGGAAATTTTTGGTAGTGTGGCATATTTGTAAGGGTTTATTTAATCATTTTTGCAATGTTTTTATTTAGAATCTGATCGGTAATGTTTTAAAATATTAGGATTCCTGTCGATTAATATTTGTCCAACTCGCTTTTATTAAAAGTCAACTAAAATTAAATATTTTTTTAAAAATATTAACAAACACTATGTAAACAATATCTACGAGGCCAAAGTTTTTTCGAAATTTATGATTATGTCCGACCACAAAGTTTACGCTGTAAACATCAAAAATATGTAAAAATTTAGTGGCTAATTTAGCAATATTTATAAGGAATATGTACGTGAAGCATTTGTGGTGAGATGTCTATGTGTGGAGTCGTCTAGCGGCGGATTTCGGGAGCAGTTACCGATACCAGATCTCGAGAGATTAACAAGCAACTCGTACTTACGACTTATGACCATTCCATCGGTGATCGTTGTATCGAAGCAATATTCCTATTAACCATTTTATCTGTTCAATAAATCTCAGTAACACCATATTACTTAACTAATATACCTACGCTATTATGCCTATGTTTTACACATATATGTATTCATACCTCATACACACCACACATTAAATATCGGAGGGTTTTCCCGGTCGGGTGGGAAGCTTTCCTCATACACTATTGGGAATCTTGCATCTACCAATGCGTCGCGCCATCAACCAACCCGCCTAATGTTGCATTAAAATATAATTTTATGTTAGTAGTATCGTCATCATTATCAGACCACTTCTTTTAATTTATGATGGAGACCTCTCCAAGTCTCTTCATCACTGACACGCATTTCAACAAAATTCGATTTCGTAAATCCAGCAGGTTTTAGGGTTGCCTTTCAGCCTTTTGATTTCCCTCAAGTACCACTGGATGACTGTATTCGTCCAGCGATTGTCTGTCCTCCGAGCGATGTGGACAGGCGTTGTCAATTATATTAAATACTTAGGTGTATTCTTTATTCACACGTTTATTTTCCCTTCTCTCAGTGCGATATTCAACACACCGTTCCTCTTTGCGTTGCTCGACGTTTTTAAGAATCCATATTTCGCAGCCGTACGTGAGCCGCGAAAGCATGCATTGGTTGAAAACTCGTTTTACGTACAATACGTACATTTGAAAATCATATTCAGCCATCCGAATTCGCTTCAGCTCTTTTCTTTGAATTTCTTCGGATGTGCCTCCTGCCATGGAAACGGAGTAGGTATTTTTTTTATATCAGAAAATATTAAAGAAATTGGTTTGGATATTAAGCATATTCGAACCACGTTTCACGTTTATTCTTTTTGTGTAGTACCTAACTATTATATTTCGGAATAAAAACATGCATTTCTGTTAAGGCGAATATAGAATGCTATTAAAGTTTGTTAATTGATTGTTATAAAATATATTACAACACGTTATTATAATCTAATCTATATTTAAATATGATTGTTTATCTTAAAAGTGATAAATGAAAACATTTGGAAATAATTAACAACACTTTTTTATATCAAAATTCATTAAAATGTGCGCGTCCGAAAATATCGCATCATATTGTGTCGGTCGCTGATCGCAGTTTTAACTTGGAGTTGCCTGGCGCTGTAACGAGCTACACATATCTACGTCGCCCCGCCCCGCGCTATTACAGCATTACGTTGTTACGGCGTGGCACCTGGCGTCCCACCTGGCTTTTGAATAATGGAGAAGTTTCCTATTTTTTTCAATGAATCGAAATGAAAATTTGAGTAAAATTGAACAAAAGTCTGAAAATAAAATTGAGATATCGCAAAAACTAACAAAGTTACAGAATTTTTAATTTGCGTTTCGCATGAATAATTTTGTTCCGTCCGGCAGTGTCGCGTGATGTTTATATCCGTAAACACCAACACAACGAATCAATGTTCGGCGTAGGTACGGCTTACACATACTAATTCGATTGTGTTCCTTAAATGAAAATACGTCTACCCGGTGTACATCGCGGCTCGTGTTCCGGCGCCCGGCCATGCGGACGCGTGACGTCACAGGAGAGTTGGAGGTCAATCATTCCGCGCTAAAATACAACAACTTTAATATTCTTTTTCTCTGTTATTTATCGACAGATTTCAACAATTTTTTCATCAATTTATTATTATTGATCTATATTTTAATTTCGTCACCATGAAACTTCTCAATTATGAGTATGCAATAAAAGATTTAACGGGTTTGTCTATATTTTTTTTACCTATAATTTATGACTCATTGCGTTGTGATCATGTGGTGACCATGGAGGTGTTTCCAATGAAGGGATCAATCGTGATAGGCAAGAGCATATTTTTCAATATAAGGTTCTCCTAGTTGGGGATCAAATTTAAAATTACTGTTATAAAATTTTCTGTATTCCTCTTAGCGATCATTAATAAAATTATCGTAATGTTATCCTCTCAAAACAATGCCACTTGTTTAGACATCATTAAATATGTAACGCCATATTTGAAACAAACGTAATAAATGCTTATTTTGTTCTTTATTTCCGTAACATCCCTCCCACCCAGACATTACCGCTTTTACGCTCCGGCTGACGCGACGTTCCGCCCTGCGATTCGTTTTCAACTTTAATTTGTTTGTTAATTTAATGTCAGAATCAGACATGAAGTAAGGCTTAACAAGTTTCCCTATTAATCATCGCGAAACATTTCCTCTCCATAGTGCAATGCACATTTCAAACTTTCCATACTTTCCGTCTTCCGGGAACGGGCCTATTGAATTGTAGGAGTACAAACAGTCAACAATGTATCCAACAAGATCGTTATAATGGTGATTGCTATCCCAACACTCTAAAATCTACGGGACGTATTTATATGTGTAATTTTGCTATGAGAAATGTCAAGACACATTTTATCATTATAGTGGAAGTATTAGCTTTAATTTGATATTAGAATACTTTGGAGGCGTGTTTGAAAGGAACTGATTTCTACCAACTTTTAAAATGATATTAATACTTTTTTTTAATCATTACGTCAAAACAGACGAAGTGTGCAATGTTATATAATAGGGCTCGAGATATTAATGTTGTGATGCCGCTAAAATGTGAATAGACTAGAATATTTTAGGAATTAGCATTTGTATTTTATAATATTACGCCAATATAACTTTGTATTGGGTGTTAGTATAAGTTTTGTCCATTTTTTTTCAAATTAAGAGGACACGACAAAAAAACAATAACAAATTAGTTAATAATGCACGCTCTTTAATAATTTACCACTTCTTGCTAACGTTCTACAACGTTTTAGATGCCCCTATAGTAGAAATCATTAATTTATTCCCTCGATTGAATGCAAAAAGATGGACGTGTCGAAGGTGCTCACTTTTGTGTACTTGACATTCCATTTTGAAGGCCTGTAATTAAATGAAATAATAAATGTAACGCATTAACATGCACAATGTAGAGCAGCAATTTTCTTTAGAATGAAGCATAAGCCTTTACTTGGGTATTTGTTTTATTTTAACACCTTGGGATGAAAAAACGTTCCAATTTATTTTTTATGTTCTCCTTTTAATTTTTCATTCTCGTTTTACTATCTAGTAAAACGTATATAGATACTACATTTTACACAGTTTAGTCCTGCATTTTATCGTGCAGTTTTATTAGTATTTTGCGCTTTCTTACGCTATTCCGTTCTAAGCTTTAATTAAATTTGAATTAATATCGCTTTGCTATTCTGATACTTGTGATTAAACTTTAAAGTAAGAATAAAATTTTATTTATCACTTTATCTCACATTTTGCGTCTCGAGTCTCGTTCCGTAAGCCAAGATCAGTCTCCCGATCTGGTCGTGCCCTCGAAATGAGTAACCTTGTCGACAGTATACTTCAATAACAAAATTCTCCGCCGTAACTGACGCACAACCGTCGAAATAAATTATTAATTTATTTTTTAATAAATTTAATTAATATTATTCCGTACTTTCGCAAGCCACAAATAGCTGATTATTTTTTTTTTTTTAACAAAAAACGCTTTCAATATAATTAAGATAAATTATTATCGAAGTCTCACAGAGACAAAGCTATTCAAATGGGAAACGTGTACGGAAGTCTTATAGGGTGGCTTAGGGCTTATGACCTGTATGAGCTGGTTTAAGTGATCACTTTACACAATGTAACGTTCATCAATTTCAAGGCAAAGAGCATCCACACATTATCAAATTTTTTAATTTTGGATATACATATGTTCTAAAACAGTTTCTTTCATATATTCGAATGGACTATGTTAGAGACGTCTATAGTCCTTCCCATGACGTAATATACATAGATTTCTTAGCTGTTAATGACACCTGTATATTTTTTTAAAAGTAGAATAATAAGACATATTCTTTTTAATGTATATAAGATATTCATCTGAATTATTTAACTAATTTATTTAATTTTGAATATGCCTGAAAATTATTATTTTCAATTGTATAACAATTTGAATTATTTAATTGGAAAACGTTTGAAATATAAATAGCTTCATTTCTGTGAGACTTGTATAATGTATCTTAATTAATAATTATCCCTCTGTGGACAAAATTCAGTAATTGTATTCTCAGAAAAAATAAATATTTTTTTAAATTTTAAAATAGAGATGCGAACAAGGAATACGTGTCACATCAATATTTATACTATTTTCAAATTAAGCTATACAAATGGAAGCTATGGAAACTGGAGTGTTTTTTTTATTTATTTTTTATTTATATTTAAAAAATATTGCTTTTAATTTAGTTTTCGTGAATATTTTGAAGCAGCCGCGTTGAGATGAAAGATCTGTTAATTTCTTTACATATTGTTGATAATTACCCAGCGTTGTTTACACGCGGGCTATTTCGGTTCAGGGAATTTATTATGTAATCGTAAATTAGCTCGAGAACAGCGCTAGAGAAAAGAAACTGCGTTTGAATGAATTATTTTGCTTTGAAAACTTAATGGTGGAGACCCTTCGTGTTCACAATGTTCAACAATAAGTTCACAATGAAATATAAAACTTTGACGATACTAATAACTAATAACCATGACTTTATCCGAGCCGAACGTATTTTTAATTTTAAAGAATATATAGAAGAACAACCATCAGCGACAAAATATATCAAAATTTATTGTAAACGTCGTTTTATTCTCTTCAGTTTATTAATTAAAACAAACCGCTTTCAAAAAATACAATTTCTTTCATCAGAGTGATAGATAAAACACTAATCTTAAACACAAAATACTTATCTTTTGTTTTTTGACGTAAAAACCTCTTTAAAATCGGTGCCGGGCATGGGGAGGCAATTGCGCCCAATTGAGCAACAATTTCTGTCGAAGTGATTTCAGGTCTTAGTCTCGTTTTAAAGAGGAAATATGAAAGTTTGTGCCACTACTGCTTCGGCATTCGCGGCCGGACTTCGCGAATGTGCTCGCGCAAAGTGAACCCACAATTTTCGGCTTTCCGGATTCGACGGTGTCCATAGACGGGATCGTATCTCAGAGATCAATTATCTCATTCGAGTGAACCATGTGTTTTTTTTAAGTGGAGCTTTGATGGCTTCCGTAAATAGCTGGTTGAATGCACAAGTAATGCAGTGATCAAATATTGATCAAGTCAAATGCAACAGTATTTACTTCAATGCCGGTAGACCGCTTGCAGACTAATTAATTTGTTTTGGTTGTTCATGTTGAACAAATTGAGAGGAAGGAATGGTAAGAAATATTTATGATGCGAGTGTTGATGACACCAGAAAATAGGAATTACGCGACTTTATTCTTGCATTCCAATTATAATAATTTTGTTGTCTGTCCGTCCTTCGTAACTTTGTATAACGTCCGTAACTTCCTTACGGTATAATTTTTTATTTTTACTTATTCTTTAGGAACCGACATGTAAAAGTACCGTCATTTTTGACGGGATACACCTAGTTTAATTTTGTGTTTCTTTGACAGTTACTAATACCGTGGAAGAAAAATGTTACGAAAGGAAAAATTAATGCGATTCCGCAAGACGCAAACGATAGGGCAATTACATAATATGGTATAATATAGGAATTTGTGGGGTTTCATAATAACAACATACCTCCAATTAGTCCCGGTATTTTGTTTCACGTTTACCCTCTATTTTTAGCAAATATCTTAATTAAAATTAATTGAATTAGCAACCGTGAACTTGCGTGATAAAATGCTGTATTCTCACATTTGGTTGCGCGGGAAATTTTGTTATTTTCACTGTATTTACAAGAGTTATTGAAATATCTCTGGTTGTTGTGGAGGCATTTGGCGCCCGCTTTGTGCAATCGATCTGGGTAAAAATTTCGCATCTTTTTCCGAGTCAGACGTGTCCTAGACAAGTAGAAATTTGCTAAATGTACATAATATTATGTATTTCAGAAACTTGAAAATATTTCAAATCGTTATTCTTGACTTGCCGACGATTATTATATCTTGCTTGACCAATGCCGATGAGACATCTTTACGCTGCATAGTCTACACTACGCTGGAGCCGAGCCAAGTCGATCACCACAACAAGAAGAAAGCCGAAATACGAGGATTCCGAAGAAAATTATTTTCGTCATAATCACCACCGATCATAATCTAACCGGAGTTTTATTGGACCACTGGATGTTTCAGCGCAGTTTTTTCGAATCCCGTTGCAGGGGCAATAATACTAACTAACTAACCATCACGCCGTTTCCCCGCAGGGGTAGGCAGAGAGGATTGAACGCCACACTCTTCTATCTTGGCACACCACTTTTGCTTCGGCCACATTCATACATCTTCTCATACACGTTCTACGGTTGTTGCGGTTAATGGTGCTCTAAATGCAATTATGGCCAATAAGAATCTGTCAAAGGAAGCAAGACTAGCGGTACATAATGGCGTTCTAGTGCCAACCCTAATGTATGGAAGTGAAGTCTGTAATTGGCAAAATAGGAATGAAAGTAGACTGAATGCGGTATAAATACGGTCACTAAGACGGTTGTGTGAAAAATCTTTGGCCGATAGAGTAAGGAATGAACAAATTAGAATAAAGAAAGGAGTGCGGAGATGGTTTGGTCATGTGGAACGTGTGAACGAGGAAAGGATGGTTAAGAAAATATATGAGGCGAGTGTTGAAGGCAACAGGAACAGAGGGCGCCCGCGAAAGACCTGGCACGATCAGGTACTACAAGTATTTGAGGATGGCCCTGTTAAAAGCGGCAATAATACTGATTTTCGATAAACGAGTTTAGCTTTAGAAATGTACCATATTACCATCATTTTTTTAAATCTAACCATAAAATATAATTTTTTCGTTGTCTGTCCATCTGTCGGTGCATAAATTCGTAACGGTGCGGTAAATTCGTAACGTGCCGGAATTAAAACTTTAGATAAATAATTAGAGTGTAACACGCAATCAGCGCGCGGCTAATGTTGCGCGGTCACGCGAGGGTCTTTATTAGTTATTAGTATCCCGTGATTTTTCACGGGTACACGGCTAGTTTTTTCAAACTTTGAAAACCTTTGGAAACTTTAAACCATTGGAATTTCTGCAGGGTTTTTTATCATTTTATTTAACTTGTATTGAAACGAATGAATTTTTTGCAATCGCAATGTAATGATAGTTCAACCTTTTGTAAAAAATAAATCAGAAATATTGAAAAAAAATGCAAACTTTTGTATTGCACAACTTCAAAACTATTGATATTAGGTCACGGCCGCTTGAACGTTTTCGACTCATAATCAGTTCAGGAATATAGTCCTGAGATAAAAATTATAAGAATAATATAGTCTATGTATAAAAACACACACGATGAAATGGAATCGTCCTACGTCGCCTGTGTATTTTTCAATACTCAAACGTGGTGTAGGTTAGATATAAGTTGTGTTATAATGTTAAAGTTCAATGAAAGAACATCCAGATACGTGAGTACCTTATACCTGGAGGCTTACCCGTGTACATATGTTTTATCGAGGGAAAATTTTGGCAGTTGAATTTTTTCCTTTTTCAGATAAAATAACCTTTTTTATTGCGGCGTATTTCTCTGAACTTTCCAATATGTTGTATGTTTTTGTTTTTTTTTTTAGTAGTAGGAGTTTAAGAAAATGGGCTGAATCATTATGCTGTGTAATAATGCGAAAATTAATTACTACTCTATGTTTTTATTCTTGTACGGGCTAATGAACAAGATGGAGCGTGTACATTTTTACATGTTTCTTTTAACTAAGCTTGTATGCTAGCGAAGAATCTTTTATAAATATTTGACGCTCTAACGGCTCTGAAATTTGGCAATGATACGTATGCCTTTTATTTATTTATTTAGGGAAACTAACAGTACAAATAAAAATCAGATTACACAAATAATACAGAGCCATCTTACAAGTTTCCACAGAACTAACATGTTATAATGTATTAACATAAAGCAACGATAACTTAAGTTATACAAAAAAAATGAAAGGTTTAAGTTAAGAATAAACCGTGACAGTAAAAGAATTAAAGGTAAAAGTGGAATCAGGAATGGGGGAGGAAATGACAGATTTAATTAGTAAAAAAAGGAAGAGATAAGAAGAAAAAGACGAGCAAAAGAAATATGTATAGCATAAAAATAGCTGATCAATACATCAGCATATACATATACGAGGTCTGGACAAAAGAAAGAAAATGAATTAGAAAAAGAGAAAAAAGGTTTATGACAGGTGAATATCCAAGAGTTTTAAATTCATAGATTGATGAATTGAGGAGATCATTAATTAGTTTAGCAAAATCAATTTAATTATTCAAAAATTTATTTCACACCATTTCACAATTACTTGACCATGCATCCAGGTGCGGGCGTTGCAATTTCTTTGCCGTATTTTATATTACCTTTGCGACCAACTAGCGAGTCTTGCCAAATAAATCGGTTTGTATCTTGGCTAAATAAAATTACACCATTACCGCGTCATACCATTACCGGTGCTGAATATAAAATGCCTAGTTATATACAGCACCGGTAATGGTATGACGCGACCTTTGTAGCTCAATATATTCTCATTAAAAACATTTGTCTTAAAATGAATTCAATTTCTGCAAGCTTTTTATCATTTTATTCGATTTGCATTGAAGCAAATGAATTTTTCATAATCGATATAAGTTATTGTAATGATCGTTCAATGTTTTGCGAAAAATAAGTCAAAAATATTGAAAAAAATGCTTTGCTATTGCATGTCTCCATAACTATTAGGTCAATAACTATTAAGATACGGTTGAACATTTTCCAATCATGATCGAGGCAGAAATCTATCTGTAAAGTATTGTGGACTAGATCTGTTACACCCTGTATAATAAATACGTGGAACACAGTTGAAGGTGTTATTACAAATACTTTTTTTTTTGTAAATGTTGCACTATACAATACTTCTATCTACAAACTAACTTGACTCACGTCTGTCACACACACCCTTCGTACGTATTTCATTTTATTATTCTGTGACAGAATAAGGGGATGGAAAGTGTTTTGAAAAAATATCACGCAACGCCTTTTCCATTAATGCCTTGTATTTAATTTTTCATGCGCTGAAATATATCAAAATTTTCATCGCCATTGACAGCGAATTATGGCATATTTAAACAGTTCACTTTTCTCCTCGTTTTTGAAAACTTTTCGCTTTTTAGCTTTTATTTATATCTCCTCTTGAACCTGTCGGTTTTAAACGGACGCCGTCAGAATTTTCCTCTCCCTGTTTGAACAGCCCTCCGCCCTCGCCGCGACGTTTTTCACCGTTGAATTTTTGAAATGTCATTCGTACTCTTTGCGACGGCTCTCTGGGGGAATCGATTCCTTTGCCATATTGATTTGTAATAAATGAGTATTACGCCTGAAGGAATAGCCATCAAATTTATTTTTATTTTTTAATGAAAACCAATTTCGGCGTGAAACATTTTTTGAAGTTGTTTTTCTTTAGGCGCGTTTAGAGTGAAATTATAGGATGCAACGAAATGCGCGAACAAAACTCTCATTGGATGGTAGTTTGTGTTGTATACCTTGCATTGGAACATAATGCAAGATATACAACACAAACATGCTGCACACAGCACGTGATTTTTTATATATATGCTACATTACGTTTTAAATACAAAAATATATAAGCATACAAGAAGGATAACTTCTAACGTACGTAATTTTTAAAATTAAAATTTAATACGTAAAGGAATCAATTTTCGGATGCACAACACGCTGTGGTATCGGTCAACGTTAAAAATACTCAAAGTGGTTTATATGTGTAAAGTTATATGTATAAGATATTTTTTGAAATTGATACTCCATACAAAGGTATACCAAAAAAGATCGAATTGGAGTACCGAGCTAGTATCCCATATTGACGGTCCCTACGTGTAGTGCCGAATCTGCATCTTAAACCATCCAATTTACTCTATATTTTAATATAATGATAAAAAAGTTTAATTTTCCTATATATTTGCTTTTTTTGTAATGTAAATTCAAATTGTCCAAAAATATGGAGTAAATTGGATGGTTGAAGATAGTTTTAAGATGGTAAAATGAAAATCGATTTTTTCTAGATTCGATAGTTTACGTTGGGGTATATTTTATTTCTGTATATTTTTCTAATTAATTTTTTTAATGCAATATAACTATGTTCTACAATTGATACTTCACACTAATTAAATATAAAATTAAAAATATTGATTTTGTAACACAGACCAATATTGATAACGAGTTAATTAAACCCCTTGGTTAAGAAAAACGTATAGTTTTTACAAAAACGAGTTGTTTTATTGGTGGAAGATGATTTTTTTAAAACTATTACTATTATTATAATATAAAGATCAAACAACCGGTTAGTTTGGAATATTAAAAAAAATGTTGATTCTACAAATTGCGGCCGTGGTCAGTTGCTTGGCTAATTGTAAAAATCTATGCTTATCGTCGTTGATTAAAAGTTATTATAGTATTGTATGTGTATATTTTTTTTGCATTATAATACGGTGGTAGACTGAAAAATTCACTGCATATAAAAAATGCAAGTATGTTAACATTTTATCTTTCACTTGATTCGTATCTATGTAGTTAGATATACTTTCTACGATGCTACAATGCCGATTTTCCAGTTTTATAGAAAGATCCGCCGAATTCTTCAAAACGCTGCTCGCAGCCGTTGTTACTTGTTGTTTGAGTCGGTTTCTCCCTCGCTCAGATGTTTTTGTGGTTGGGAAAGGGGGTTTAAGTTTGATGTTGTTGCCAGAAGAAATGAAAAGGTTCAAAGTTGTACAGGGTGGTTTTTTCTTATTTATTGTTCCCTTGAAGTTGCGTTGCGCGGGCACCAACTTATCTTTATTTTTTTAGTAGGATAAATTTTGTATTTAACCACCGCTATATTTTTATACCAATCGGTTTCAGAACGTCTGTTCCATAATCATATTACTATTTCATTTTACGGCTTTTTTGTTTAAGGCTTATTAACTGACTCTTTTTTGAAATATTAAGATTGTTTCAACATAGTGTACATTAGGCCACGTGACTTTACATGACGTGCTTATTGATGTAGGGGTTAAACGTGTACTTAGTGATCCAGTGGTCGTAGGTTCGAGCATCATTCTAGACAAGCTAGTACTATTTTTACTCCCTTTCTTTTAACTCGTAGCGTCTGCTTGTCTGTTTTTCTGCTTGTCGGCTTGTCTGGCGAAAAAACTTTGGATCGATTTTTAACCCTTTTCCCGTGATCCAATCGAGCTGAAACTTTGCAGGCAGATAAAAATGATCTAACAAATTTTCATTTAATTTTTTTAAATAATTATAGTATAATTTTGGATTTTTAAATTTTTTAATTAATTTAATTTTAATAGATTTATATATCTAACTCGTGGAGTAGGCGTGAAACCTGTTTCAATGAGAAAGGGAGTATAATAAAAACCCGGTTTTTATGGGTTTGTTTTTTTATAGTAAGAATATTGAAATGAAACGTATTCCTCATACGCATCTTTTAAAAAAAAATTAGTGTAAGTTAGATTCCCTTAGCATTCCCTTTAAATTATTACATTAGCATTCCCTTTAAAAAATCGATAGGCGAAAAATTTGGGAACAAGTAATTTTACTCATGGAAAAACAAATACAGTTTTTTGACAACAAAGTTGAGGATTTTTGCTATCACTTGCTGGCTTTGACTGACTCCCTTTGACTTTGCTCCTGAAAACATAAAAGACTGAAGCAATGAACATTTTAACGCATTTTGATCTTGCACTAAAATACCATTCTTCCCACAAATAAAAAAACGATCCGTCCAAACGAGTTCTGAAAGATTTATTTTCCCCGTTATGAATGCTTTTAGTAATGTTAAATTTTCCCGTTAAGTATCCGACATGATTTTATGAATTTAATCGACTCTACGCTGTCAAAAATTCACCCGGCTCAGATGACAGACGTCAAATGGTTCGCGTGTCAACTTAAATTATTTTTCCGTCAACTTTTCAGTTTAATGTATTTCGAATTTTAATTTTTTGTTTCATATCTTTCAAACAACCAATCATCGTAAAAAGTTAGAAAATAGTTATTTTGTTTTAAAATTGGCTCTAATTGTTTCATGTTTCTGATTAGACAGTTAATAGTTTGATTTAAACAATTCGTCGCTTGCAGAGAAGATAATAAGTTGTAGAAACTGTAAGCGCTGGAAACGTGGAAGACCAAAGAGGAAAAAGTCGATCTCCAACTCGATAAACCGACTACGTCAGACGCTACTAGCTTTCTTCTTGGAACTATCTTCGGTCTGTGTCTGGATTCTACCCGAGTCTATCCGAAGTCTAACCGGATTCTATCCAAGCCTTTCCGTAGTCTATCCGAACTGCGTTTTCTCTCTATTTTAAAAAATGTGTGTATGCCGAGACTTACGGGGATTCTTATCAATTCTAACCAATAATAATGGCGAAAATGGACTAATTGGTTGGACTAATATCATCATCTTCTTCCCCTTGTCCTAGTAGGGTCGGGGGCCCAAAGACTCGACAAGGTGCTTCCGTGATCCCCTGTCTTGTGCTGCTTCTGCTCGAGCCAACCAGTCCAGACCCATTCTGTTGTTGCCAAGAGGATTCTTCTTGGTAATCGTTCCTCTGGCATTCTGAGCACATGTCCAAGCCACATATATAGTATAGTATAGATTGTATATACCTCCTATCCCTTCCAATATCATGTTTCCTATAAATTTATAGGCTATATGTCCTATAAAATCTCGAATTCAGTACATTCTAAATTAATAATCCCCGATGACTGCATTTTTTTTTGGGCTACGAGGGCCGCCGTTTTTTGTTTTATACCCCACAATTAATGATTAAAAAATGAATAGAACTTAATTTTTAATATTAAACGTGATTATGTCATTTGAAACGGTTGATCTCATCGATATGTATGGTCTAGTATTGTGCGTGAGCAGAAGCAGTACGCGTGTTTATAAATAATAAATAAATATAACTTTATTCCAGAATGTGGGGAGGTTCGTGCAATCCCACACATTCCATATAAAAGAAAATACACACATTAAAAATATTATATAAAACAAAAGAGAAATAGGAAAATCATATAAAAAAGAAGAGAAGTATTATAAGTATGCTTCACGCTTTATGCTTCACACACACATGGCATGACCCCCTAACAGTCATTTTTATCTCCATGTGCATAAAAGTATTAGGTCCTTACATATGAAATTGGCGTTTAGTATGGGAGGAACATAAAGCCGATTTTTTTTTATTATAGTATATTTATTTAATCAAAGTATGTACCATTGCTATCTATGCACTTTTGCCATCTCATAGGTAGTTCATCGATCCTTTTACTAAAAAAACCATTCGGACGGGAATCAATAAAATCTTTGAAGGCGGTTCGGACTGCCCCATCGGAGTTGAATTTTTTCCTTTGCAAGAAGTTATCCAAATTTCGAAAAAAATGGTAATCTGTTGGGGCAAGGTCCGGAGAATACGGTGGATGTCTTAGACATTCCAATTGAAGCTCCTCTAATTTGGTAGCCGTCTGTTGTGCAGTGTGTGGTCTAGCGTTATCATGAAGCGGCAGTGGCCTAGAGCGATTAACCAGCCTCGGTTGTTTAGCAGCTAGCTTTTCCATCATGGTTTGCCGTTGCTGACAATAGACATCTGCCGTAATCATCTGGCCAGATTTAAGAAAGCTGTAGTGAACGACACCAGCACTAGTCCACCAAACGCTCACAAGTAACTTTTTTGGAGTCAATTTTCGCTTGGGGCATGGTTTGGCTGGTTCGGCCGGGTTCGGCCATTGCGATGAGCGCTTCTGATTATCGTACAGGATCCACTTTTCATCACAGGTAAATGATTCGATTTAAAATCCCTTCATTATTGTGCCGGTTGAGTAATGCAACCCAGCAGTCAACGCGCGTTTGTTGATTTGCTTCACTCAATTCGTGAGGTACCCACCTTTCAAGCTTTTTCACCTTACCAATTTGCTTCAAGTGGATTAAAACAGTTTTATCACTGACACCGCAGCCTGCAGCTAGCTCGGATGTGGTTTGCGATGGATCCGCTTCCACAATAGCCTTCAATTCTTCATTATCAACTTTGGTCTCCGGCCGTCCACGGGGCTTGTTCTGCAGGTCGAAATTTCCAGAACGAAAACGTTGAACCAAAAACGCACTGTGTTTTCTTTTGCGGCACCGTCGCCATACACATCATTAATCCTTCGAGCCGTTTCTGCAGCACTGGTGCCACGGTGGAACTCGTACTCGTAAATAACGCGATATTTCAAGTTTTTCATTTTGTAAACTGAGTGACGCAAAGAAAAAAACAATTGAGGAAAAAACAAATGAATTATAATATTCAAAACACAAATACATGAGTAAATAGCTGTATAAATTTGGATTTGGAATTCCTAACCAAAGAGAAGATATTTGAGATCAAATTTGCCAGTACGGCAAAACGCCAATTTCATATGTAAGGACCTAATATTTTTATGACGCATAAAAGTACTTTTATGCACTTATAACTGTGTCCATCTTGTCTGTCGGCGATTGCCATGTGTGCAGTTAACCGATCATCTATAAATTGAAAAGTATTTTGTGAAAATAGACTTCATTTTAAATAAATAACTTTTGCGACTCCATTCTACTCGAGCGTGCGATCACTTCTCCGAGTTGAGTCGTTAATGTAACAGTTCCATCAACATTCCTTCGATTGAAAACAGCAGAAACACATTCTGTTATATTTCTCATGAACACTGTTTAACGCAGCGTACACTTTCGTGACGAAACATCATTTCAACAAGTTCTCAGTAATTTTGTACAATTAATTATATTTTCGTCGGCGTATTTCTTAAACAAACATTTACGATATCACAGATTTCGATAGAACTACCAGTCGCAGAGGTTCTCACGATGCGACTTTCGCAACATTTCAACGTTCGATCCTGACCGGGATACATTCTATTAACATTTTTATCTTTTTTATATTTATAGCATACACATTTTCTGATGTCTAGAAATGACCCTGATATGTATCAGGACTATCTAGTCCAAGTGTGACATTAAAGTTTAGTGTATAAACATTTGTGACAATCAAACAAATAAAATGTTACACTGTACACTTTTTATGTTTGAGTAATTAGAAACACAAAAAATAAAATAAAAGAGGTATACGCGTTACAAAATATAGAATGCTTGGTTTTCAAGATCAATTAAGTTTCTCATGTGACTTGGCGTAATCGATGTGGGATATAATGGAATTTGTGGGCACGACGACTTCTTGATTTTGATTAAACTATTATGAAAAAATTATCTGATGGATGTTTCGGCCAAGTTCGTTAGCCATCCTGATCCGTTGTCGTTTTACAAAATGGCGGATGTTCACACACACGAAATCTACCTGATTTTTCGATCAGTGCCAAATTGTACTTTATTTAACTGAATACGTATTTGTAGTAAGTATAAAAAGTAGGGTTCATTACTGGATATTGCAAATTTTGATGTCACTTGTCTCTGCGAGAGTTGATATAAAGACATAATTGCTAGAACATTTTCAACTCATAATATAGGCAGGAATTTTCCTATAAAGTATTGTGGATTAGCTCTGTTTCACCCTGTATTAATATTTTATAAAAGCCCTTATATAGCACCCTGTGTTCCCTTATATATATATTTTACTGAAAAATTGCTAAAAATATATGTACGAGTAGGTATGATTGCAAGCTTGAAAAAAACGAAAAATTTCCAGATGTTCCTTAGAATTCTGTGCAAGCAGTCAAAACTTTATTTGGGTTAGTAGATTTCAAAGCTCCATAGCTCATGATTAAAATGGCATTTTTAGCTGAAAATTAAAGCTTTGGCGTAAAAATTTCAGGAGTGAATAAGGGGTGCAAATATCACAATGGCACCGGTCGAGATTTTTCCGCTTCAAATTATGATTTTCTATTAAACAGTTAAAATCACGCGATTCATTTTATCTGTTTTACTTCTGAAACAGATTAATTAAGGGTGGGGTAAGGTTAATTCGTACAAAAAAGGCATGTTTTTGTGAATTTTTTGTGACGACACAGTTAAAATCTCTTTATTAAAACCAATGGTACATTAAAGTATAACATTCGAAGAATATTGTGTAAAATTTTCAAAAAGAAATAACAAAAAATAATGCTGGCAATGGCAGCAATTATTCAGACGTGTCTCGGAAAAAAGTAGAATTGCGGTGTCCATCATAACTTGGTGCTGGATCATCTGAAATCAAAAACTCAAAGTTCATTTGTTAGATAATAGGTTTCCCCAGGTAACGCTGGGAGGGTTTTTTGAAATTTCAATTTTTCATTTTTTTGGAACACTTTGAATTGAAAAACGCGATTTTTTGCGGAAAAAATTGGCTAATTTGTTATTAAAAAATAAAAATTATTAACAAATTTGAAAAAAAGTCCCCAGCGTTGCCTCGTAAATTATGTACAGAAATAGTGTTCAAAATTTCAAAAGGATCGGTGCAGTAGTTTTGAAGTTATGAGGGACACCGACTTTGAAAACGTGAGATGTGGGTAAAACGCTTTAAAGTTTTGCACACTGTATAATTCAAAATAAAATTCGACACTTATTTTATACTTACATATAATCGTCGATGCTATGTTCACACAGCAAAGAGCTTTCATCATCAGCATCTTTTTGTCCTTGTTTACGCAAAACTCTTCCAATACAATAGCACGTCCGGTAGTCCTCAGGTGAGCGCGTCTCTCAACTGCCCGAGCAGGTATAGAAAATCAGTCTGAGCATCGCTCAAATGTTCATAGTTTCGTCAATTTTCCTCCGATTGACTTGAAATTTTGACACAATATTCTTGCGATGTTATACATTCATTTAAAAAATTAAAAATAAAATGCAAAAAAAAAGTTAAAAACCTTACCCCCCCCCTTAAGATACTTCATCATCACTGCGACGCTCCGATATGTTAAGGATCTTTACCTTAATTACTTACCCGTCAGAAATGACGTTAATTTATTATATATCCCAGCCGCCAGTAAAGGCTATGAGAACAGCGTTATCTAGAGTAGCGCAGTGACTTAATAACGTTAATGATGGACATTATAAAATAGAGATTTGTATTTTTTTGTACCTCATCATTATTTTTGCCATCGGAAAGCGTTAGTTACGGATATTTTTACGTAGAGAATTATATATTTTGATTAATGATTAATACCTATGATATAATACGTGCGATATAGTAATGGATGCACTTATTAGTTTTAATTTTCATTAAACTGAAATATTTAAAAAAATCTAAATATGGTGATTAGCAATCCCAGACATTTCAAACCCCTGATAAAATCCCAGACAGCTATTGAAATCTCCAACCCGTAACAAGCCTGCTAATGTAGTTATAGTGTAAGTTCGTTTATACCTTTTTCTTTGTTCTCCAAATGATTGTAGACATCAGATAATTTCATCAAGAGAAATGCGCTAATTGTATTAAGGTGAGCTTTCTCGTCCAGACGTGTTTGTTTTATTAAAGTGGTCTTTTGATATTAAGATCTTGATCAAAAAGTTTCCGTATTTTTTTTTAATTTCACATTTTTTCTGTCGTTGGTACATATGTTCTTGAATTGTGTGTCAATTTTCAGCCGAATGGGATGCGGATTTCAACACCTAATTTCAATACTCCATAGCTCACGATGGAAATGGTTGCTAGCTGAAATTAGCAGCTTTAACGTAGAAATTAAGGTGTTTAAGTGGCAATAATTATTCTGAACTTCCTAATCATCTTTTGGTTTGATATAAATAAGGGTTTACATATTAGGTCCTTACATATGAAATTGGCGTTTTGCCGTCCTGGCAAATTTGATCTCAAATATCTTCTCTTTGGTTAAGAATTCCAAATCCAAATTTATACAGCTATTTACTCATGTATTTGTGTTTTGAAAATTATAATTCATTTGTTTTCTCCTCAATTGTTTTTTTCTTTGCGTCACTCAGTTTACAAAATGAAAAACTTGAAATATCGCGTTATTTACGAGTACGAGTTCCACCGTGGCACCAGCGCTGCAGAAACGGCTCGAAGGATTAATGATGTGTATGGCGACGGTGCCGCAAAAGAAAACACAGTGCGTTTTTGGTTCCAACGTTTTCGTTCTGGAAATTTCGACCTGCAGAACAAGCCCCGTGGACGGCCGGAGACCAAAGTTGATAATGAAGAATTGAAGGCTATTGTGGAAGCGGATCCATCGCAAACCACATCCGAGTTAGCTGCAGGCTGCGGTGTTAGTGATAAACTGTTTTAATCCACTTGAAGCAAATTGGTAAGGTGAAAAAGCTTGAAAGGTGGGTACCTCACGAATTGAGTGAAGCAAATCAACAAACTCGCGTTGACTGCTGCGTTGCATTACTCAACCGGCACAATAATGAAGGGATTTTAAATCGAATCATTCCCTGTGATGAAAAGTGGATCCTGTACGATAATCGGAAGCGCTCATCGCAATGGCTGAACCCTGCCGAACCAGCCAAACCATGCCCCAAGCGAAAATTGACTCCAAAAACGTTACTTGTGAGCGTTTGGTGGACTAGTGCTGGTGTCGTTCACTACAGCTTTCTTAAATCTGGCCAGACGATTACGGCAGATGTCTTTTGTCAGCAACTGCAAACCATGATAGAAAAGCTAGCTGCTAAACAACCGAGGCTGGTTAATCGCTCTAGGCCACTGCTGCTTCATGATAACGCTAGACCACACACTGCACAACAGACGGCTACCAAATTAGAGGAGCTTCAATTGGAATGTCTAAGACATCCACCGTACTCTCCGGACCTTGCCCCAACAGATTACCATTTTTTTCGAAATTTGGATAACTTCTTGCAAAGGAAAAAATTCAACTCCGATGGGGCAGTCCAAACCGCCTTCAAAGATTTTATTGATTCCCGTCCGAATGGTTTTTTTAGTAAAGGGATCGATGAACTACCTATGAGATGGCAAAAGTGCATAGATAGCAATGGTACATACTTTGATTAAATAAATATATTATAATAAAAAAAAATCGGCTTTATGTTCCTCCCATACTAAACGCCAATTTCATGTGTAAGGACCTAATATATTACATATTTTACATACAGGATCACAGTTGGATAAATTAGAATTTTTGGAAATATGAAAAAGTTTTAATATTAAATTAAATATTATAAATAACCAGGTTCTTTTTGCAAATAGTTATCTTTTAAAATTGTTTTCATATTAGTACTTAATTATTTGTCCATTCCCATTTTTTTTATTTTGTTGATGTTTTTATCTACTTCGATTTTTAATTTTTTAGTATACGTTATTATCCTGATGAAGGCAGCACCATTGAGACCGAAATATGTTGGTGTTTTCGACAAATTAGTGATGTGAGCACATTATATTCCTCTTAATTATATTAATAATAATGTCGCCACAAAATCATTTTACATCATTTGAAGAAAAATAAGTAAGATGTATTTTGGTGCGCTCGGCGATTTTGATCCGAAATTTTTGAATTTTTTATTAAAACCGCATCGTGAAGAAATTTCTTAGCAATTGTTGAATGAGGTCGCTGACGATTCTCATTGCTCCAACGTCAAAAAAATCATGGGTGTTTTGGTTATAACATCGAAGAAGAAATTTTGAGGACACGCTTTTGTGTCTTTGCTACGGATTACAAGATTAATTTTATCAATAAACAAGCTAGGAACTGTCGGGTAGATAAATGAATTACAGGAATTTTAACAATTGACGAAAAAATACCGCAAAAATAAACACTCCTATTTAAAATATTTTTTCTATGAATAATACTTAATTTGATGAGATACATGAAAATACTATTTTTATTTTTTTATTTCTTTATTTTCTCCGTACGAAATATTAAATCTCTCAAAATATCAAACAAATCATTCTGGAAACAATTGAATATTGTAATATCGTACAAAATACAAATTCAAAAATGCTGAAAGTTTCAGAGCTCTAGCTAGTAGGGAAGTTGTTGATATTTCGAATATTAAATTTGGAGATAAACAAAAAAAACAGTCAAGTGAAGATAAATAAAAGTGTTTTAATTAAAAGGCCCCAATCGACTCGGTGAAGCGTACTGACGAGCCAATATCGAAAAACCGTGCAGAAATTTGTAACAGATTTTTTAATCATTTTATTTGAATTGTATCAAAGCGAATGAATTTAATATTCGATATAAATTACTTTCATGATAGGCTAACGTTTTACAAAATGTCGGAAATATTGAAAAAAAATGCCCTTTTTGATGTCGCTTATGACTCCTGAACTGTTTCACCCAAAGTATAAAGAATATTTTCTCTTCAAGATCAAATGAAGAAGACTCCCCCGAGGTTTTTGCTACTCGCTATGAGAATCTGTATGTCAAAAACAGGACAGCAAAAATATTTTGATGATATGAAGAAACGCCGGCATAAGCATCTTATATCCGGAGGGGACCATATTAATATTGATTAAGGAATAAATATATTTTGAAATGAATAAAAATCCGTAATCTTCCTATATTCGTCTTGGAAGAAATCAAGGTTCAGAGCGTTTGGATATTCTCGTTGTCCCTTCGCCCGCTCAGGAAATTTCTTCCAGGAAATTCGCCCTCCGGGCATCATCCCTTTGGCCCAAAAGATATTTTTAGGAACCTGAATGAAATTTTGCGGTCTTGTTGTACCTGCGCCAAGGGATACCCAAAGTCTTAAGAAAGTGGCTTGTTTCTAGTTACGGAATTCACCTAATGTAGGGTCACTACTGGTATTTTGAGGGATTTTAGGAATTGTTTTAAGAGTTTATCGTACTTAAACATTTTCAGTAGTATCTAGCTATAAACATCTCTTAACATGGGTATTTTCATTTAGAGGGTACCCCAGTCAAATTTGTTTCGAAAACTACTCTAAGAAATATGAATATTTCGAATGAATATTTTTATATACTTACTCTCATTTTTACCTTATGTTTTATTTTCACTTTTACCGGTACCGGGATCTATAAAAGACATCTGATATGGATCTCTGTACCTTTCATATGCTAGGTCAGTGCTATACCATATTCGCAGTAGGCTATGGTGCCCCCCATTAGTCTGTGGCACCAAAATGCTGTATTAGTACATAATTATGTGTTTGGATTTTGATGCATTGATTTATTTTTTTGTTTTATTTTCACCTTTATCGATACCAGATACCTGCAAAACCTTTTTGATTCCAAACTAATTTTGGAGGTGGCGAGCTTGCTGTTACTTGCTTGCATTGTGGTATTAAATGGTCATGTATGTAAGCACACTATGACATTTTTTGTGTTCGAATTAAAGGATATTTCAAATTAAATACAAACTGATAAGTAATATATCAAATTTATCATAAGTAGGAAATAAAATTAAAGGCAGCAATATCGAAAAAAAAATTGAATTCGCTCATCGAGGAAGGAGGAGGACTAATTTATAATGTACTGAATTCGAGATTGTATAAGAAATATATATATAAATTTATAGGTAACATTATTTTGCAACTGATAGATATATAAAATCTAGAATTCGGTACATTTTAAATTAGTAATCCTCGGTGATTGCATTCAAAACATTTTTTTTGGATATTGCTGCCTTTGCTTTTATACCCCACATATATGAAATTTGAATAATGATTAGGAAATAATATAAATTAAAATAAAGTATTAAGTGATATTGAATTTTGTTTAAAAAGGAGTTACACTGATTTTTAAGCTTAATTATTAAAACGTTTATCAACCAAAGTGTCGAGATATTTATAAACGTCTCTATACTTAAACGTCTCATTCGTATACAATGCGGTGGTTAGTATGTTTTTATTTCCAGATTGGAGTTTGGTTCTCCGTATGGAAGAGTTAATTTTCCGTTATGTGTTTGTAGTAGCTTTTGGTCTTGTGGTTAGGACTCTCGCCTCGTGATCCAAAGGCCGCGGGTTCGAATCTCACTCCAGACCAGCAAGTTAGTCCTATTTTCATAGCACAAGCGTTTAGATTAATTTTAAAATATTAAGAATATTGATGTGACACGTATTCCGTGTTCGCATCTCTATTTCTTTAATAAAAAAATATTAATATATTTTTCGGACTAGAATTTTTTTTATTACTATCCTTCATATTCTGCTTTTAACAAAATTTTTTAAGTTATACTTTCTTTATTTGTATTTCGTCGTGAAATAATTGTCTGTTTACGTATTCCGGGACACGCGTTTTTTGCAGGCGTGACCAATTTTTATTATATTTTATTTCTACTCGAAAAATGTGACGTACATACGTATTAAACGTAGACCTTACAATAATGGCTTTTTGGCGTATTTCAGGTCATTGCCAATTTATTTACATTTGACGTTCACAATATACAAAATAGGTTTAAACTATATACTATTTTAAATACATACATTCAGGTCATTGCCAATTTATTTACATTTGACATTCACAATTATACAAAATAGGTTTAAACTATATAATCTTTTAAATACATACATAATAACGGAATCCTGAATGCATTGATTGGCAAATGAGTGTACGAAGCAAATTGATATTTAATATTTAATACAATCTAAGCTTGTTCTATTCCCTGCCTAAAATATTAATTACTACAGCAAGATCCCATCCATCATTACTAAACTGGGTACCTACATATATTAGTCACGACTCATACTCAGTTTAAAATAAAATTGAATAGTTATCAATTGTTTGAACGTGTAGTCCTTATTTCATGCCGAGGATTGACACATAATATACTTCTTTGACCTTGGCACTCATGCACTCCATACTTGTGATTTTATTTTTCGTATAACCTGTAAATTACTAATATTTCATTTTATTTTCTAATTTTTGTCTAATTTATAAACCATTAAAAATGTATTGTGTAATACGTTACTGCCTTAAGTATTACAAAATGTTTTTATATTGTACTTTAATGTCACACTAGAACAATCTATCAGGGTCATTAACGATCTCTTAGTAATCTATATATTGAAAAATTGAAATAATTGATGACTTGATGCGAGTATTGAGGACCAGCGAAATAAAGTACCAGAGTACCTACCTACATGCGTGCGGAATATTTCGAGTGAGCGAATCGGTGAGATATAAACGACGTGCATCAGTATTCCACTGACAGGTGGAAGATTTTCGAGTGACGATTAGTGCAAATTACAGAATAGTGCTCCGGGTAGGTTTGTGTCTGGTGATCCTGTTAATTCTTCTTCTTAAAATTAATCCGCCCTTAAAGAGCGATTTGTGCCATTTATACCCTGTTAATTGTATGTGTTTCATTTCATGCTACCTACTTTATTTTATTTCCCATCAAAATTTCCCATCAAAATAATATCCGCGCACACTTTAAGAAAATAACACTTTTTCTGTATCATTGCAACCTGGCGAGATTGGATTTACGGACATGTATACATGCATCTTATTTGGCAGGGAGTTTTTTTCCTGTATAATGTTTATAGATGAAGTGTAATTTGTAACATTTTATTTATACCTATCGATATTTAGTTCCTATTTGTGGAAACATATGTAATAATAATAAAATCGTCCCTTTATCTCAAAACTACTCCAAACTCACTAAGTGACATTGGAGTAGTTTTGAGATAATGAGGTTTAAACATCAAACATGTGATGTGCAAATTATGAGTTTTACCACTAAATAATTATAAATATGTAGATACGGAATATTCACTTACTGATTTTTACCTGAAACAGAGATGGAAAAAATATGAATGTTTGTATTCATAACTCATTTTGGCCAATATTAGTACAGGGACGAAATATGACAGGGAATTAATAAAAAATATTCACAGAAAAATAATCAAATAAGCTACACTATAATGCGAAAAGTAAAAATCAATAAACCTACGAGCGACCAAATATATTACAAAGTAAAACATTAGCAGATTTTATTATACAAACTATCAGTGTCTCAGAATCAACTGCATGATTCTAACTCACTGTACTCATATCCAGTCTCCGTAGTCTCAGCAGTGATGACTGTACGTGATAGTTAATTCTCATATTATAGTAGTAGAATATATTATCTTTTGAACGTCAAGTCTGTCAATTTGATGAGAATTGATAATTTTGTATAGTATAGAAAAATTAAGTCTATTAATTTCCTTCTATCTGAAAATCTAAGAATAGGTATTGAATTACTTCACATTACTAAACAAATTAAGATTTAATTTATTATAAACCTTTAAGGCCGTATACGTGTAATTTAAAAAATATTTTACAGAGGGTAAATAAGAAAACAATATCATTTAAAAGCCGACGAAATATTTCGAATTACAACCTAACAGAAAAACTAAATAAAAAAATTACAATATATTAAAAAATGAATATGAGACATGCGCGTGCATGTTTTTACAAAATCCTTATAATTTTATAATTAAGCTAAGCCCCTTATTTATTAAAAAATAAAACGACTACTTATACCAAAAATCCACGCCACATTATAAAAAAGTATAATAATGTAATCAAAATAACTTAACTAACTGAACTTTGATGATTTATTACAAAACGCAAGAGTACCTGTTTGTTTGTCAGCATTCCCTCTAATATTACATTTTTTAACTTTTGACATTTTAATCAAAACGAAAATATTCTGCCCGACCTGGCCTGACTGGGGCAGACCTCGGGAGAAATTAATTTGAACTGTTGAAGTGTCAATCAAAAATTGCCGGCAGATGTTTGATACGGAAGAGCGCCGATTATCCGTGACAATGTGAGAACATCCGAGTCCGGATATATAAAATACACGGTTAATCCTAATTAAGTTTTTATCACAGACCACCAAAATATATAGCCATGAACTATTTTTTTTTTTTGGGTTTTGACTTCTTCATAAAAATACTACAATCTTGTAAATTTTGAGACAATTACGAAAAAAATTAAAACTATTAAAAAATATCAAACGAAATCACACCAAAGACCGTAAAAATTCTGATGTACCAGGCATACGTCAAGAGTAGAATAGGATATTTGATACCCTTCTGGGGAACCGGAAACAAAACTAACCTAAACAGACTCCAACGACAGCAAAACAAAATATTAAAAATGGTCTATGATCTGAAATACCGGACACCAACTGAAACTGTATACCGTATAACACAACAATTAAACATCGAAAGCATTACAAAAATGGAAACACTAAAAATCATTCACAGACTAGCAATTGGCGAAATACAAGACGAAGACATAAAATTACACAAAATACACGAAAAACACCAACACAACACTAGAATGGCTCAAAACTATCACATAACACACGCCAAAACAAAAACAGGACAATACCGACTAATTTGCAACGGACTAAAACTATACAATGACCTGCCACAACTGACCACTGACAAATTCAAAACAGATGTGACAAAAATATTAAAACTCGGCCAACTATAAAAAATGACTTTGTATCTAAATTATATTATTATACTTTCTTATATTCAATCATGTAAAAATGTTACCCATAAACCTCTAAGGTTTCCATTACTTTTTAAATAAAATAAATAAATAATGTTTTTGTAAATAAGTCGCGCTTTATAAGACGTTTATACCTGATGAGATTCGGTTTGAACAAAATTAAAAGAAAACAATTTTTATCGTAAAAAAATACGTTTTGTTTACTGGGGGATTTAATTCTGCGAGATAAAAGACTTCAACTGCAGCATAAATGTGTTATAAAAATACGCAAGAGAGGACATCCGCTGTTAACGAATCCCCTCCTAAAAAGGGGGCTTAGTTCATCTCTGTACAATTTTATGCACTGTGGTTTTTACCGAGATAAGGAAAAAATAACATTCTGGCGGCATTTGACTGTGTAAAACTAAAATTTAAAAAAAAATTGGCGTAAAAAGTCCGTGATTTTTCTTTACAGCTTTAATTTTTGTTCGAGTTTTTTTATACACCCGCAGATTTACAACAATTCACTATAATAATCTATGTTATTTTGGCTTTCACAGAATTCGAATAATGTTTTTGCAGCTGTTAAGGCTCCATTACAACTCACTTAAGGGTATACTAAACCATTAGCGTCTACTTCTTGTGGAATACAAGGACCCTCCTATTTTGTTTGTTTTTCACACACTGTCGATTAATTCATCGTCTCCAATTTTATATACACCAGCTTACCCGCGCAGCTTCGCACGCGTAGATTTTCAGTAACTTTTAGTCATATTTTATCAATTTGTATATTAACCTTAACATATAGATATATGTCGTCGCGAACTTTTTGTAGAACTTTTCGAGCTCCAAAACTTCTCTATAGAAAGTATTTAGATATCTCTTACCGTTAAGGCAGCGTTCGTAAAAAACGCATCGCTCGACCACTTTTTCGTCGACTTTAGTTATAAGATAGATCACCACGAAAAGCCTTTTTATTTTTACCGCATAATATATAGCCCGTCTACCATGTCCACCCTGAAAGTCCGTTATAAATCAATCAATATATTAGATTTTTTATAATATATTGATTGATTTATACAGAGACGAATTATATTTTTATGGAAAAGTGGGTATGGAAGTCTTTGAGTATTCATAGGGCTTACGACCTATCCTAGCAATATGCTATAATATTAGGTAGGTCGTAAGCCCTATGAACACCGAAAAACTTCCATACCTACTTTCCCATAAAAAATATAATTTCGTCTCTCTGAGACATCTATAATATACATTGATTGATTAATGATGTCCCTGTGACAAAAATCCAGTACTATTCTGAAAAATTTGGTCGAACTCAAAATATTCCGTTTTAATATTGGTGAAAAAATTTTTGAAATCGAATGAGTAGTTTTGGAGATAACCTCCTACATCCAAACATATAAACTTTACCTCTTTATATATTAGTACAAGTATAGATATATTTATTTTGACCTGTAATTAACCATTCATTGATAAATCAATTATTTAATGTAATTGAGCAATTGCGTAAATCAGTTGCTTCAATGTAAACCATTGATGTTATAACAGTGTGGGTCCTTACTTTGTAATTTTGAAAATGTGGAAAAGGTTAAATAATTATTTTTCTGGATTGCAATAAAAAATACTACCGAGGATCGAAGTTAATTCAACGCTGTGCTTACTATTAAATAGCACTACAACGGTTACCGATAGCGAAGGGAAAAACTACATTTCAAAATGAAGACTACAACACACACACGTTCACCAGTTTGAAGACTACAAAGTGTACACTACATTTATAGTAAAAACTACATGAAGTGAACCAATTACAGTACTACGAAATTGTAGTATTAATGAAGTGAACTAATTGTAGTATTAATGAAGTGAGCTAATTGTAGTACTACAAAATTGTAATGACCTACAATTTTTCAAACCATGGCGGGGGGATTGTTTCAGTTTACAGAGATTTCTTTATTCGGTCCCAAACATTTTCAAACCATGGGGGGGGGGGGGGGGGCGTTTCGATTTCCTAAAATAATTTCTTCGTTTATCTACATCGACTTCCCAAAAATTTCACATAAAAATGTACTCTTTGAATTAAATGAACATTTTCAACTCAAATTATTGAAATGTATAACCCCCTGAAGTACTGTGGACTAGATCTGAAACACACGAAACACCAAAAAACTTTGCAGGGAAGAGTTTAATTCCGCTTATGTATTATACAATTTGCTCAGGTTTTACTGCCTCGATTTTCTTGCACAGCACTAAAGTTTTATTTAGTTTTAGTACTGAGTACCCAAAACACATCAGATAGAAATGTTCTCTCTAAGACGGGAGTTCTAGTGCGCGCTAAGTGAGTTGAACAGAGTAAAAATCCCCATGAACGGATTTTTTCGACACAAATTTTTAATTGTTAGATCAAACAAAATAATTTCGTGGTCTGTCCGTCTGTCCGTCCGTCTATGTTAATCCAAACCTATGTGCACGGCATAATTACTAGTAGATTTTTAGTACATTGCTTGGTTTGGACGGTAAAATTGTATATTGTTGGTAATATTATTAATTATTAGATTAATTTAATTAATAATATTAGCAACATACTTGTGACTTTCATATTGTTTAATTACTTATTAAGGTACTTGATGAAGAAAAAAATCGCTTGTTGTTCACATCGTTTGTATTTTCCCCAAGTAATTAGTAGCTGTAATCCTTATAGAATGTTTCTAAGAAGTCAGGTGATCCCTTGCCCCAAACTATCTTGGTCAATTAGGAAACTTGAAATCTTGAATAGGGATTGTAATTACGCCTGCAATATTATCTCAACAAATTTGTCTCGTCATCATTTTTTTTTTACACACGTTTTACAGTGTTGACGCAAAAATCATACAATTTGCCATTCATGTGATTTTTACACGATTTTATTTAGCTTCTCTTCTCTGACAGTCAGAAATCTGGTAAACACTATTTGATCCACTTTCTGACCAATAATTACTCTGAAATTTGGCAGAAAGGCGTATTCCGGACGACAATACAATAATCATGGATTAATTATAAAAAAAAATCAGTTTAATTATTCTTTTTTTATGTACATTGTACATGGCGGTGACGTCTGTCGGTTTGTATTAAAAAGGGACCTTTGAGTTTCGAAACATGTCTTCGATGCAATTTGAATTGATTGGGACGCTTCTTCTCAAGCTCCAACGATCACTTGCGTTAAATAAGTTGACATACACATCACTACGTAAAACTCTCACATCGCAATTCTATTCGATTAGTTATATTAAGTCATATTCAACACACACTACAAATTGCTAATATCCGCTTTTGTTTTTATTGCCATACGCGTATACTGTGATTGCTTTTATTAATATAGCTGTTTTTTTTTTAAATAGAGATGTGAACACGTGTCGCATCAATATTCTTACTATTTTCAAATTAAGCTATGCGCTTGTGCCATGAAAATAGGACTAACTTGCCGGTCTGGAGTGAGATTCGAACCTGCGACCTTTAGATCACGAGGCGAAAGTCCTAACTACAAGACCAATAAGCTACTCATTTATTTTAGTTCGTTTTAGTTTTTTTTAATAAAAGTCTCTGTTCATTCATTTTAAATGTTTATTTAATTAACTAATTATTTATTAATGGAAGACGTAGTGCACTGAAAGTATTTTATTTAGTGGTAAAATTATTCAACACTTTTAATATAATTTAACTCCCACGCCACTCTACTGAGCGGCTTCTATCCGCCAGAAACCAGGTTTATTGTTTGCAAAATAGTCAATTATTCCGTCTCGATTTAGACTTTATATAATCCGCATTCAAACTATTTTTGTGATCTTCGTACAATGATCTTGGACCGCGATCAAGTTTATACAAAAATACCGCAGTCGGTATGTCGGGGTTCCCACTATCGAGGTTTGGTGTCTTGCCAGTGAGCTTCTACCGGATTGAAGATGATATTCATCTTGTTATCGGCTTTATTAATTGCATTCAGCTTTTATGAAACACGCCCTAACGGATATTGCTAATTTTTTTTATAATGCGTTAATCAACAAATGATATGTGCATAAGCTCTTAACAGCCACATAGCTGAAATTAAAGAATGTATACTTTCGTATGTATATGTCCACGTGTACCAAAGACCTTGATCAAAGTACGCTTTCCTCACTTATTCTAATACGTCATCTATTGCTCATTGATATTTTCTATAATAGTTTTCGTATTTTAAATATATATATTTTTTTAATCCTTTCATAATTATCACTGTCTGCAACATCTGGTGGTTCTTTTAACGCGCAGCGTCTGCTTGTCGGCTTGTCTGCTTGTCGCTTGTCTGCCGAAAAAACTTTGGATCGATTTTTAACCCTTTTCCCTTTGATCCAATCGAGCTGAAACTTCGCAGGCAGACTCGTGGAGACGGTAAAAATGATCTAAAAAATTTTCGTTTAATTTTTTAAAATTATTATAGCATTATTTTGGACTTTTCGAAATTTTAACGGTTTTTATTACTCCCTTTCGTTGCGTCGCCCGACTCGAGCCCGCGCGTGTAGTAAGCTTAAAAACTGTTTCAACTAGCAAATGAGAAAGGGAGTATAATAAAAACTTGGTTTTTATGGGTTAGTTTTTTCTTCCATAATCCCTACATATTTCTGTCCAGTCATCGAAGTCATTCCATTTTAGTTTTGGCCTCCCCGACGAAAGAATTCTGGAGTCTTGCAATTAAAAATAAGTCAACAAGAGATATATTTGGAAAAAGGATCCTCAGAAGAATTTCCATATTTTTCAAACAAAACAGAGCATTGTATTTGACAAAATTCATTCAAATTAGGAAGGCTTCGATGTCTTTCGCCCTCAAAGCATGTGAATGCTGCTCGACCCTTGAAATGACTGCTCCGTAATAAACCTTAAGTAAGATGTAGGGTGGGTTTAAAGTGGCAGGAGAATATAAATTATTACTAAATTGACACGAAACATCCCAGGACCATGCACCATATTGTAGAGCCAGATGATGACGGTGATGATTCTCTTTTATTCTTCCCGCTCGCATTTCAATGAGTGTCAGCGGGACGGTGAGCACGGACACTTTAGCATTAAAAAAATGCCGAACATGGGTGGCGAAAGTGTAGGGCCGATATGGGAGCTATTGGTAATAAAACAGCCCTGGGTGTGTAGTGGGTCCCTCTTCTCTTCTATTTAAAAATGTGTATCATTTTCCTCGTACAATGTATAAAAAATAGCGATTATTCTATGAAAAGTATGGTATTGTAGAATTAATGTTCCATAAACCGTTTTTGCCAGCGAGTCTGTAACGTTCTTGCTAGTGTCTATTTTATATTTTACAGAGCTTTAATAATATGAAAATAAATATATACAAAAAAATATTTTATAATTGTAATGTGGTCGTCATGTCTAAATTGCTCATCGCGTACGTTTAATGTAGGTAAAACTATGAAATAATCAATACAATTCAAAATTAGTATAGCATAAATAAAGAAGGAAAGCGTTATATGCGTTTAGTTTTTTTATGCTTAATAATTAAGCAAAAAACTATATCCATATAACGCTTTACATCTTTATTTATGCTTTTGCATTCTTCAAAGCCATCCAATCATCATAATAAAATGATTTAGGCTTTATACATTAATTTTAATAAATTAAAATCATAATAAGGTTAACAGAGTTCATTTGCACCACGAAATAATAAATATTTTTCATGCCGCACTGAAAAGAATGTGGACATATTTCATTTGTATATATTTCATTTGGACAATTGAATTAGAAATACCCTTTTTACTTCCCTTGTAATATTTTGCATTTGTGGTTAAGCATTTGACCCAGCTAACCACGATCGATATATGCTCGTATTTGCATTAATTAATTAATACTCCGGTTCAGTATATAATTGTTAATCTTGAATTATTGTTAAATATTGCCAAATGATCCAAAATCACACCAATATTCCAATATCAACATATTAATATTTCTATTAATACGGAAATAATTTCTATTAATTAGCTTAGATATTCCTTTAATTGAAATTGTACTCCCTTTGAATTGATGGAAGTTCATTTTCCTTATTAAAGTGCTTAATATCCGTTCAAATTATCAGATTTATTAATTGAAGGCCTACAAACGAAGATGGATTTCATTCTATAATTATACATAGTTGAATTAATTCAATCCACTTTGATTTTCGTTTAAGATCTGATATTACATTAATCACAATTTAATTGCGCGTTGTCTTTGTACGTTAAAACTATTTTCTAGCGAATATGCTAATTTTGTGCTAATGTGATTATGGTTTCAGTTCACTGTTCTGATCGTGGTTGAAATTGCTGAGTGCCCTAATCCAATTGACCTCGACTTGTGTACATTTGAAAGAGTTGTTTCGTACATTATGTAGAAGATGTACGTCATTTTTGGTTTAGGTCAATTAGGACACGAAATTACGTAAATATAGTTGCTTAATCTAGTTTGTGTAGGTGAAGAAATTTTAACCAATGGGACACACGTCTCTGGATTCCGAGAAATCTATTATAATACTATTGCTAGACGCGCTTAATCCACCGGGTTCAAAGATTAGAGCTTCTCGGTTTACGATATTAATATTATCCACTGTATTAGTATGAATAATACTTACTTGCATACAATGTATGACGCCAACGTTTGTTTTCTACCTAGCATGGAACATTAATTAAAAATAATCATACCTAATAATTTCGTTGTCTGTCCGTCCGTCCGTAACTTCGTGTAACGTCCGTAATTTCGTTCGAATTCACGGTAAAAAAAACTAACCCATAAAAATCAAGTTTTCACAATACTCCCTTTCTCATTTTTGGGTTTCGTGTCTACCAGATGCGTCGGAGTATTTTCATACAAATTACTTGGTTATATAAAAAAAACATTAAAAATTTGAAAGTTACTCCGTAGCCTAGTTTGAAAAAAGTGTGAATAATATTGTTGTGAAATATATTATACGCATTGCTATTTTTATAACATACATATACAATAATAAACGTGTAATCAGTGAAGATTACATAAAATTAACATTATTATAAAATCAAAATCATTAAAAGCAGCTTAATAATGTAACGTGATACAGATTAATAAAAGGTATAAGGGGCAGGGAAGAATTTTGATTGGATACGAATTATATAATGAATTTTTTTACTTCGACTTCAAATATAACTTACAAATTGATGCTTCCAATATTTTTTGTTGATTCTTACCTCCAGGACCGCTGTTCAATCAATACATTGTCGCGGGTCGTGACTTTGGGAGACAAATGAATTTATTAATTAGTGATTAATTAATTTATCACTCGCCTATAAACACTTTATTATCGCTTGTTAATGCTTTCAATTAAACTCCGTTCAACTATCGCTCGTAAGTAGGTTATTCGCTTAATATTTCGCTCGATTATCCGCCACCTATTATTCACCATCGCCCATACTGTGACTTATCGCCGCCAATTTAAAAACAAAACATGACGCGCCGGGATACTGGTTCCATCCTTATATACAAAACATGTTGATTATTCGATACTCCTAGATTATTCTATACATTTCTAATGTTTCCGAGAATGTTCCAGTCGTTTTCAGATGTTTGTAGACGTTCCCGAATGTGGTAGATAATCTCAGAGTGTTTTAGGGTGTTCTAGAGGGTTCCATAGTGTTGTTCCAAGGTGGCATATTACATCAAGGATTTCGGACAGTGTGCAATTCCTTCTTTTTACCATTTCGTTATAATATCAAGTGTAGCGTTCAATCCTCTCTGCCTACCCCTGCGGGGAAACGGCGTGATGGTTGGTTAGTTAGTTAGTTAGTTATAATATTTAAGAGATTACGTAGTGCTTTTTTATTAATTTATTCATCAACGCCCACATGGACTTTTACTTTAATATATTACAGGCACGGCGTAATAATAAAACAGAATGCCGTTGGCAGCGTCGTCATTTATTGGCACATTTCATACTTTGGAATTTTTATTTTTAAATAAGGTGTTTTTTTTTTTAAAACTTACTTATTTACTGGTTACAGCCTCAAAATACGGAAAAAATAGAATATACATCTCTTTATATAAATAAAAAACGTATTTTTTTTTTGCAAATTTAAAACATTATAACTTTATTAACATTGAATATTTCTTAATTTCCTTAGTACGGATTCTAGATAATGATAGATAATGAAGTATACTTTATACGTATAAAAACATATTATGCGTACATATAAATATTCATTAAAACTTTGCGCCGCCTAGGACACTGAAAACGATTTTTTTGGCCGCGGCCTGTCGATTAATGCTTATATTTTCTTAATTATTGTAAATCATGTTCAGTTAATTACTTTTATATAAGAACAAATGTTCTATCTAAGATGTTGCCCAAAAAATGCAGTCTAGAATATATATTCTGATATAAATGAATAATAAAAACCCTCATTTTCGTAAAAAAATGCCGAAATATACATTTGCTGTGAATGTGCCGCCTTAAATATATACTTACAGTAGGTATATATGTAACAGTGAAAGTACAATATTAATTTTAATTAAATAACTTTGTATTAACCACTTAACTAGTATATTTTTAGTAAAAGTATATTTTCCAATCTAACTAAACTAATCTTAGATAGGTTTTGTTACTATTTTGGGGCGTGCAATGAGATCAAGAAGCCTTACTTTTATTTAAACACATATTTGGAAAAAAATTGAAATAAATAAATATTTATGTGGCAGAATATTATGAAAAAAATGAATAATACGTTAATTATTGTAACAGGAATATACTTTCCCTGTAACATAAATGCAGTTTAATTAGGTACCAATGCAGTATTTATAAAACATTTTTATAAGGCTTTTTAACTTCATCTCGTTTAATATAGTCATTAATATCCCCAACTTAAGAATTTACACACCATACATACACAAAATTAACCAGTAAACAAAAAAATTAAAAAACATCAAGGCTGTAATCTCCACTCAATTATTTAATGTATATAATATATAATAAGGATAAATAACGAAAACCCACGTTTTCGTAAAAAAATATGTCAAAAAAAAAATCGGAATTGAAAGTAAGCCTTTTCCCAGTTTGCAGACAGGTTGAGTGGGGCCGGTTGAAATTTCCCGCAGGATGACTGAAGTATGAGCACACTGGTCGAAAGGGAAAGGGAACTCGTTCTCAGGTATGAAATGCAATAAAGAAAGGACACGCTCGTCCCTGCCTCTCCAGGAAAGGATTCCAGGTACACGGAATCGGGTGGAAAAGGGATCCTCGTTCCACTTCCGCGTAACTCCCGTAAATCATTAGTAAGATGAGACCACACTGCGAATACTCAAGTACATACACGGGAGTTTTATTGATTTCTTGGGAAGCTGCTGGAGCTTCTTGCTGGAGTGCATCAGTGAGACTTCACAAATTATTTGGTGATTTCACGCATATGTGAAATTTCGCGCACGCTAGGAAATCAAACAGCTTATTAATTGTATGTTAGACCACAGTTTAATAGGTTAGGTTAGGTTATATTTTAAAAGCAATTACAAAAATAAAGTAGCTTGTTGGTGTAGTGGTCATGACGCGACGGTTGGTGGTTCGAGCCCCTATCCAGGACACCAGCAAGTTAGTCCTATTTTCATAGCACGATCGTTTAGCTTAGTTTGAAAATAGTAAGAATATTGATGCGAACACGGGGTAGTGTACTCTATTAAAAAAAGAAAAAAAGGCTAATTACCTGATTGCCATGGTTAGTGGTGGATAGACAAATTGAAAGCGGTAGAGTCCGCGTTACATAACTTTATTATTTTTTATACGCAGAGTGTATTTGTAGCTATCTTCGCCATGGTTGGTTGACGGCACAGTGTAATACGTAACCGACTTCCAAGACGGTTTTTGAAAAATTGCTGGAGTGCTATTTTTTATTATGGTCGTTATAAAACGTTAAAAATAAACGTAAAAAGTTTAATAATTAAATATTTCAAAAAGGAAAGGGAGGGAAAGGAGATGGAGATTAAAATATGCGTGATAATAGTAATAAAATGACAAAGTATATGTCTACATAATAAAATTTGATTTAATTGGAGGTTATGTGGTGTTAAAAAAATCAACTTTCTTAAAATGTGTGAAATAGCACTGTGGCAGAGTAAAAGAAAGACAGTTTTTAAAATAGATCTGAATTCATGCCGTTCTCATATATCCAATAGACGTGGGGAAGACCTGTTCAGTCAGAGAATATGTATAAGTGGATCTGTATCACTAAAAAATCTATCTAGTTCGTTCGAACTAGATTGAATGAGATTTGAGAACTATATCTTCAGTATATCCGACCCGTTAGTTCGCGAACTACTCACCTCTAACTTTCAATACTCACGTATGGCTGTAAAACGTTAAGTTGCAACAAATGACGTCCAAATGCTTAGGAAATTACACAACATTATGCAAATCTTTCCCGACAAGGAGAATACTGATGTCATTTATTCTTCAAGTAGCACGTGACTGCATTGCCTTTACAGCGTGGTGTGCCCGGGTGCAGACCTTCTACTCCTCTGCGGTAGAAGAAAGCCCCGAAGATATTTAACTTGTTCTTTTGAGATGTTTGACGCTTCATTTTTGCGCACTTTGCATACTTTAGCATATTTTTTGTTGGCTCTGACGGGAATGAGGATAGCGCTAGCTCGTCACGCCTTCCTACCAACAAAGAAAATCCGAAGCAAACGGACGGCATAATATTGTGGACGTATTTTTAAATGGTTATTAGTTTACTTTACATACAAGGCTACTAAAAACGTGACGTGTAATTATCCGCAGTTGATAAAGTAAAATTTTAGTATCCGCAATTTGGCCTCGTTAGTTTAGACACAGTAGGTACTACGAAAAGTTTTACGAACAGTTATTATTATTGCCGAAAAATAATTCCTTAATTTTTTTCTAATCACTTTTTTAATCGTTATTCCTGTGTAGATAGTGTAGTTTTTCGGAAGTTTCGTTTCGGATTAAATAAATAAATTTATGAACGATATTTTTGTAATCTATACATATAAAGCTCAATGTCTGTCTGTTCTCTATACAAATCTACACAGTTTGACCGATTTGACCCAAATTTTGCATACTTATTCTTTAGGACCCGGCGGGTAAAATAGGCCACATTTCCCCCCTACCCCTTCTGACGCAAATTTTGTATACTTATTCACTTATTATATCCTATAGGATCCGACGGGTAACATACGCAACAATTCCCCTCTCCCCGACCTCCTGATAAATTTTCTATATAAACCTATGACCTATCTGTCCCAGCTTTTGCACACGTATTCTTTGGGTGGGTAATATAGGCGTAATATAGGATAACATTCCCATCCATCCCAGCCTGGAGTAAATGGAAGCATTGTTTTTATCAGAGGCTTCGCAAACAATGGAACCTTTGTTTCTCCCCACAAAATTATTTTTTACTTAATCCTCCGCGCAACGCCGGGTACGAACAGATAGTATTTTTTAAATATAAAAAGAAATGTAAAAATATCCTATTTCAATTTTATCTTTTGGTTTTTTATTCAACCTGCAAGGCCCTTATTGGGTGACGCCTCGAAGAATCGCCGTCTTTATCAGTGTGTCGCGTGGGAAGGTTCTTTTCGAGGAGACGAGTATAGAGGACACGAGTATTAATTTGACGACAGAGAGATGGTGAGCCGATGACTTCTCCCTAGACCCTTGAGCTTCATTATAACTTCACCGCTTAGTTATCCCAGTAATCCCTTTCTCTGCGCTCGGGTCGCAGTTATGAATATATTATCTTTAACAAAGGAAAATTTTAAAGCGGGTACCTAATGTTATAAAATATTATTGCGTTATTATTTCTGGATTATATGTCAGTGGCAAAAGTGAGTGAATCATTCACACGTGTTATTGTTAATATTACGAATTAATGTTTTGAAATCGGGTTATAGATATGCATATTTTACACTTAATTATACCTTTATAATCTATTTACATGAGATGAAAAGAGAAAATTATCACTGAAATTCGGAGGATTTGTATAAATTTTTGAAAGAAACAATTCACGACGAAACGCCGTTATTTTTTATAAAAGGGATATTAACGAGATTTTATAAATATATCCAGTTCAAAATATTGTGTACCTATTTTATAATTAATTGCTTTCAGAACGTTATTTACCTTTGATGTGATGGTATTTATTTTGATTTATGTCGGTTATTTATCCTTGTTTATTTTGATTTATTTTGTGGCGGTGTGTACTTGAGCATTATTTAGATTTAAGGTAAATTAATTTGTGAGGCTCGTGCTTAATGACCATTGATGTCTGTACATCCATCATATAAATAAATAAAAATAATAAAAGCTGCACGGAACAAAGGAGTATTTACTCATATACGTATAAATATAAACATAAGGCTGAAAATATAAGGCTGCGAACTGAATTATGTAAATTTTATTTTGCAGTGCACTTATATTTCTAATGGCAGATATTTTTAAATGTGCAGAGTTGATGCATCTGAAATATTAAATCATTTGGATTAATTTTACTAATACCTTTTTTTTTAACACAATCGTATTTTATTCATTTGATTTCAAAGAGGATAATGATGATGTGCCTCTGTTGATTATTCCATTGATTTTATTCGAATAATTACGTCTTGAACTTGGCTCTTTAGCGAGGAAATGAATCGGACAATGATGATGCATGAGAAAAGAAGTATTTAAGTTAAGAAAAGATATCCAATAAATATCCGAATTGAAATACAAAATGAAGTTCCTCGAAACGGCGCGCTGACCAGGATAAGTCGGTAAGCTTATAGCGCTTGCGAGCTCGCCGGTGAGCCGCGCTCTGGCGGCCGCGAAGAAAGCTGCGGTGCCAATTTAGCGCAGATGTCGCCTTATGTCCAGCTCCATTTTATTTATTTAAAAATGACTTTTCTGGCTTTCGTACTTCGAAATAAATGAATCAACACACGGCTCTTGTGGACGTATTTATAATTAATTTCGCAATGAGTATTAACACAAATAAATTATAGTAATTTTCATGTGGAAGCGAGACACCTGAAATGGTCGTATTTTTCCATGGGAGAACGTGCCCTAAAAGCTAATCGGGAGCTCGAGACGTTTTCATTCTCCTTTATGCGAGCCAAACTTTTCGGACGACTACGCTGACAGTCTCGTTTTATTCCCGACCGATTCTCCAGATTCGGTCGTTGTTGGGGAGTTTCCCGGTCCGCGTGTTGGCTGGATATTTTCTGGATAAGCGGAACCGTGTCGTTAAAATGTAAATCAGAATTATGCGCATATTTGGGGTGGCACACGATTCAGTGTATCATTATGTATATCCGGTGTTACGATTTAAGATTTTCCTTTATTTTTATTAATAAAAACACATTTCTGACAATATCTGTCAGAAATATGGGTAAATACATCTTATGATAAAGCTAATTGATTAGTATTGAGGAGAATTTTGATTGCTAAATTATTTATGTGAAAATTCTTATGAGACTTACTGTTAAGGTTTATTTTTTAGTAGTTAATAATCTATACTAGCGTAAAATTATGTATTTTAAAATTTATTTATTATTAGTAATACACTCCCTGAATTGGGCTTTTAAATAATACAAAACAAAAAATGAAAAATATCAACAATAAATATGCAATAAGTAATGAGTTGATACATGAGTAAACACAATTAGTAAAAAGTATTTAGAACTAAAATATAATATACAATAAGAAATAATTAGATACATAAGAAGAAAAAAATAAAAATGATTAAAAAAGATTTAAAATGAAAAAATATTAACAAGAAACAACAAATAATAGATCAAGTACAAATAATAGATAAGCAAACTATAAAATAGAAGATAAATAGATTTGTCTTATGTATGTGTATAGTGTACGCGCATTAAATATATCAACAGAGATATATTGATTGATTACCTAGGCGGTGTAATCTATGTATCTATCAATAAGCGAATACTTAATATATATAGTTTGTGCGCTGGGTACCTACATAAAATAGCTTGCCCTGTCATTTGTAATAACACGTATTCTTTATTTTAAAATACATAAAATTTATCTGCTTGCGTTTAGTTATCTCTTATTTACAGTACTGCGGCATTACAGTGTTCGTGTTTTAAATTTTCTAACAAAAGAAATATATTTCTACATTTCATTTCACCTCATTGCCGAGGAATAAGTTTTAATAAATAATTTTGCATAAAGTATTATTTTTATACGTTACATATTATAATTTAAAACATAAGAAGTAAAAGGTCACTATCAATCTAATTAGTATATTTCAAAGGATATACATACACTTCACTACAATAAAATGTACGAGTTTTCTTTAATATTTTCCAATGCGTAGTAAACGGAAGCATACTGGAATATTAAACTAAGTTTTATTTTATTTGCCTGTTTTACAATATATACAATACAATTAAAAGCGTTGCGCATGCCATTTTTATTTCAAAAGTAAACACCGAACAAATAAAATAATGCAAGATCGCCCCCAAATTACGAGTCGTTTTTTTCGTACCCCCAATCAATGAAGTTTTATTTACAGTTAGGCAAAATATTTTTACGTTTGTACTGTATTTAACTAAGCCTCGAATAAGCCACTAGGAAAAGCGTATGATGGATTTTTATTGTAGTATAATATTGAAGGCAAGGTATTTTCGACATTAAGCTGTATCGATATATTCAGGCGGCCTGTGAAGTTTTTCATCCACATGTTCAGTTTTACTGACATGTGTGGGCCGCCGAGCGGTTTTATCGTGTGCGGTGGGGCTTTACATAAAATTTTGAAAGTTTATTTAGTAATATTTTCAAATATATTCCCGTGTAAGTGTGCATTATATCGCTTATTTTATTTTGCATCGCAATATTTATTTATTAGGAATTCGACAGCGTTGCAAACATATAAATGTAATACAATTAAACCGTTTAATTGAGAAAAATATTTTTTTACTAAGTCAAAAATTTTGAAGACATGTTTTTATGCTTTCGTTGCATATACATTTGTAATTGATTTTTTAACATCACCCATGCAGCATCCAAATATTAAACACGTTGTAATTCTGGATATTAGAAATCTAAATTCAACATCGACCTAATTTATCGAATTCGACATTCTGTTCCATCGCTCATGTCGAAGTTGAATCTGCCGATTGATATTAATAAATTTGGAATTTATATTTATGAATCTCGAATCCACGTACGCATTTATTGGTCAATAATAATTGATAATTATTAATTTCAATCGAAATAATGACCAAATCATGTCGAAAATGATTTAATAATGTATGATCATCGACTTTACGTAAATGTTGCAAGTTTCAGAGCTCTAGCTAGTCGGGAAGTTGGTGAGAAATCAGTTACAAGATTCCACTACAACAAACAAACAGATAAAGAGAGCTCTTTTACACTCGGTATCTATATATTAAATTTCGTTTTCAATACAAAATTCGTACCTCTATAGTAATTTAGCTACGGTGAGCAGTCATTCATATTTTAGTAAATGCATGTGTTTGTTAGGTGTATAGAATCATTTTATTTCTATTTTTTTATATTTGAATCCAATATTTTACTGGGTGACAAGCCATTAAATTTATAAAAAAAAAACAATATTTTAAAACTTTCGGAAAATCACCATAGTCTTATCTCTTCATACGTGTATGTCGTAGTCTTTTGCGTGTTTTTGTGTATTGTGTACAGTGTACCTTGCAAAAAAATCTTGTTCAATTTCTGCACGGTTTTAATAATTCTATTTGACTTGTATCAAATGAATCAATTTTTAATATTCGATATATGTTACTTTTACGATACTCCAACATTTTACAGAAGATATGTAGTTAGGAAAAATTAGAAAAAATGCAACCTTTGATGTCGCTTATCTCCGTTTTCCGTATTTCACCCAATGTGTAAGGAATATATTGTGTTCAAAATTTAATGAAGAAGATCCCCCCGAAGTTTTTTCTACTAGTTGTGAGGCACCCTGTATGTGTGTACGTAAACACATTTACCTCAAAATTTATATTTACGCTATATAATATTTTTATTTCATTAGTTACATTTAACGCTTCCGCTTTACATCTGGTCTATCTTCTTATATTTATTTTATTTTTTTATTGTATAATTTTATTGAGCAGCAACTAAATACGATGTGTTATTTTTGTGAAAACTCGTAACTCTCTTTTTCTATTTGATTCTCATACGTAACCAGGTTACTTATTGTAATGCTGATTTGCTAAATATAACACGACATAAAATAAAAACCTCCGCCCCCGGTTAAAGCGGCCGCGGATAATTGAGAGTACACTGTACATTGCGCGCGCTTTGATACATTTCCCCGTGAGATGTTATTCGGGAAGAGGGGCGATCTACGTCATATAAGACGCCACGCGCGCGATGAGGCGGGGCAGCGGAGGGATTCGGACAAATTTGGATTTACGCCAACTTTAAATTTTTCGTCCCATTTCGGGTCTTAATCGTAACGCCCTCGGAGACCGAGGAAAGCCTATCGAGGAGCTCTCGTCCACTTTCTGGATTTACTTTCATCCCGGCAAATATTTCCCGATGCTGTCCTCTCCTAGCGGCAGCCCCTCCCCCCGCCCCCGCCCCGGGATCGATCAGGGCGCCGTCGCGGCCCCCGCCCCGCCCCCCCCTCCGCTGGCCGCGGCGGGAGATGAACTCGCTCCGAGTCCTCGCGCCGCGCCGCACGCCTCCCGCCCGATCCCGGTTATTTCCGAACTCGTTCCGCGGAACTTGATTCGTAAACAGCGCAACTTCCGCTACCCGGGGATCAACCGATTCGAAACATCGCTTTTGGCGACTATTATATTAATTAGTTTATTAAAAATTATATTACTTTTTCGAAATTGTCTAGTGGAAAGCCGTGTTGACCGGCTCATTACGAGAGTGATAAGATGTTATCTAATTTGTTGTTATAAAATTCCACGTCGCGCTCGTGCCAAGTTTTCGGCTGGCGCTAGTTTCGTAATTCGCGCGACGCGATTTTTCGCGCCACTCGGAGGACAGTTCTGGTTTACGGTGTTCTTCTCGCGCTCCATCGACACGAACACCGCCGCCTGACGCCGTCTCCGATTCGTGTTATTCGTCGCGCCAGCGAGACCGTCGCGCGCGAGGGGATGTCGAGTATGTCAAGCGCTTCCGCGAAATGTTCAAGAGTTGTTGCGTCTGCGTGAGCAAAAAGGTAATCGAAAACGAAAACCACCCCGTCGGTGCGGCGGCGGGCGGGCCAGGGGGCGATGCCGACCGCGAGGCCCTCGCTGGCAATGGTTACACCGCCGCGGTAGCTCCGGCGCTCGGTACGGGCCCCCCCAGTGAGAAAGTTAACGGCGACTCTCGCGAGGAGCGACAAGTTCGAGCCGACAGAGACGGAGCGAAGATCTCGAATCCCGCCCGCGAAGTTCCGGCGGAGAGTGACTTCGACGAAGCGGAGGATTTCCGATCGAAAGAAACTAAAGTATTCGAAAACAAGTTTGACGTTTGCGCAGAAATAAAAGAAGAAATACACAAGTTACAAACCCTCGATGAAAGTGATACCGGCGTGATCCGAGCACCCGCCATGGAGCGCGAGGCGCCCGGATTGATGACTTCCATCCCGGAAGCCGGGAGCTCGCCCAGCGAGCGGAGTTCTTCCGGAAAGGACAGCGTCCCGGACTGTCCCGCCGAAGACTGTCCGAGAACCCGGGTCGCGGCCGCCGACGCGGACTCGAGAACGGAAGGACTCGACTCCGCGGTGTCCTTCGCGATGCGCGAGGAGACCCGGGAGAGCGACGACGAGGAGTCGGACACCGACGACGTCCGGGACCGGGAGCCGCCGGAGGGGGCGCGCCGCGCGTCCAGCGGCGGCATCCTGAAGCGGCCCAGCATAGCCTGGCCGGCGGAGGAGAAGCCGCGGCCGGAGGGCTCGGACGACGACGACGTGTTCTGCGCGCCCCCCGCCTCGGTGCTGGCGGCGCGCAAGCAGTCCCTGCCGGCCGGGCTGGGCGGGGGCGCCGTGGGCCGGGACGAGCTGGCGCTGCGCCGGCACCGCGTGTTCTCGGAGCTGGTGGGCGCGGCGCGCGCGGCCGCCGAGCACCGCGTGCGCTTCGACCCCCTCGGCCCGCTGGTCGCCACCGGTACGTAACCCTTAACATTTCCCACTCGGAAAAAGTTACTTTACAACTTTTTCAAAACGTTCATTTTTCGGAATCACACTCGCTCGTATATCTTCTTCTAATTCTGTGTGCTTAAGAATCATTAGCGGCGACCTGATGAATATATAAATAGTTGGACTGTGTTCTTGAATCTTAGATTCTTCGGATGAAGTCCTCAGGGCTCCTTCTGATACCAATTTTATCTTAAATTGAAGGGTCAGATATTTTTCGAATCAGATATGTTTCGTGACATGATATGACCAAAATAGTTATATTTCCTTTTGCGTTCAAATCAACATTTTACCATCATTTACTCACTGTTAGTCTACCTTTTTCTCTAAAATCACCTTTTAGTTTCACATGTCAAAAGCCTCGTTTTACATGAACTGTGTGCCCGATTCGAATCCCCATCAGTACAGGGAACACGCAGCGTACATTGCGCCATTCTAATTCGCAAATTTAAATTTAGGTCACGGCTGCTTTACAATTTCAATGATTCAGATTCTTGTACATATGTCGTAAACAAAGATTTTCATGAAATTTTTTATAATATACATTAACAGTACTTATAATACATTAACTAGTGTAGTATATACATTAACTTTCGATTATGTACACATAGTTATTGCATATATATAGTTAATGTATGCATTATCGAAATTTAATATTTTATCTATAACATATAAATTATATACAATATTAATTTAATAATCCCTTATTCCCTTTGGATGGAACGTTGAATGAAAATGGAAACGTTGAAAAAATTGATCTTCGCAAGAGGGGAAAAAACCGAAAGTCGTCACAAATTATTTAATCAAGGCGAGTAAGGACAATTCAAAAACTTCTACGCCAACATTCAAACAATTTTTCCAACACTCTTTTTTTCTTATTGAATAATTGAAATGGAACAGCTGGAAATGTGAACATGCATCCAGCATTGGAGAAATGGCTGAAGAACAAGAAGAACATATAAATTACTTTCAAAATAGTGCAACGTTTCATAAAAGATAGGTTAGAAATATTGAAAAAAAAATGCAAACTTTGATTATATCCAAAATAATTAATATTATGACACAATTGCTTGAACATTCTCGACTCATAATTTAGGCAGAAATCAGCCTGTTAAGTATTGTGGAGAAACTCTGTTATACTCTGTTGATATATGTAATATCCAACGGTTTTATTATTTTGAATGAAACGCATGCCAATTCAGATAATGTTCCTATTCTAAGCGCTTGTTCAGACACAGCGGGAACCGTGCCGATTCAGAATCGCATGAGATTCGTGCGGGTCTCATTTACCTAGGTTTGTATGTGATCGTTCACACACAACCGTGCAGTCAACCGCTGCGGTGCCCGCAACCCAACCGCTATAAAATAGGCCCGCACGGCGCCCGCACGATCCTATAAGGAGCCCTACGAGAGCGTTCAGTCGCGTTGCGGGCACCGCACGGTTCCATGTCACAACAGGAGCACGCGTGGATTATATTCTCTTTTCTATGGTTATGGATCGCTTTGACACTGAATTTTTTATTGATGAAGTGGAGAAAAGACCTGTAATATGGGAGAAAAGACCTGTAATATGGGAGAAAAGACCTGTAATAGTGTGAGAATTACTCAAATATGCCAAGAACCAAGCTTGGCAGGAGTTGGTGGAGATATTTGGAAATGGTGGAAAAAAAGAGTATTTTAGAGAAGTAGGTATTTATTCACCAAAAATGAACTGACAGAATGATATTTGTGTCTTGCCATGGAACACGGCCGTCGTTAGCAAAGTAATGAGCGAATATATCTCTGATATTCAAAGATGGAGAACGGCACGATAACTGTAAAACTGACGTTTATTTTCGCGCGCACAAATCGCTTATTAACCGCGGCTGTGTGAACAGATGACACAAATCGCGTGTTTGGAAACGCGATTCTGAAACTGAACGGTTCCCGCTGTGTCTGAACAAGCGCTAAAACCGCAACTTATTAGAGTCGTTAATTTGTTCGAGTGAGAACACCAATTTTATCTTCCTATATTTTTGATTCACGATTTTAATAAGTATTTAAAAAAAAAATATTTTCGGATTATATTCAATATTTTGTTGCATGTTTTTAAAGAGTTTGTGCCCATAGTAGTTGAATCTGATATCAAATTTGAATATAGGCAGTTATTTTATTTCCATTTTTAAAAGTCTTGAAAATTAAGAAATGTGTGTACGCTTAATCTTCAAAGACCAGTTTGGTATTAAATGATAAGAGCTGACTGACGTGGCACTGTGTGGTACTGCTGAGAACAAAAGCCTTTTGTTTACTTTACGTAACACTGCGGGTTACACAACACGCACACACACTAACCTCCAGTGCTGCCAGCCGTTTTAAATGCTCTCTCTGCCTCCTTTAAAAGAATTAAAGGTTCTTCGACATGTCAAAAAAGCCACTGGTCATTAAGGGTTTGCCTAATCATTTTTTTTTTATTTTATCGTCCTATTGATACAGCTCTCTAACCTTTAAGCGGACACGCTGTCCGTAATTTTACAACAAATTTGGTTGTTTACATATTTAACTTTACTGCGAATATCTTGCGCGCCACAACTCTATTCAATTCATAGAACAATGTTTATTATTTTTATTTTTTTTTATTTGGGATTCAAACAGCTGTATGGTACAAGAATACCAGAGTGTATGATGTACAAAAAGATTCAGCCAATTATGTATATGACTCCACTGGAATTGGAGTGATTTTAGTGAGAGAAATAGTAAATTGAAATGGGGATTGATTAGATCAAGGACTGTGATAATAGTTAAAATTGTTAAGGGTAATTATGGTCTATATGTTGGCGCTTGACTTGACTGGAGTGATTGTTGTGTTGAACAAGTCTTCCTTGAAGTGCAGAGAGGCTAGAAAAATGTGTACTGTTTTGAGTGTTGTGTTGCAGTGCGGAAGACGGAAGAAGTGTGAGGTCAGTTCTGGTTAGTCTGGTTGGCACTCGAATCGACATTCGTCTAATTAGATCTGGGTAGTCTAATAGGGAATTGGCTATTTTGAATAGAAAAATGACATCGTTTGCGTTTCTTCGAATATATGAAGGTGGTATTTTAAAGAAAGTGGAAGACTTTGCATTGCCAGTTTGGATTCGATAGCTGCGGAAATTAAGATATTTTAGGAATCGATTTTGTATCTTTTCGATTCTAGTTATCCTCGATCGATTAATGCTATGCCTTGGATTCAAAACATCTAAATACAGTCTCATGGTGTTCTGTTAATTTTTCTCGAACTCGAAGGATGAAACCCATCTCGTTTTATAAATTGGTTTCAATGACAGTTTATTCTGTGTGAAGACTTTGGCGTGAGAAGGCCATTCGACATTAAGTGTACGACTTGTGTGTGTATTTTTTTTTTATTACTTATTAAAATTTCTAGTAGTATATTTTTTCGTAGATTTTATAAAAAGACGTCGCCTTTATCGCCAACGTTTTGACCTTTTCTTGTATTTGGATTAATGATTTAATTTTCGCAAACAGAAGCGTCATTAAGCAATTTTTAAGTATTGTGTTATAATTTTTTTCTATATACTTAGTAACTTTATCATATAAAATACCAATATAACATCACATAGTGTTGCTTGACGTAAAAAAATACTATCCGCGGCTACTCCTAGTAAAATATACAGCGCGCGCCCACTTAAAGGTTAAAAGCAATCGGGGAATGATTTACGAACGTTTTCAACATATATTATATTTATTCAACGGATAGGTACTCCAGTAAAATGTAAAAACACGAAAAGTGCATTACGAATTTTCGTGATATTTACCCTTTACCTAGTGTTTTATTTTTCCTTTTTCTTCAGCCAGGATCGACACCAGGCGCCTCCAAAACTTTTTTGAAATCAAAAAGATTTATATTTTTGACGCACTTTATTATTTATACATTCTAATACTTATTAAATTAGAATTTATTTAGAAAATTTGAAAATAATTAGTACTAAATGGTACGACTGTTCTTTTATGTATCTTTATGAAGCAGTTACTGATTATATTTATCCACAGATTATAATTTGTCCACAGGTATATTATTTATTGAATTGGCGTTAACTTTGTGGAATGACATTATAATTATATATAAATAGATTACTTATCTAAGACCACTAATGAGTTTAAGACTACACAAATAGTTTCGACAACTACCGATGTTGTCATCAACGGGTGATGATATAAACGTTTATATCATCACCCGTTGAAGACAACATTGGTAGTTGTCGAAACTAGTTGTGTAGTCTTAAACTCATTAGTGGTCTTAGACAAGTAATCTATTTATATATATTTGTCCACAGGTAATAATATCTGTATTATTTGTATAAATTAAGGTCAAACTAGTCAGAAAAAGCACCAAAAACTTCGGCAAAACTCTGATAAAGCCAGTCCAGACATAAACGAAAACTCCTGAGGGATCCATTGCAGCAATTTGAGAGAAGATCCTCAGAACAGTCTACGGTCCTGTGAGAGGTCATAGTGGTTGGAATAGAGAGCTGTACGACATGCACGGAGAGCCCGCGTGATAGCTCCATCGAGATGGGGCGCTTGAGATGGGCTGGTCGCGTAATCAGAATGGAAGACGACAACCCTGTAAAATGCCTCACAATCTCCACACCACAAGAACGAAGAAGACTAGGAAGGCCCAAACTGCGATGGATGAACTCTGTCAGCGGTCGGCGCTGATGCATCCAAATGGAATTAAGATATATTACATATGTCTCATGGAGACAAAGCTATTTTTTGTATGTGAAAGTAGGTATGGAAGACTTTTTTTGAAGCGTACGGCCGGCTTAAGTGATAACTTTACACATCACATTTCCACCCGTGATAGACTACCACATATATCAAATTTTGGAAGTTGTATATATGTTTAAGTTACGCAACTTGTTTCGTATGCGAGTTGTATTTTTACTACTGCCACCTGCAATCCAAAGCTTTTTTATTCCTATAATCCAATACAGACGCCACTATTGATGTATTGATAATGAGGTAGGTAGATATCTATTTTTGAAAAAAAAAAAGGCTTCCATGCCTACTTTTCCATATAAAAATATAGCATCGTCTCTATGAGACATCTATAATATATCTTGATTAATGGTGTCCCCCTGGGAATAAAATCCAGTATTGTGTTCTTGAAAAATTTAAACATACTCAAAATATTCTGAATAAAGTGGAAGACAAAAGCAACAGACACAAGAATGGAGGAGACTTCTGGAATCAGCCAGGGCCCACCCAGGGCTGTCGAGCTTGTGATGATGATGATTATTATTATTTGTCTAATTATATCTAATTCGTTCGTTCTTCGCTCTATCGTACAAAGATTTTCCACACATTTTCTTAAGCGACTGCATATCCACCGTATCCAGTCTAATTTCGTAATCTTTTAACGAGCTGTATCTTATGATACAACTCTATCAGAGCAATGTTTTTTCTATTTCCGCTCTCCCGAGTGAAAATTTAAAGCTAGAATGTGTGACCTTTTTCCAAAGTGTGCACGAAACATTATAATTTGAATTTATTATACATATTCTGTATGGCGTGCAGCGAGAGTTAGGCGCATTAGCGCTTGTGCCCCTCATAATTGTTAAATTGGCGCAGCGTATTATGGAGCACATAAACATAATGATACATGCTGACTGAAATGGCAGTTTGCTTAAATTATTAAATTACTTTCGTAATTCATTCACCAAATACTCGTCCTACATTTTTAGCCTACACGTAACTCTGCATTTAACTATTTTAGTTCTCTTCCTTCTAACTTAGGAGGAGAAATCGGGGATCCAGATAAAGTCGATGTTCCGCTCGAATATAATTTATTGACTTGTAACAATGGAGTTCTCCGCGGCGAGTTGTTACTGACACTGACACGGTAGTAGTAGTTTAATTGTAAGAGAGCGTGTCAATATGGCGCATCCCCATTTTTACCCATTCTCTCTCTCACTGTAATCGGCTAAATAAAGGTTGACGGAGGATTAAGTTTAATCTTTATCCGCCGTCGACCCACTTAAAATTGCTTAAATAAGTACTCGGTTTAAATGAATATTACACGATTACATTAACTGCCTTACTGAAACTAGACGCGTCATTTCCTGTTTTGAAAGTTTCAAAACATTATATTTTGTCAACTTCCCTAAATCGTTAGAATGATTAAATGCTTTGATTGGTTTAAATGTCGATGAGAGACTTTTGAAATGACGCAATCAGTCGATTATTTACTCCATAATGGGAGAGTTTTAAATAAAAATAAAAATTTCCCACGCATTGCGAGGGTATTAAAATTGACCTAAATGGTTGGGATAAAAACGAGTTATAAGTTGAATAAGAAGAACTTTCAATCAAAGGGGACTCCTTTTCGTACTATCGAAAATGTGCCCTAAAGTAATGGACTTCTACTCTTCATTGAAATTTCCCTAGAGCGAGCGTCATTAAATATGATTGATCTTAAAAGCATCTGTGGTACTAGAGCAGTAACGTACGTCTTACCTCCCACCCACTTTCAGCCCGTCCTAACTCCCCTCCATGTTATATTTTGGTACACTTAAGAAAAATATTCAGTATACTTTAATAAAATATACAGTACACTATAACAAAAAAGTTGTACACTTTCTGACTTGATTTTTCTTCAGTCAGAAAAAAGCTATTAAATTACCATTTCATTGATAAAAAAATATAGATGGCCAATTGATTGGAAGTTTTTTTTTGCGAAAAAGTAAGGATTTATAAGTTTTATGCAACGTATAATTATCCAATTTTTTAAAAGTCATCGTAGTAAAGCAACTACCTAGTTGTTAATGTTGCATTATATGTTTGTCTTGGTCGTTTGAAGTAAACAGTAAAGCAATTAGTTTAAAGCGACATTTCACTGCCTCTAAGAGCTGTTTGAATAGATTGAGTAATCTTGCTAGTGCACTGCACTGTAAATGTACATTCTACATGTGTGTGTGTGTGTGTGTGTGTGTGTACTTCACCGCATATGTACATTGTACCTTTGATATATTACATATCTGTACCTACAAAGCGAAGGGATGGGAGACCACTTTTTTCAAAATCGTTTTTATTGTACAAAACCTTAATATATATTTTGTTATGTTATTTCTGTATTACAAAACGATGATAATGTTTTGAAAATTGGGTCATATATATATATATATATATATATATATGACCCAATATTATATATATATATATATATATATATATATATAATATATATAAAAGAAACCCGTGTTTCCCTATCCGCCAAGTTTTCTTCACAACCAGATACTACCACCTCCTGGTGATTATGGTGGTGGATACCCCTTGGTGTCCCATTGAAAATGTGCGAGTTTGGTGGGGGTGGCTAAGCGTAGGTGGGAGAGGGTGACGAAAATGTGCATTCTAGCATATTGTTTTGTTATGGGAAGGCCGCAAATACTTCAGATTGTTCCAGAATGGGCCCTCCGACTGTGTCGGTAAGTCTAGAAGGTTCCGGAAAAACCTGCTCTAGAATGTTCTGGAAGGAGAAGGTTCTAGAAAATTCCCGAAAATTCTACAAGGTTCTAAACTGAGTGGCGGAATGTGTCGGTGTGTCTAGAAGGTTTCCGAAAGTTCTATGACGATCCAAACAGTGTACTAAAAATCAACGCGTGCGAAGTCGCGCGGGCACAGTTAGTAAAATAATAAAAACCTTCAAATACTAATTGGAAAAAATTCCAATTGGAATTTCAGCAGCGTCTTTATAATTTTATTTAACTTGTATTGAAACGAATGAATTTTTCGTAATCGATATAAGTTACTATAATGAAATATTGTCAGAAATATTAAAAAAAATCGTGAACTTTGATATTTCATAACTCCATAACTATTGATAGGTCATGGTTGCTTGAACATTTTCGACTCATAATCAAAGCAGGAATATAGTCCTGCGAGTTTGTTAATGTTTTTCAAATAACCCTGTAAATTTATAGCTAGTTTTGTTTTCTCCTAGACCATAAAGTGGTCACTTCGAATCCGGCCAGAATTAAAAAATAAAACTATTTCCAAAATATTTGTGACTCACTCAACTTATCACTAACATTGCACATGATACTTTGTAGAAGCATAATTATTACCTTATGAAAACAAATATTATTGACGAATTCAAATAAATATTATATTTGTGTTCTATAACGCCACTCTGTGACAGACGTAGCCTAGTAGAGTGGCATAATCCACAAATCTAACAAAAAAAAAAGTGTAATCTTATCTTATATTTTTATTGTTAATTTATTATTTAGTACCTATATAGTGTAAACGAGGATTTTTTGAAATAAATAAATAAATAATTTATTTTAATTTTTAACGACACTGTTTCCGCTTCAAAAACATCAGAAATACGAATAAACTATCTCACCGGCGCCCGAAGAAATCAAAATATGTTTTGCCTTGTTTTGTATTTCGCTTTATTCTGGTTTATTTTGTATTTTGATTCATATCATGTCATTCATTCGAATCATGTTTTGTTACTTTGTTTCATTGTGTTTTGTTTTGTATTGCGGACCTCTGTTATTAAGTTTACCCATTGTTCATTGCTTCTTGCCATTTAAAGAATATATAGGGTGTACATTTTGTGTGGGTGGACAGAGCTAGTCCACAATATCTTACCGGTGGATTCCTGCCTTGACTATGAGTCGAAAATGTTCAAGCAACCATGACCTAATGTCATGGAGTTATGCAATATCAAACTTTGCAGTTTTTTTCTCAATATTTCTGATTTATTTTTTACGAAATGTCGAAGTATTATTATTAATATTTTTAATATTTAAAGCATTAACTCTGTGGTTAGAAATTATAACAGTGTCAGTTAAATTAGTATAAACCACTACCAACACTACACTTCTATGTTCACAACACTATACACCTCAACCAATAGTATTGTTAACTTTTCACCAATATTTATCACATGCGTGTTAATCTTGTCAAGGACAAGCATGCAAGTTAACAATACCATAGTTGTGGTGTATAGTGTTGTGAACATAGTAGTGTAGTGTTGGTCCTGACGAAGAGACGGGTACGTCTCGAAACCAGTAGACCTAAAATCTGGTAGTGGATTATACTAATTTAACTAACACTCTTATGTCGAAGTATCTTCACAGTGACTTTTATCGATAACGAAAAGTTCATTCTTAATATTGTTTTAATACGTGGTTTTAGTATGCCAAAGTGCAATCTTTTAACACACGCACCCGCTTTTTTAAATTTATTCAGTGTGTTACATTCGATGTTAAACTAAAATAGAAATCGTGGCGCATTTATTATCGGAGGTCTGGGGACGTAATTCCACCTAATCCGCGGCGGTGGGCGGGCCCGGCTTTGTCGCGGCGGAGCTATTTGTCGAATCGTGTCTCGGGCGCTGCTCCACTTTGCATGCGCTTCTTGGAAGCCGGTGGCCCCCGCGTTCCCCGTTGATGATTTCCGTTTCCGCCGATTTAATAAACCCCTCGGAAGACAGACCGAAGACGCCGCCAGAGATTTCCGCGCCGAGATGATGAATCTTGTATTAAATTATTTTACCTCCGGACGGCTCTATCCTCCGTGTCCGACGTCTGCTTATTAAAATTCTCATTGAAAAAATGTAGCGAGAAGCGCTTTTAGGGGGTGATGTATATTTCTACAAGAGTAGGTACACGAGGCGTAGAGTAAGAGCCAACGACCGTCAGACTTACGTTATAGTATCACTCCTGAAATATTTCAAGTAGATGTACACTATAGTAGCTAAGAATATTTGGATATTATGGCATTTGACTTTGGGGGATTTTGGCAGATAACAGGTAATACAGGTACAAAAAATGTGCAAGTTAAGAGTTTTCTAATTACTAAACTTCTACATAGGTAATGTAGATGCATGTACTTAGGTTAGTTTACATTATACTGTCCTGAAGAAGGGTTGGGTGTAACCAAAACAGATAGACATTCTATATTATGTCAATAAAGCGACTTACAATAAAATATATATTTAATTTAAATTTAAATTAATTTTCTTCACCTACTAGTTTCAGCTGATGAAAGACATCGACAGATCATTCATATTATTCATTATCATATTAATAATTATAAATTACTATTATTAAATTTCATATCCATAAAATAATTAAACGCTAATCATAAATTTGATATTATATTTTAATGTGTAATAAAAAAATATATATATACTTGTATCAGCGTTATTGACCTAACGTACCGAGTACCATGAAGAAAAATCGATCTGTATCTTTAAACGTTTGCAGTAATTTCAGAATATTAAGGTACCACAGTTAAAAAAACAACTAAAGACGCACTTGTTTAGACGATCATATAAAAACCTACAGAATCAGATCGTTACAACACAACCTAATGTTTTCCACTCCTGGTATGCATTCCACGAAAACACCCGATTCTTCCTGGCACTCCCAACTATTATGGTTTTAAACGTTAATTCCATTTTTGCATGTCATCTAGTGTATAAGTAATAGTAAATACGTGTTTTACTCACGAAAACGGCGCAATATATTATTATTATTATTTTCACATGTTATTTTATCATCATGCTAATTCTATATTTTATGCAGTTAGATACCTACTAGAATTATTATTGAGTATTTTTTTAAAAGTTCTATTTTTGAAACATGGTTATGATTTATGCTTTTATTATCCTGATGAAGGAAACGGATTTTTCTGAAATCGTTGGTTTTTAATATAAAACTTAAGCGATTAAGAATAAAATTTGTTAAAACTATTATTATAATTTTCTTTTCTAAACACAACTAAACTCGAGGACGTTAACAGCGTGATGTTTCTATTTGAATATTTCAAAACAAACCCAAATCATTTGTCAAATGTCGACATTTCTCTTGTTGGCAGTAATTGAGAATAGGCTTGACAGGTAGACGTGTAAACTATGTTATGTATGAAAATGAAACCTTCAACTATTTATTAAATAATTACCTAAGTGTTGTCAATCCACAAAGGAATCGCTGTTATCATATTATGACGCTGTATATTATTAGGTCCTTACATATGAAATTGGCGTTTTGCCGTACTGGCAAATTTGATCTCAAATATCTTCTCTTTGGTTAGGAATTCCAAATCCAAATTTATACAGCTATTTACTCATGTATTTGTGTTTTGAAAATTATAATTCATTTGTTTTTTCCTCAATTGTTTTTTTCTTTGCGTCACTTAGTTTACAAAATGAAAAACTTGAAATATCGCGTTATTTACGAGTACGAGTTCCACCGTGGCACCAGTGCTGCAGAAACGGCTCGAAGGATTAATGATGTGTATGGCGACGGTGCCGCAAAAGAAAACACAGTGCGTTTTTGGTTCCAACGTTTTCGTTCTGGAAATTTCGACCTGCAGAACAAGCCCCGTGGACGGCCGGAGACCAAAGTTGATAATGAAGAATTGAAGGCTATTGTGGAAGCGGATCCATCGCAAACCACATCCGAGTTAGCTGCAGGCTGCGGTGTTAGTGATAAAACTGTTTTAATCCACTTGAAGCAAATTGGTAAGGTGAAAAAGCTTGAAAGGTGGGTACCTCACGAATTGAGTGAAGCAAATCAACAAACGCGCGTTGACTGCTGCGTTGCATTACTCAACCGGCACAATAATGAAGGGATTTTAAATCGAATCATTACCTGTGATGAAAAGTGGATCCTGTACGATAATCGGAAGCGCTCATCGCAATGGCTGAACCCTGCCGAACCAGCCAAACCATGCCCCAAGCGAAAATTGACTCCAAAAAAGTTACTTGTGAGCGTTTGGTGGACTAGTGCTGGTGTCGTTCACTACAGCTTTCTTAAATCTGGCCAGACGATTACGGCAGATGTCTATTGTCAGCAACTGCAAACCATGATGGAAAAGCTAGCTGCTAAACAACCGAGGCTGGTTAATCGCTCTAGGCCACTGCTGCTTCATGATAACGCTAGACCACACACTGCACAACAGACGGCTACCAAATTAGAGGAGCTTCAATTGGAATGTCTAAGACATCCACCGTACTCTCCGGACCTTGCGTCAACAGATTACCATTTTTTATGAAATTTGGATAACTTCTTGCAAAGGAAAAAATTCAACTCCGATGGGGCAGTCCAAACCGCCTTCAAAGATTTTATTGATTCCCGTCCGAATGGTTTTTTTAGTAAAGGGATCGATGAACTACCTATGAGAATGCAAAAGTGCATAGATAGCAATGGTACATACTTTGATTAAATAAATATATTATAATAAAAAAAAATCGGCTTTATGTTCCTCCCATACTAAACGCCAATTTCATATGTAAGGACCTAATATATCTACGAGTGTGCGAAACGCCACCTGATTATTTAGATCTAGTAACAAAATGTATAAAAATGCAATACACGATTTCTTCCATTCAAGTCGATTGTAGGCGGTAGTTTGCTCTTCTCTATGTATAAAAAAAATATTCTTCTAAAATAATTTATTAATTCTATTTAGATTTCTATTAAGGGTTTACAAACGCATTTTTTTTGCGTTTGAAGTTCTAAAAGTAATGCACTCGTTCCAAAATTGGCTAAGTTATACCAATTTGAAGCTAGCGTGGTAGGTAAATTTTTTAAAGGCAAAATGTTTTGGAGATAATATCTCAAAAACTATTCGGCCAATTTGGTTTAAATTTTGCGCACATCTTACTTGTTAGAGCAACATCTGTGTGTGGACCCATATATACAGGGATGTTTGGAAAACATTAATAACCTCGCAGGACTATATTTCTGCCTTGATTATGAGTCGAAAATGTTTAAGCTATCATGACATAATATTAATAGTTATGGAGCTATGCGACATGAAAGTTTGCATTTTTTCAGTATTTCTGACTTATTTCATTACAGTAACTTATATCAATTACAATAAATTCATTTGTTTCAATACAACTTAAATAAAATGATAAAAACCCTGAAAAAATTCCAATTGGAATTCGAAGGTTTTTATTATTTTATTTGACTAGTATTAAAGGGAATAAAATTTTCATATTCGATATAAGTTACTGTAATGATAGTCCAACGTTTTATAAAAAATAAGTCAGAAATATTGAAAAAAATGCAAACTTTGATGTCGCATATCTACATAACTATTGATATTAGGTCATAATAGCTTGAACATTTTCGACTCATAATCAAGGCAGGAATGTAGTCCAGCGAGGTTATTAATGTTTTCCAAATAACCCTGTATAAAATATTATTTGTTAATGGTATTAATTATTAATTCGCCCGAGGGCGACCTCTACGTAGACCGAGGAATGAAAGTGGTATTGTTTTAGTTTATATATTTTTTCTATGGTTTTTAAAATAAAATAAAGGTTGAGAGGAGAAGCATCTCTTTATTTTCTAACCCTTGTTGTAACTCATTGTGTGATATCTGTAGATCTGTGATCCTCTTCAGATCCTTTGAAGGATCGAACAATTAATTCATTTGTGTGATAAGGTGCGACAAGATACTAAAACTTTCCTTCAGATCGAAGATCAATGTGATCGAGGGGAAACATCTCCAGATCCATCGCGGCTCAGACCAGATTAAAGCGAGGGATCAAACATTGGGGGATCGTCCGGGATCCGAATAACAACATTATCTATGTTAGCAAAAAATTAAAACTATTTTCAAATTGATCTCTTTGCAAAAAAAAATCGATACGCTACATCATTTGACAAGAAATAATTAACTTTTTCATTTCACTCAAACCCTTGCGACATGATTATCTCCACCAGCTGCGTGCGTCACAGAGAAGGACGTCTGCAGGACAGTATAGGTACTGTCCTGCAGACGTAAACAAAATAGCAGAGAAATGCCTACATTTCTCTGCTATTTTGAATTTTTTAGAATAAATTTTTCATGTAAAATATAAACGAATGTTTTCCATAAGCAGTGAGATAAAGCGAATTTTGAACGTGCAAAAGTTACGTCAATTTTTTAAAAATTTGAATGTATTATTTTTGATTCCTCAAGGCGTTCGTTGTCTGTCCATCCGTCCGTAACTTCATTATAGCATATATTTTTTATTTTTATTTTTTATTCATGTACCTACCTATATCTTTTTTTTCTTATTTTCTTTTATTTCTTTTTATAAATAAAAAATACTTATTCTTTAGGAACCGACATGTAAAAGTACCATCATTTTTGACGGGTTACATCTAGTACATTTATATTTATATAAATATATCTCATCGTACTCATCTCAATAAATACTTCTTAGAGAAATAAGGCAGTCCATTTTAGTTTCTAGCTCTGTTGCTACATAATTTCATAAATTGTAATTATTTCACATTTGTTAACTTCTTCATACTATTGAATGTATATTGCTTCTTCTCAATATTTTGTTATTGTATATTTACTCTGTAATTTTTTTTTTTTTATCTCTGTTATTTATGCTTACTTTTGACATTATTATGTTATTTTATATTAACTATGTATTTTAAATATTTTATCTTTATTATCTTATACTTACTTTTACTTACTCTCTCATTTTATATTATAAGGTAATTAGTGCAACATCAAATTACTGTAATAGGCTTTGTAACCGTTGAAATAAATAAATATATATCGGCATGTACTTTTTATTCTTCCACATAAATGTTATTTATGGGTGTTGGTTGATGGAGGCATGGTTCGCGTGGTGGCCTAATTAGTATTCCTTTCCCTACCCTGCAACGCCTTCCGCTCAGCGGTGAGCGTGTGCGGACACCCCGCGAGCTCCCCGCGCCCGCCACCAAGCAACACCCCGTAGGAATTAAATAAATTCATCGCCTCCGGAATGCTCGACCGTTCGGTCGTTTCTCACGGAGATTTTTTTCAAACATTTCTTGTTTGATTTTTCAAACAAATTGAACAATTTCCAATTTGTTCTGGGCTGTACGTGTGCGGCTGCATTTTTATGGCAGTAAATTTATACATTTTTTGCTCAATTCGCCGAGAATGCATTATATAATTATTTATTTGATTTTTAATGTCGCGAAATGATGTATAATGTAATGTATGATTTCTTACACAATATGAATTAACTGACTGAATATTATTTATTAATATTAAGAGAATGAAAATCATTTACCTGTATAATTGAAATTTGATGATTTCTTCTTCTTCAGCCTTCATCTCTCCACTGTTGGATATAGGCTTCTTCCTAACCCTTCCATCGTTCCCTGGTATTTGCTTTTTGTAGCCATTTCTTCCCCGTGATGGTTTAGTGATACTAAAACTACAAATTTTCATTTTTAAGAGAGAGGGAAAGCTTTCTTCTTCTTCTCCTAGTGCCGTGTCATGTCCCCCCAACGTTGACTGTCAGTGAATGGTACCCACCGCTTACCCAGGACCGTTCTAAGAGCAAATGCTTCCATATCGGTCCTACTCAATCGTCTCCAGGTTGACATTTTTTTCAACTAACAAGCAGGACCGTGCTGCTCCGCACCGGTCGTATAAACTGTTGCGAAGCGGCACGGCCGCTCGAACAAAACCATTCACTGTCCCTGCCTTAAGATATGTCTTTATTAAAAAAAAAAAAACAAAATACATAATTATAATACATAAAATACATTGAAATAAAACAGTAAAAACGTTGACTATCACTCGAGAGTAGATCTCTCTATCTCTAGCGGCTCGAAACAGCTCTTCCACCCTCCTTATTCCTGTCCAATCTCCCAGTTATTTTACGGAGCCATGAGATCTGCTTCCTGCCGACACATTGTTTCCCCTCGATCTTGCCCTTAATTATCAAATGCAAAAGGTCGTACTTTTCCCCTCTACGCACACGACCTAAGTATGACACCTTTCGGACCTTGTTATCTGTCAACAATTGTCTCTCAGTTCTGCCTCTCTGGAGCACATCTAAGTTGCTTACCATTTAAGTGAATTAAGCAAATTTTGACAAACATGTAAATAGATTTTTCTCTTTTAAATAGACTGAAAAGATAATTACACCGATGTATGTATGTAGCAGCTAATAAGTTATTGTTGAGATACTTTTCAGAAGCAGCATCGATTAGTTCAGCTGCATGTGACAAAGCGAGATAAAGCGACATAATTCACTAAATTATAATACAATGACCGCACGCATAAATGTATCCGATATGCATTCGTTGCACTCATTATTTATTAATTAAAATAAATCCTTTTTTTTAAAAATAAGTCGGAGTCGCCCGATTTCTGACGAATCCGATTCCCCATTGCCCTAGACCATCTAAACAATGGTGCGTTTCATCAAGGCAAAGAACTAGTATTTTTTATAATTAAATCAACGTGATGCAAATTTGCAACACTACACCAGAGGTAGATTTAAGGACAACTTGACTCTAAATTCCGTTCAATTTGAATATGAAGTTTCTAATTACAGTCTCCTATCGACAAACACTGAAGTGCATAGAGCTGGAAACCCTTCCGAGCTGATTGATAATATATTCAGCCGTGTGCTGATTGGATGCCGAGAAGCGATTCAATTACCTATTGGTCGATCAAATTTGTGTTTATTGTGTAGGTACCTACTTATTTTTTTTTGTTTTTTAAGTTAACTTTTACCCGTGTATTATAAAATCACTATATTTGTATGTGTGGTAACTTATTGTGTGTAATAATAGCAGAGCGTTAACTAAGTGAATTAGTCTACAGGGATAAATACATTTTGTGGTGTAGATGAAGGTTGTTTAGGTGTTTCCTCGTATTACCATGTTAATAATAGCATTAGTTTGAAGATAGTAAGAATATTGATGTGACACGTGTTCCGTATTCGCATCTGTATTTAAAAAAAAAATACTTGTGTTAATCTCCACTGTGTGGTCCAATTAGAATCTTTATAAAGTCTAAATATATTTAAATAGATCACTTCAGTTGGTGATGGTGCATTCTTAGTTCCCTAATGAGAGGTTTTCATTGATTAAGAAGTAAAGTATAAGAAGTGAGAGTGGTCAAAGGAAACGATCCGAGGTTAATAATATAATTATTCACACTGTAAATTTATAACAGTATCTAGTCTAATTCTTAAATAAGTAATTAATTATTTTTTTTGTTACGTATTTTTTTTTTTGTTATGTAATTTTTTTCTTTTTTCTTTCTTTGACTCATTGTGGTGTTTCTGTCGCTCCCCGTTCACTTTTCCGCTTAAAGATTCCGCTCAAAGCACACAGGGGCTTGCTATAATAAATATTTTATAAGTAGAGTATGGTCGGCAAAATTTTGCTATTCACATTATGTGGTAGGTGAGAGCTGCACTCGAAAGGATATATCTTGGGATATTGTTTTATTTGTTGACTGAGTTATATTGGAATTCAAATTGAATAAATTTGAATAGCAATCCAGAGATGTTGCGATATTCAATTCGTTATATATCGCGAACTTATGTGTAATCGGCATTTATTGTTCCCTAATAAGAATTATTAATATTTTGTGTAGTCTACAACATTATTATTCAAAATAGACACTATTTACATCTCAAGTTAATCTTAATCTTTTGACACTCTTACAAAATGCACGTTTCAAAAGTTAGTCGCGTAACTTTCTTCGAATTGTGGTAGATAGCGCGTTACGTCTCGAGTTATCTTTCTGTTTGCATTTTATTAGTGTTATTTATAACATTCTTATTCAAAATAAAATTTACTCCTCAACCCGACATAAAATCTTTTGAGAATATTTCAAAATGAATATACATATATTAAAAGTTAGTCGCCTAACTTTCTCCAAATTCTGATGCATAGCGCGGTACGTCCCGAAGTCCTTTTCTGTGTATTTTATTAGCATTGCTAATTTATTTGTTATTTGATTTAATTTTATTATTGACAATAAATAGGTAATAATGTGACCCATCGGTAATATCATCATCATTTTTTCGTCCCCTTATTCTATAATGGAAGGGTCGGGGGGCTCTCGACATGGCGCTTCACAAGATCATCGTAGCTCTTTATCTCAGCTTAGAGTGGGATGGACCACCGGCAGCTTTTCTTCGGAGTTGTCAAGAAGATACTATGGCATTCGAAAGACGTGCCCAAGCCACCTTTCTTAATCGAGATTTTTTTATATGTAGAAGTAGGAGCTCCATGGTGAGGGTCTCCCGTAAATCACAACTTTTCACTCGTATTCCTGCCAACCCCCCAAAGTAGCACATTTCGGAAACCTAGATTCTTTATCTCACTCTCTCCGTAATGTATAGTGGCCATATAGTGGTATTAAAATGCGCATATACACTGCTTTAAAACCATTATTACTTAAAACGTACCGTCTAAGAACCCATAATTTATTTCTTGCGTATGTTCGTGTAAACATTTTGACTCTCGCGTGAATCAAAACCCGTCCATTCGTGTGCGGCCATAGAAAAATCTGGTTTGCGGTAACTCACACGTACAGAGAATTACGTGTCTAGATAGCTCAAAACCAAAGGTTACCAAAGATAATTTCCCGAACACCTCCTGGGTTTTCCTTTCTCCCTCATTTTTAATTAGCAGAGTTCAATATCACGTACCCGAAACTTTAATTCATCTACTTATAAATTTATTCCTTGTTTTATTAAAGTATCTAATGTAAATAATGTTTTTAATTTATGCCCAAAGTGTTTTCACTTAATTAAATTATTATTCCCAGGTGGTAACCGCGGGACGCAGGTAGACATTTTTTAATTACCTAACTTTTTTTAATCACTTGTTTTTTTTTGGAAAAATTACATTAACGCTCGCCTTTTTTTTATACCATCTTCTCTTCGCTCACATTCTACACGATCGAACTATTTCAACTGTCCCTTCTTTATTATATTCTACATGCAACTCTACATTTGCTTCTAAGTTCTTTAATTATTCCATTGCGCACCTCTTGCTTCGTGTAACAAATTCCTATTCATTTCTAATGAAATGTAAAATAAATAAATTTCGATAAATATTCTTTTCAAGTTCTTCATGTTAAGCGTTTTTTTAAATATGAGAGTTGTTTCGGCATGCTAGGCCATTATTAAACAGTGGATACACCACGTATAATCAACTTGTAAGATTAAGTTACCCCCTTCCCCTATAGTAATTAGACGTTTACGGTGAAGCCCATGTATATTAAGATCCTTTTTCCCCTATCATTATCCCCCCTCTCACAAGCACTTATCATTAAATATTCCCCGGTTTATAAAATTATGTGTTGTGCTTAAGTATTGAAATAATTATACATCTAATTGTTATCCACGAGGGAAGGGGTAACTTAAATCTTATAAAGAAGTCGATTATACGTGGTATATCCACTCTTTGATAATGGCCTAGCAAGCCGAAACAGCTGTCACATTTAAAATAACGCTTAACTTGTAGAACTTAATAATAATGCTTATTAAAATTTAATTTATTACAAATTTCATTTAAAATGCCAATGGAGTTTATCAAGCTAATCAATCACACATAAAAAATCTTATTCACTTTGACATTTTCAAAAAATCGTTTTTTTGCCTTGTCTTGTAGCTTGAAATTCTAAGAATACTTTGAGTCGTCACTCATTCAAAAATTCCAAGAAATGTGTGAATTATAGCAAATTGGGCTTGTGTGGCAGGTGAAGTCTTAAACGAATTACATCATTCTTTTACGTTTTTCTTGAAACTCCCCTTTTCAGACTCTTGAAGATATTTTCAATTATTTTCAATTCAATCAAGAAGAAAAATATTTTCAAAATAATATAATTTGCACAAAAAAAGTTATTTTTTTCGATACAATATATTTGATCTTGCATGTATTTTTACTTCCTTTCTTTTAACTCGTGGCGTCTGCTTGCTAGCCGGCTTGCCGTCGAAAAAACTTTGGATCGATTTTTAACCCTTTTCCCGTGAACCAATCGAGCTGAAACTTTGCAAGTAGACTCGTGGCGACGATCAAGAAGATCTATCAAATTTTCGTTAAAAAAATTAATAATCATAGTATAATTTCGGATTTTTAGAAATTTTAATAGTTTTTTCAAATTGGAATCATTGCAAAAGTTTGATTCCTAGCAACGGCGGCCCGATAACGTCGCGGAATATTTTCTAAATTTGAATTACTCCGTCGGTATACATAATAGGTAACTTCACTACGAATTTCGAAAATCTAAATTGACTGACAAATATTTTTAGAATTTAATCTTCAAAGCATGAAGTGTCTTATCAAAGCTCAAAACATCTGACTTTTTAGAAATATATTAAATTACTACAACTTTAGTGTTATGTTATATGTTTTAATTCGTCTTTAATTGTTGTTATATTTTACAAAGAAAAGGAGTATAATAAAAACATGGTTTTTATGGGTTACTTTTTTTGATTTCTCAACGTGGTGCAGTGTAAATCCCCAATTCCCCACAGTTTCTCTTCTTCCGATATCCTGTTCTCAACCCCACCGCCCCTAGTAAATAAACCGTTCCAAATAAAAAATTCCATTGTTTTATCACAAGTCAAATACAAATATAGGTACATGAAGTTAATATTTGTTCACGTAATACATTTATTTTACCGCTCAATAATGATCAATGAATGAACATTTAACATAGTTGAAACGCTTATAGAAAATTTACCTTTAGGGTAGAATTTTCCGGGAATTGGGATTAAATTTTAATGAGGAAATTCATTCTTATCCCGAGGTAGCGCACTCTGCTGTAAAAATAAATATTCCAGATCTTGTCGACCCGGAGGCTGCTAAGTGTATAGCAACAGTGCCTGAAGTAATAATGAGCAAGGTGACTTGTCGACTGGATTAGTTGAATTAATTAAATTCATTATGGAAATCTCCATAGCCTTTTTAGCCAAGTCTACAAAAATCTTTGTCTGTCGAAAAGGATCAATATTTTCTTCTGGAGAATATAAATATGATTCTTTAAAAAGTTATGATAAATAAAGCTATTTACATAAACCTACTTCATAATATTAGACAATAATTTATAATTAAGGTAAACCCTTAAATTCGCGCGTTTCAATTTAACAGATTTTAGATTTATTTTAATTAGTTTTCAATACTACACAGGCCGTGAGGTCCAATTACTGTGGTGAAACATGTAATAAAAGTATCCATTGGAAAATCAGATGAATGTATTGTGACCACGCCGGGCACCGAACCCAGAATCCCCGGGATAGGAAGCCAGTGTCCGGTCCGCATGTCGTATCGTATGGTGTGAAAATTAACACGCTATTACTTTGAAAATACTTTTCACCAAGTTCTGATTATACTTCTAATTAATTATATAATGGGATATTTTTATTTTTATCATTTTATTAGCGAATAGGTCTTTAGAAATGTAATATCTACAATTGCAATGTTTACTATGGTGAGTACAAAAGTAATAATACACACAATTTTTTTCTGCATATATAATTTTATTTACACAACAATTAGCGACATCTACACAAGTAAAAAAGGGTTAACAAACTAATTTGAATTTTTTTTAAAACAAAATGGTTTATTATGGAACGGACCCCCTCATCCGAATTAGTCCGTTACAATGGAATGTGTGCAGTACCGTCTTCCGAATCCGGGAGCAGTAATTTTTTAAGACAGGGATTAAAATGGGTACATTTTCTCATTTGTAATAATTGCCACATAAGATTTCAAGGTGATGGTGAGATGATGACGAAAATGCGAAATGTCAATCTCGTTTCTTATGGTATATTTCAGAACGCCCTCGGTGTTTGTATCTATTGAAAAAATTCGAACATATGATATTTCAAGAATCGCTGGTTATTCTAAATGCAATTCCACCTTTTCGGGATCCATGGATTCAAATATGTACGCAATGCACCGTACATATTTGTGTTCTCGTACAATCAAAATTATAATTTCGTCTTAATTAATAATTTGAATTAATAGATATTCCCTGTCACATGAATGTATTGTTTGGCAGGTATGTTTCCAAAATTTTGTAAAATTTACTCTATATCTTCATTTGTAAATGTGAATGCAAATTTTTTTTTTTTAAATTAATTTATAGGATTATATTTTTTTTTTAGTTTTTGGTATTATGGTGTTGATGTGTCGTTCAGTATATTTTTCAATAATAAAATATAAATATATAATTAGCAAATACTGTATAATCTCCTCGGAAAACATCCTGCGTTAACGGAATTAATATCTGGATACTTGATCCGTGAAAAATATTATAATATTTTTATGTTTTATTATTTGATAGGATCATTTTCAGCACTGCTGGTACTAGAATAATTGTTATTAGTTGAAAATTTAGTACCGACCTTAAAAAACGTATCATAATATATTTGATGTGTTTAATATTACCAATATCAATTACTTTAGAACATACAAATTTTATTCGGTTGAATAACATAGCATTAAGAAAATGGGTACTTAATTTAAAATTAATTAGCTATTCTGGGTTATAAAATAAATCCAGTGAAATTCCCCTTTTCTTTTGTCTAGCGATCCTCAGTTCTTTTGCTGCTCTATAGCAACGATGCTCGATTGTTTGACTAGGCTCTTACCTCTGCAATCGGCAAATATTTTCCCCCAAGGACTAATTAATCGTAAATCCTATTGTTTCCACTACTTTAAGTTGTCGTTCCATTTAAATGGCTGGAACTTAGGTAATATCTAGAATTTTTAATTTTCCTTTCGTGAGTATATTTTCAATTCTTCAAACTGAAAAATTAAAAGGTATTTCCTAACCGATAAACGAGATAAACTCTTTAATCCCTTCATTTGAGTTGACAATATTTCTCTATGTCGCATGGAGTGGATCGCGTGTGAGAGCTGTCTGGCCAATATTCTAAAATTGTTCTCTCTAATTGTTTAATTCTCTAGTTTTAGTCGACAGAAATTCTCTACGTGCATCACATTGTACAAGCGTGCAAGTGTTTACCCAATACTTGAAAATTGTCCTCTGTAATTTAATTTTAGAAATGCCCGTCACTACGGTTGTGTCTTCAAGTATTTCAAGTTCGTTCAACAGCTGAGACCGTTATAACGAAAATAAATGAATCTGTGCCGAAATGAACGCCTCGTGACATCTGCCCACCGCATACTCGTTCACGCACGGACCCGAAATAAACAGAAGCTACGACTTCTTCACAATAGAACAGCTGAGACAACGTATTACTTGCGCTACCTATATCTATATCACTGTACTTATTTTTGCCAATCACTACAATACATTCAGTTACGTCATACCGCGGTGTCACTCCCTAAATAATGATGTCGCGTCATGACAGTCGCGGTTTCGATGAATATTCTTCGTAAATTTGAATGATAACTCAATTTGCACGTAAACTATTAGTGTCATCATTTTATCGACACTTCATTTGCGAATTAAGAATATTTTATGATAACGATAATGATGAGATTTGTTACAAACAGTTACTGGGTGTGCCTTGTTGAAAGTCATCATTATTTGCGCTACCGGCCATCCAGGTCATAGCTCCAAGGTCCGACTGCATAAACGTTATCCAGGAATCCCTGTCTCGTGCCAAATCTCTTCAGTCCCACACTTGCAGTCTATCTGCATCTTTCTTCACTGTTTCATTCTTGGGCGGCCTTAGCGGAGATCCGGTCGAGATTTCTTTGAAGACTTTTGGAGAGCCCTGCAGTTCTCGCTTCTCACAACTTGGGCAGTGCATCTCAAGTCTCTCAATCTCATTTCTTAATGTTTGAAGATCTCGTAGAGATACTTCGTATAAAAAACTCACGAAGGCCAGGAGCCGGTAATTTTTATTTACTCCACAAGAAACTAGCTGTGGGTTATACCGAAATTTCGTATTCCGGGCAATTAGGACTATTTAATATTTCGAGCAGATAAGACGTGGTTAACAAATTCAAATTTATAAATTTAAGAATATTGATGTGACACATATTCCGTGTTCGCATCTCTATTTATTTAAAAAAAAATATATATATATATATAAAGTCTAAATGTGCTTCAGTGTTGATTTTATACAATGGAGGTAAAACAGAAAGAAACATTGCTAATCAAATTCACAATGCAGTAGAGCGATTGACGACTTCAAGTATATGTTCCAGTAAGCCGTTATCTCACAGCGATTTTTCAGTAAAGCAGTCGTCTACAACATATTTTCAGTGAGCCATTCCTAACATTTATAATGTAAACTTTTAATTATCTTACAAAGCTTACATTATTAATGAACGAATGATATTTTAGCTTGGTGTAATAATATGGGACCTTGAATTGGATTCCTAAGCAACGTAGGCCTGTTCACTACTAATCTATGTATGATAAATGATGGGAACTTCAATATTTGATCACGATCTCATTGTAACTACTGTTATATCAAAGTGCAATACTTATTACTGTAATATCAATCAAGTTTTAATTCTCAATTAATTCAGAGATATAACGAATCGTTAGTACATTTTTTGAGCTTAGAGTTTTAAGCTTTTAAAACGGATTATTAGTCTCTTCCGTTTCACAATAATTTATGTAGATATGGAATAAGTTTTAACTTTTGTATTAAAGCCACGGAACTGAATTTTGATAATAGATGCACAATGTTTCATTCTTGACATTATACTCAAAGAATAAGTACCTGAAAATAATAATAATGTTACGTCTATTCCGAATCTCTATTTTATTTCAAATTTTATATGTTAAAATAATAATAAAACAACGTAATTAATTATTTCACTCGGTTTGTCTGTCGAGCTCAGGTAAATTTTTCAATCATTTTATCTAATTAGTCAATTAAAATGGATGAAAAGAAAAAAAATTCTCCGTTCAAATTATAAGGGCCAATCTGTTGTTTTATTTTGGCGGATTGTTAAGGGTTTGTTTAATTTATTTGCTAAAATCACACAAATATTTTTCGACATTGACGGTCTCATTTATAGGCGTTTGTAAAGTGAAATTTACGATAATTAATAAAATAATTTTAATAGCTGATTGTGATTATGTATAAATAATTTAATTACCTTTTTATAAGATACGAAAGATTGTGTTTGGGATGATGAACGAGATGATGCGTGCGAGATTTCAATGTGGACATTATTTTCGCGATGGGGACGAACCCTGTTTAGGCAATGTAATTATAATTAATAATGAAAATGACACTGCACTGCTTTACATATTTAAAATCCTGGATCATTGTTTTTTGTAGGGGACCTCTATAAATGTATGTGGGGCCTTTTATCATTTTATATTGAGAACATTTTTTTTTACTTGCGCCATTAACCAAGTTATAATTGAAGTTTTATTAAAAACGAATATATTTAATCACCTGTTTATATAATTTTGGTACACAAATTTAAACGTTATAGCTATTAGATTTGGTGAGTGAGACAACCACTGGACATTCATATTGTCGTAACTTATTATTGCAAAACAATAATATCCCATAAAAGTACTTAAAAAGTAAGTATATGTTTTAAGTAAAGTTTTTTCAATGCCCGTTTTGTCTCCTGTAATGAGTGCATTTTGTGAATATTTGTTTTTTGTGATTTTTGTGAATATTGTGATTTTTGTGAATAGCATTATATTTGACAATAATTTTAGTTATATTATTACTCCGGTTTTTGATTTTGTTTACTGATCTGCAGAACGGTTATACTAAATAACGTAGGCAGTATACGTATGGTATAAGCTAACAAGCACATGAGCAAACTGTATTTCCAAACAAGCCTCGCGCCGCGTTCATTTTATCCAAAAGGTTCCCCGCCAAGCATGACAGTGTCGGCTAGCGATATATTTCAAGTCGAGCAAAGTGGATCCCATTAATAAATAACCGTACCGTATTTTCTACTTATCTCCTGTTCTCTGGCAACGCTGCGTGCGTGTATTCTTTTTAACTAGTTCTATTCAATCTCTAGTCTTTTTCGTATTCCTTTCTCCTAAGTTGCAAGTAGGCCAATCTTAATTGTGTGACGAGAATGAAATTTATTATGCTACTAGCTGTAACCCGTCAACAACGACGGTACTTTTACATGCCGGTTCCTATAAAAATATATGAACATTTTTTTTTATAATTCTCCTGCCGGCAGTTAAAGGCACTATTTTAAACCCTGACGATTGTGCTGGGCGGAACATGAAATGGTTCGCGTCTTTGCCAAGTCCTATATGTAGTGTAAGGTACGGCAACGATAGCAACATCGGTATCGTTGCCGCCTTCGGGTTTGATAGCTCGGGGTTCAAGCCCCCATTTCCGGCCGTTTAATTTCGTTTTCGTAAAATTACGGACGTTACACAAAGTTACGGGAACAGACAGACAAACAACGAAATTATTATGTTTGATAGCCACTTGGCCCATATACTGGCACAGTAGCGAAAGGACATCAGTAAGTCATGGGTGCTTTGGCGCCATCAGTGGTATCCACTTCAACTAGTTATTTTTATAAAAAAATGACTAATAATTCTAGAAATCATTTTTGAAATGGCATTTCACTATTTGATTAATGAAGTACATATTGTATTTTTTAAATGCATGATTTTTGTTGTGAGGATTTTTTTTTACATTTTTTTAACATATTTTTTCATCATTTTTACATATTTATTTTACAATATTTACCACTTCATTGTATATACTTCCTGTTTAGTGCATCTCACCAGGTACTATTGAGCTGTACGGGTAAGATATTTGGAAAATATCTTTGTAAAATTCATTCAAAAACAATTAAAAAACTCACCAATAATATCGAAATTGTCAACGATCGACATGAAATTGACGTTTAAAAAAGAGTGAGCAAAAAATTAAGCAAACTGATACAATATTTTATCTTCGTTACCACAGTTTCGTGATCTAAAATGCAATATCATAAAATGTATGGATGTAATGTAAATAGTGTTAGTATTAATTTCTTTGGGTGTAACCCGCGTCAAAATCTGGTCCTCAGAAGGACCATTTCAACCGACGTTTCGCCTGAATCACAACAGGCATCTTCAGGTTGTCTTGTTAATATTTCTTGTTAAAATTTCCGTCACGAGGGGCAGTGCAAGCACGTCCGTTCGTATCGGAAGCTTATTACCAAGTGAGGTCTGGTAAGTCAGTCTAAGTTTGGGTACTGTGGTCATTATTGGCCTTAATGATTTTTGGGAATTTTGTATTAAATATTGGGTGTTCCCGGCCGTTGCTGGCCTTAATGGCGTTCGTTTGGCTCCTTGTGATGCGCTTTGTACTTATACGTGTGATGCGCTTGTACTTATACATCTCCCAACGGCATGGAAAAGCATTTTCGTAAAAACTTGCGCTGATACTTGTCTTCCTTGGGAGGAAAGTCTTAATAATAAATACATATTTTTAGCGCTTCAGTATTTAATAATTTTGCACGTGTTCTTGTCTTGTAAATATATAAGCTAATTTCTTCGTGCTTTCTTCAAATCTCAGTGAGTAAATAAAATGATGTTCCCCGGATAATCTATCAATGCCGAAAATAAATAAATCATACTACTCTGCCAAATGAAAAATGGGGAAAATAGAATGCTCCGAATTTTCCTTCCGATTCTGGGGTATTTCCGGGAATGACCCATTAATTATGTTCTCACTGGCTTGTAACTTAAATCCACCCTCTTGGGACAGGGATGGCGAACCTGTGACATACATAATATTGTCGGTCAAGTATTTATGTAACAACGGGCAGATTTTTAAAACCTAAATCGATAAAATTAAGCAACTAAGATTTCTAAACATAATCGCATATAAAAGTATCATTGAAATAAGTGGAGACGACTCCTCTTAAATAATGCAATATTTTGCCAATCGATAACAATGCACGAATTTGGAATGATAAGTATGAAAATAGAATCAGTCATAATTATATAACTCGGCAAAAGACAAACGATAGCGAAATCAATGCTTGCGTTTTTTTAAATATTTCTTTCTCAATACTTTTTAATATTTCATATAAGTTACTGTAATAATAGTCTAACGTTTTACAGAAAGATTGAAAAAATACAAACTTTATCGTTTACCTTCGTAACTGTCAACATTTCAGCCCAAGTGTAAAAAAGATTTTCTATTCAAAATTTAATGAAGAGATGCCCTCGCTATTTTATGCTACTAGCTACTAGCTACAAGACACCCTGCATATTTATCCGGAAAATGTTAATTAAATTATTTTTTTAAATGTACAATACTTAAATCTATTTTCCCATTTAATCACCTCGTACATTTAAGTATTTATTATATTATTTTTCCCAAACTTTTTAATTCCACCAATCCTTTTAATATTGTCACGGTATCGTGGCGTAATCGATGGAAGATAAATGAAAACCTTGAAATTATATCGAATTTTTTAAATCACTGAGTCACTGAGCACAAATATAATTGGAGGACTGTTCTTTAATTCACACTAATCTCGCAATTGTTATTCGAGATTATTCCACAAAAACTTAGATAGGTCGCACGGGTTCGTTCATTTCTATGACATCGCCGAACTGCCGCCTGTTATGTCGCCTCTTATTTAGAGAATACCATTTCGCGATGTTTCGAGTATGATCGACTGACTTCTAAACATTTCCAGTAATTTATTATTTGCTATGAAACGTCCAGAGCTGTAAATCCTCGATGTAATTCGTTTCTATAGTCTCGTGACAACCACAATTCTTAATCACATCTAAAACGTGAAAATCGCTCGGAGAAATGTCAGTACTATGGGCTGGATGATCGAACATCTGCCATACAAAACTGTTTATTCCTAAATGTATTTTGAAGATTTGGATTGAATTTTGAAGAAAGTTCGTCGTCCCTGCCCGGGAATTTATCACGCTGCGGTGTATTGAGAAGATCTCATTTCTTATTCGATACAAGTAAAGCAAAGTATACAGGTATTAATGGACAGTGCTTCGATTTACATCTATCGAGGAAATTATAGGCACAGAGTTCGCACGGAAATTGGAGATTACAAGTGGACAGATATATCCGTGCATTTAATTCCTTTCTAGTGAATATACCGAGCGGCCGACCTTCGTCATATCGCTGTAGGCCCGACGACAGCCCGACGGTAAATTAATTTCCGCCGTTTCCGCTTGATGCTGCAAGAATCTCACCCGAACTACTGCTGAAAATTTATTAAATACTGAGCCAAACCGTTACTGTGATTGTGTCATTTGTATTCGATTGCAACGATGATTGGCAATTGATTTTTGAATGTGGTGATTTAGCTTGGTGTGATATTTTTCGGTGATTGGTCGCTGAATTGATATGCTGAATCAAGGAATTCTCATAAATTTCAATTATGTAAATCACCCCCGCACCGTCTTCACCGATACAAAATCTATCTTTCTATTTTTTCATTACTTAGCATTACCGGGTTCATTACCGTGCACATCCTTTGTTATAAATTAATTTTTCGGTTAAAATGATGATACGGCATTCCTTCGAATTATTTTACTCGTAAATTTTATTTGTAATATAGAACGAATGAAGGTATTTTTGTCGTGTGCGGTCTGCCGTTGTCTGTGGTTATGCGCTAATATAATAAGGGATGGAGGTTCCTCACCTCCTCAGTTTCTTCCCCGGTCGTGCGATAAATGAATTAGACTGCATTCTCCAGAATACCCGTGCTGCTATTTAGGGTATATTATTTATTATGTGTTCATACATAAAATAAGATACTCTTTTGGTAAATATGTAATTTTCTTAGTAAAAAGGGATTTTATCAAATTTTGCTCTACTCTTTTTAGAACGTTTTATTTAAATGCTAAATAAATAAATAAATAAAACATGTTTATTTAATTATTAAAATTTAATTTAATTAAATCTCCTTGGTCTTCATTGGTATGCTTCTATTTTTCTCTATTTAATGTGAAACTGTTTCCTTCCCTCGATAACCAAAGATGATTGACAAAATAATTTGACGGAATGTTTATAGTCTTCTTTTTCTTGTTTCAGAACACGTATTTGGTTTTAATAAACGTAAGTCGTTATTTTTTCGTTAAGCTTCTTTTATTTAATAATATTTATTTTGGCTTATTTAATCCTTGCTCAGCTTATTTTCATGTATTGTTTGTTTGTTTTACTCGCAGACAATAATAATAATATAATGCTTTAACATTTTAATACATTGTGTACATTTTTCTGTATATTTCCACTAAAGCTGTGAAGTGAAATCAGCACGTATGTGAATGGGCACCGTTATAATTTTCTCACACCCGCCGTACAATTTGTGAACTCTTTTTTACCCAATTCACACTAATGTACGCTCTTATCCTTCTATTTGATAACATTTTCGCCGTCTATTGAGTTCTGTTTATATTTGCCTTGCTTTGGAAACGAAATACGACAAATATTTTTATTTTTGGCTTCGTTAGAAGTATAACGAAAAAATAATGAAATATAAATATAAGGTGCGAAAGTCTCTTTGGGTTCCTTTCTGAGACAAATTTTGCTACTGTATAAATATTATTTCTAAAACTTTATTCATTACGTTCTCTGGTATAATCTTTTGAGTCTCCCAATTATCTATCAATGTTAACATTCTTGCACTAATGAAAATTTCGTCGAGTATTCCATAACATAAGCGATGAGTTTGTCTCTTTCTGGGAGTCGGTAACCGAAGTTTTCTTAATTTTTTGATTGCTGTCTTAAATTTAATTTTTTATGGTACATTTTCAATCGTTCATAGGACTTGAGATGGATTTTAAAATAGTAAGGCCCAATTTAAAGTAGCAAAAATATTTCATTTACACTGTTTTTAATAATCTTCACTCAACAATTTTAATATTCAATTAATTATATGTACACGATATTTATGGCACATCACTATTATAATAACTATTTTCAAACTAAACTATATGCTTCTTTATGAAAATATTACTAATTTGTATCCCTGGACGAGGATCGAATCCCTGACCACTTAGTCTGGTACGTCTTCGTTTTGGATAGAATGCGAAGTTCTAGAGTTGAAAGCATACAAAGCACTTACATCGAGAGAAGGATTCTACAAGTATTTTGTATCCATTTACTCTCCACTATCGGAGCATCGAGAGAGGTAAGTTTTTCCCGATTGTGTGAAATGTAAAAATGGTTCTTTTGATAAAATTTTGTTTTTACGCCCAAAATTTACTGAAGTGCCCATTGTTATCCAACTAGCTGTAACCTTTTAAAAATGACATAACATTGGTTTGCGTCTTTGCTAAGCCCTAGTATATATTTATAGTATCTTTTTGGCAGTCCACGCAGAGGCGGCCGTAGCAACATGTGTAGAGCGGCCGGCTCGGGTTTGCTGGCCCGGGTTTCAAGCCCCATCTCCGGCCGTTTTTAGCCGTGATTTCGAAGGAAATGACGGACGTTACACGAAGTTGCAGAGACAGACAAGACAATGGACGGACGGACAGACAACGAAATTATTATGTTTTTTTCCGTTTTTATTTAATAATTTAATAATTCTGTGCCGAGATGGGCATAATAATAATGTACAACAATATTGTTTGCTACATAATTTATTTTTTATTTTTCATTGAGTGACGTTAGTCCTTGTATTATTTGCGTGTACATTTAAGCATACATTCTTAACACTTCAAAAAATAAGGAATTATATTTTCATTGATTTCTTATTGCATTCATAGTTTACACCCTTACGACTGCATTTCAATATATTCGCTTAAAATACATATTTAGGAGAACACTACTAAAAATGTATAATTCTAGCTTCAAGATGTGATTTTGGTAAATATATTAACAACTAGCTGGTCGTACCCGGCGTTGCACGGGTTAAGGATTAAGTAAAAAATAAGCTTGTGAGGGAAAACAAAGGGTCCGCTGTTGTCTATAAAACAATGTTTCCATCTAATTTTAACATAAGTTATGGTAACATAACTGTAATACTTAAATATATGGTATCGCAGACTTTTTTGTAGATATTAATGTCCTCTATAAAACTGTAGTACATTACTTTGCTCTATTGGCAATAATTTCCGCAGCGTACGCAAAATAAGGTTTTTTTCGTATTTTTTTCACACGTTGGGTTACATTATCAAAGTTTTCATACGGATCCCTAACATTTTTGAAAATATTCTATAGCCTATGTTCATCAGGGATAATGTAGGATTCTGAATGTGAAAGAATTTTTCAAATCGGTCCAGTAGTTTCGGAGCCTATTCAATTCAAACACACAATCAAATCTTTCCTCTTTATAATATTATATATATTAGCAATGTAATACGTTGAAATTTAATTACGATGAATTTAAAAATATTCGGCATTAATTTACCCACCGTATCCGGGAAAACATTTTTAAAATTTAAATAAGTGTACTCTTCGTAATTTTTATTATCTAATAAAAATATTCATCCGTATGACACTCAACTTGGAAGAGCATCAGGATGATTTACAGCGTGTTATAAATTGTCGTCACAGAATACGTCTGGTCACGATTTTCCTATAAAAACTCTCGTAGATCAGATACGCGCTCATCGACGTCAGACGTGTCAACAGGTATTATTGCCCTCAAAAGGGTTTTCATCTCTTGTCGTAACCCAAACAATGTATTTTATTGTTTTTCACATCCCGTTTGATCAAATATTATGTTTTCATCCTCATTTTTTTTCCATTCACACAAAAGGTTTCATGGTTGCAAAAATAATAAAGCGTCCCCAATATTTGTTTTCAGGTAGGAGATACTTACGTGTAGACTTATAAACATTTAAATTGTACGCATGACGACCTCACCTCTGGTCAACCTTTAAATTTTGTCAAACAAACACACTGTTTTTTACGGTGTCATATATTGCGAATATATGAGATAAAAACTTTATAAAATGAACACTTAGATTCATAGCGAGAGTGAGAGATCACCACAATTTACATTTATTTACATTTAAAAAAATATACATAATTCACAATATTTTTATATGTGTATTCTGAGAACACAATTAAATACTGGATTTTGTCCACAGAGGGATAATCATTAACTAACATAAATTATACAGAGACTAAGCTATTTATATGGGAAACGTGTATAGAATTGGAGGTCCGTGGTTCGAGTCCCGGTGACAGTTGAAATTTTTTTTCGTTAATTTGATTTTTTCTGTATGTCCTTTCTAATTGATTAATAAAAGTTGTTTAATAATTCACAGAACTTTGTTCTGAAATTGCAACTTCACAATAAGAATGTGTTTCCTTTAATATAATGTGTATGGAAGTCTTTATAGGGTGGCTACAGGGCTTATGACCTGTGTAAGCTGGCTTAAATGATCACTTTACACCAGGCGCGTGCGGTGAGAACATTGAAGCATGACCTTTTCGTAAACATGTGTTTTGGAAAAAAATAGAAATTAAATATTTATCTGACAGAATATTATAATATAATAAAATATTAATACTATGTTAATAATTGTGATATGAATATTACGAGATATTTGTTTTATTACACAATGCAACGTTCACCTTATCAAATTTTTTTATTACCTAACAGATACCTATACAAATTAAAAAAAAATATAAAGTGTGTTTGTTCTTACGATGGAATTGGTGAACGTTGCATTGTGTAAAGTGATTATTTAAGCCAGCTCATACATGTCATAAGCCCTGTGGCCACACCGAATTAATACGTACAATTATTTTATTAATTTGTTACTACGCGAGAAATTAGTATTAGCATTTCTATAATAAAATAAATATCATAACCATCTCCAGAGTACTCATTTCTATATAAAATACGCATAATGTCAAAAGTTTGTGTTTAGAAATATGATGTGAGTGTTATAATCAATTGTAAAGTATGTGAGAGTTTGTCAGAGAATATATATTACATAATTCAATTAATTATAACTGGTTATAAAACTATATATATCATAAGTTAAACCATTTTTAATTCATTTATCCAAAAATATATACAGATTTATAATCGTAATTTAAATTTGATGAAAGATGCTAATCAACCATTTTTGTATTAAAATATGCATTTGGGGTTCATTAAGTTTTTTTTACGTATATACAGTAACGCCATTAATGGACTGTCTCTAAAATCGACTCCATTTTATGTCTAATTCTTCCCTGTCTCTTTCGCTTGCACAAATTGGAGCGAAATAAATGTCAAAGGAAATTAAAAAAAAGATGAATAAAGAATGGATTAAGCAAACCTGTAATTCCGGTATTTGTAAAGAGTCGACGAGAATTTTTTACGAAAATGGCTCCAACTACAGCGGTCCTTTTTTGCGTTTTTCGGGATTCAGGGATGTTTGGGGGAGGAGGTGCCTTTGTTTGGTCCTTGATGGTGAGATTTCCGGGAATATGAGGTTGCTGTTTTTCTTAGGATCCTAGAGCGCAACTGAGAAAATTTTCATAGTTTGCCTTCCAATATTATTAACTATCAAATTTACCATCACTCCTTTTCTTCATAGGGCTGGACAGGGAGGATAAAACGCCACACTCTTCTATCCTGGCAAAATTATCATGCCTCGTCTACTCTTCGGTTGTTGAAGCCTCCAATATTCTATTTATCTGATCGTGTCAGGGCTTTAGCGGATGTTCTCTGTTCACGCAGCCTTCAACATATATTTTCTTTACAATCCTTTCTTCTCTCGCTTGTTCCACATCAGCGATCTTAATAAATAATATGTGAGGATTTGTCACAGAGGAAAAAGTGAGTATGTTTTCTCGCAGGGTCGTAGGGATAACCGTGTAAAAATTGGTTTACATCAATAAAAGGGGTAGGACAACTGATAGACAAACATATTTGCTTGCTGGTCTAGTGGTAAGATACTCATCTTATGATCAAGCGGTCGGGGGTTCAAGCATCGTTCCTGGAAACTACCAAGCTAGTCCTGTATTATAGCACGTTTTTCTTATTTTTCGTTTAGCTTAGTGTGTAATCAGTAATGATGTGACACCTATTCTCTGATCGCAGGTTTATATTTTGTTATAATAAAATTTATACTTAAAGATTACCATCATTAAGGTAAAATTAAATTAACTACTTAAACCAGTTCATACAGGTGTAAGCCCTGGGCAACCCTTTAAAGATTTCCATACACGTTTCCCATATAAATAGATACGTCTCTGTGAAACTTCTATAATTTATCTTAGTTAATATTATTATTATTAACATTAATTATTATTTTTAACAGCAGTCTACATTTATACAAGCGGTCTAAACATAAATAATCCTTGAAGTATAATTCCGCATTGTGTTTTTGGTCTGTTGATGATTAGACAATACACAATTCAAAAAAATTATTGCAGTACTCTTTGGCGAGGCTCGCCTCAATTTAAATTTTCATCAACGATTTTCGTAACTCTCAGAATACACTTCCATTTCTGTTACCATAATAACTTTGTTTTCGAAAAGCTGTGTAATCGATAGGGCATGGAAAAGTGGTAGTTATTTATGATCAAATAAGTAATTTTAGAATGATCGAGAAATAAAATACTAGTCTGGGAAGTAATTTTAATTCCCTTCCTGCGGCCGAAAATACATTTTCCGACGGCAGGAAGGAAATTATTATAATTTAAAATAGCTTTTAGTTGTTTTAGCATTTCGCTGCCATCGCGTAATGGATCGAGAATTCTAGGATTTTTTTTTGTTATTGTCATTTTGGGAACGAGGAGACCTTTGTATACAAAGTAACTTAATTTCCTTTGACGCACAACCTAGTGGAGGTAGGTAGGCACGTTGTTAAAAAACCCGACTTTATTACAGGAATACGAGAGATTCGTCGACGTTCGCGGCAACCGAATAGTTTGTTTTAAAAAGCACTAAAGAGCATAATTAAAGTTACTTAAAATAAAAAAGCAGAACCTACAAATTGATTATGACAAGAATTTTGTTTGCCTACTGTTGTGGAAATATATCATTACTACATATCTTTAAAGAAAAACATAATGGATTCTGTAACTTTCAGGTTTACAAGATCATTTCTATATGTAAAAAACACCCAGATATATAGCAAGCGCAGCCCAGAACCATTATTCCTTTGTAGGAATTAAAACATTAAATTCATTACCCAAAAAATTCAAGACCTTACGTCATTTAAAAATGAACTAAAAAAACCCATTGAAATTCCCATGAGCTTTACTATATGTTTATTTATTTTGTTTTTCAATATTCTTAACACCTTATTATTACAATGTTAATATCCACGAAATGAATTGATGTGATTACTCCTCCCATAAGCGTGAGCTTTTATGACGAGTAAAACGTTTTTATTGTATAAATGTATTATTTAATTCATGAAATTGTGTACTATGATATTACTATAATAAATAATAAAAAATAATTTGAAAGGGAAAATACTGGATAAGGAGTTTAATGTTTTTGAATAATGAAATAGCGATTATTTATTTTATTTTAGTATGGTCCGTAACCACTTTTGATCCGTGATGGATGTGTGCAAACGATATTGTGGGATGTTGAGCCGTGTTTTCATTTTTTTTATTTGGGGGTTGATTCTCCACGGCCATTCTGAAGGGTTTCATAAAAATCTCACCCCTCTGACAACCACCGTCTACGTATAAATGATTTACGGATTTTTTTATGAGGCAAAAATTGGTTTAAAATTTTCACCCTGCAAGCCAACTTGCTCGTGAATGCCACGTAACTTCGCACACGTGTATACATTAAAATAAATCAAATAAAGGAGTTCACATTTGAACTTCAGAGTTCACATGATGTAGGTAATTAAAACGTTGCGATGCGAAGTTTTTTAATGGAATATTCTCATTTTCACTTTCATAAATTTAAAAGTAGTAATTAAATCTAATATATAGGGTGTCTCGCAGTTACTCGCAAAAACTGCGGGGGAATCTTCTTCATACAATTTTCAATAAAAAATATTCTTTACTCTTTTATTAACAGTTTAGGAAATAAGCGATATCTAAGTTTACATTTTTTTCAATATTTCTGACCTATAAAAAGATGGAGTGTCAAGAAAGTAACTTATATCGAATATTAAGAATTTATCCGCTTTGATACAAGTCAAATAATCTGGTTCAAATTTCTACAAGTTTCTTCTACTCACGCTCTTGTATACTCCTATTTATTTAAACTATACTTTTGTTTTAAGCATACACAGTGAGTATCTACATAATATTTTACACCTTTACATTTCATTTGTCAAATTTTTCAGTGATTAACATTATTGTTTTTAGTGATGTGTAAAAGATATTCACTGTCTTCTTAGCTAGTTTACTTTGTATTTTTTTCAAATAACAATATCGTTAAAATTCTTAACCCCAAATCTAAAAATTTATGTATTTGAAAAAGCTTGTGTGACAAAAAAATTTGGTGAAAGCTCCAGAGATCACGAGATGCAAGAATAAAATAATATCGCCGTTGTCTAAAAAAATAACAATTTCTCGGAATTTTCAAATAAGCTAATTGAAACTAATCACTCTTTCGATTGTCATAGACTAAGGGTCGGTTGTGTCAACTTGGTTTATAGTAATCTTCCGTTTTTGTGAAAATCTGCGCTTTAAACGAACTGTTACTATACACTAAGTTAATAAAACCAAGCCCTAGGCTTTAGCTCGGTACCATGTAAAGGAAAAATAGAAATAGAAAACCATTAATTAATAGCATTACTTCCAACTTTTACTCAACTATATTGAATATATTATTATCATTTACACCAAAGACGACATTTAGATGACGAGGGGAACTGCACCTCTCGAAATCTCGCGTGATAATATTTAATTAACTGATGTTTAAAGTTGTTGCGGTTCTACAGTACGTAGAGCAGAAGTGTAGTTGATTTGTATCGATAAATAGAGCCGTGACAGACGAAAGCATTAGCGGTTGGCCACCAGGTCATTATAATAATTCCAACGGATGTGTGCACATGGAGCGCGCTATTGCTGTTCCGGTGGATGGAAAATTGGTACCTCACCGCTGGAGGCTCGCCCACGGCGACTCGTGGTGCCACGTGTCTTAGTCAAAAAATTCACGAGAAAATATCCGTGAAATACTATTATATTAAAAAATTAACCCATATAAAACAAGTTTTTATTTTACTCCCATTCTCATTGAATCGGGTTTCGTGCCTACTGCACGCGTCGGGGTCATTACTCATTTATATTGATTCCAATTTGAAAAAAACATTAAAATTTCGAAAAATCAAAATTATACCATAATTATTTTTTTTTAAACGAAAAAATAATTTTTATCGTCGCCACGAGTCTGCCTGCAAAGTTTCAGCTTGATTTGATCACGGGAAAAGGGTTAAAAATCGATCCAAAGTTTTTCCGGCGGACAACGAACCGCGGGCGCTACGAGTTAAAAGAAAGGGAGTAAAAAAGAAAATCTTTTTTTGACAGCCACAGTACTAAATGCTTGCGTCGATAAAATCAAAAGCGTGGGGATATTATTATTACTAGCTGTAACCCGTTAAAAATGACGGTACTTTTACATGCCGGTTCCTAAAGAATAAGTATTTACCTTATTTATTGGGCGGAACATGAAATGGTTCACGTCTTTGCTAAGTACCTATTATATTTACTGTATTTTGACGTAATGTGGGTTCTGTGATAGCAATCGTTGCCGCCTTCGGATTTGCTGCCTCGGGGTTCAAGCCCCATCTCAGACTGTTTAATTTTTTTTTAATTACGCACGTTACACGAAGTTACAGGGACGGACGGAGAGACAACAAAATTATTATGTTTGATTGGCAATATGTGATGTGTGTGTAGTGTGTACCTGTGTGGTAGTACTATCTAGACTCTTGGAAAGATTAAATTATACTTATGCTAAAATTTAACTTTGATATTTATTCGAATGTATTTTAATCCTCCGCGTAGACAGGGCAGAATGAATTGTGAATATTATTTTACCGTCACGAAAAACGAATTACACCCTATGGTAATGTTGGAAGTTCTTAATTAATTTCATTTTGAATTGTACTTAACATTGACTAATATTGCTGTGTAAAAGTTACGTCGGGGTCCCACATTAACTTAGAGCCTTGTTAAACAATTAGTTAAACAATTAATTCGGTGAGTTCAGACACTTAAAACTAGGTTGTCGGGTGTGGGATATGTGCTAGATTTCGCATTGGAGTTCTTCAAAAAAGCGAGTGTTTGATGAATTTTTCGACGTTCTTCAAATGATGAAATGATCGAAAGTTTGGTAGAATAAGCTAATGATATCGACGTTTCTCGAGTATTTATGTACGAGATTAGAGCTGATGACGGTATTAGCTCCCAATTTTTCCCAAAGAAAAGTTTTCAAGATGAGTCAGATTAAATAGCTTCAGCGAGTCCAAGCTTGATATAAAATCCATTGTGTGATACGAAGAGCTGGAGCTTCAAATACAGTCGAGTACATCTAACATTTGTCCAGTAAAGTGTCGATTAGTCATTCAACTCCGCGTACGAAATACAATGGACAATGAGAGAGAACGCCTTTAAAAGAGGAGGCCCTAGTACACGATTTTCGTATTTGCTCTCGATTTGCTAAATTTAACGTAAACTTATTAAATCATTTTGCAAAACCCATAGCTAAACAGGCTTTTAATCAATTTTATTATGATAGATCCATTCACTCTTGAAGCATTTCCTTAAAAAAATATGAACAAATATATTGATATAACATTAAAAAATTATAACCCCGAAACACTATTTTAGTTTTCATGCAATAGAGTTATCTTTGGTACACTAATCTCGTATACTTTCAAATAAAGACCATATATTTTATTTACAAATTGATTGTATAAAGTTTGAAAAAGAAGTGGTGTGCTTTTCAGACATTAATATTTTCCGAAAAGTTGTTAAATATATCGTTTTAAAAAAGACAATGTTCTGTTTCCTATCTTGCAGTATCCATAAAACCATTAAAACATCGATTATTTTAATTAAATTTTACATGCGTAATAAGAAAATTTCACTGTCATTAATATAAAAATATTCAAAAAATTATACCTCATTCTCAAGAATTCGAATTAATTAAATCGTATAGTCTGTTAAAATGTTCTGTTTCCTATCTTGTTCTGTTTCCTATCTTGCAGTATCCATAAAACCATTAAAACATCGATTATTTTAATTAAATTTTACATGTGTACTAAGAAAATTTCACTGTCATTAATATAAAAATATTCAAAAAATTATACCTCATACTCAAGAATTCGAATTAATTAAATCGTTTAGTCTGTTAAAAGAGCATTTTTCTTTTAAATCGGACTTCGGTTGGACTCCGACATGATTCTCATCCGTTGCAGATGATTTCGCACCATTATAGATTTTTAATAGTTGTCTTTATCGGTCTTTTATCATTATCCCCGCACCATTAGCAGAAGATTATATTATATATTTTTTAAATAGGACGATTTATAAATTCATTTCTAAATCGGAGTAGACTTTTTCTGAATAAATACTTTTTCAAATGAGTTTAACCAAAATTTCGAATACAGGCATACCTTTTTATACGAACAACCATTATTATTTCAGACCACCACTGTAAATCTTCTGTGTGTAGTTTTCTGGGTATTCTGCCGTGTGTATGTGACCTCTCTGTTTCGGATCCCATTGCAGGTTCCATCGTCAGGTATGATTTTTTTTTGACCGCTGTAAAGCTAATCACTTGATGGGACATATCAAAGCTTAAAAACCTAACCTAACCTTACCACTTGACGCGACATATCAAAGCCTAAAACATCTTAATACGATATTTAATTATTTGCACAGTAGCTCTAGGTATGAAAAATCTGTAAAAATGTACATGAGATATTGGTATGCAAATAAACTGAACGCGTGATATTTTAAAGACACAAGACGGACAATTGTGACGCGCATATCACGTGATTCCGTCATGTGATGTTGCGCCGCAGCGTCAACATTTCGCCGTAAGAGCGATGCAATTCCGAAAAAATAATTATTATTTAAAATTTTCAAAGCGCTGCATCAGCGAAGCGCCACAAAGCGGGATACGCTCGTCTCCGAAGCCCGTGTAACTTGTAGTTTACGGTCGTATGCTGCTGGAGCGAAACTTTATCGACATTGTGATGATGTTTTCGTAATTGTTTCCAAGGTATGTAGCGGACCACGGCAGCGGCGTTACGCTGTGGCGGTTTTTACGGGGATGATGGGAATGTTTCGCGCGAGGCGGCTTTAGAAATTAGGGAAGATTTCATTGCTCATTACGCCTCGCTTATAAATTCCGCTTTTGTTTTTGTTACATAGTTTAAGAATGCCTTTAACGAAAATGAAAGCAACTGAATATTTACGCGGAAAGTTGTTCCCGGATATTAAGAATGTACATTTTTAAAATGTTTCGAATTCAGTAGGAATAAGGGAAAATTGTTTAAATGTTTATCTCATTATTATGGCTAATTCGTCCGTTTCATACCGGATAATCGTGCCTATTCTCAAATATCACTAACAGTTCGTGGTATCTTGACAGTTATGTTTTGATTGCTTTTTTAATCTTATCTAATAATAATAATTTCGATGTCCGTTCTTGACTTCCTATCCGATAGCTGATCTCATTCCGTTTTCAAAATTAGTATGATTTCAAAATCGTTATTAAATAAAATGAAAACATTGATTTTATGCTTTTATAATAAAATAGGTAGATACCCTGAATTAGATTTTTTTAAATATTTAGATTCATGAAACTGAAAACTGACAAGTGCATCCAGTGTTAATCATTAATCAAATATACTTATAATTCTTTATGTAACAATGTCCGTCACCGTACCAGATGGCTAAAATAATGATGAGGTGTATAAAATGAGATACAAAAAAGTATATGTCCGTCACTGATGCTACCAGATAACTCAAATAATAATGAGGTATAAGAAGCAAAAAAGCATAATTCTCTATTTAATAATGTCTATTACTAACGTTATCAAGACGCTAATCTATATAGCGCCGTTCTCCCAGCCTTAACTGCGGCCGAATGTATATTTATATGTGATAAAAGTACATCATTTGTGACGGGATATAGTTAGTATGTATATAATATTCCTTCTGTATGTCACGCGTAGGGAAATTTTAAGGGAAACTGATACATTACAAAGAAATTGTGTTACTGATGATACGCCCAATTCTTGTATTAAAATGTGAATTTGGTGTATCATCATCATCATGTGTGAGGAAGTATTCCACCACACCAGGCGAATCTTCCGGTATTCAATGTTAAGTGTCACGTAAACAACTTGGCGCGTTTTGTATGACAAGCAAATATTCGTACAAGAGAGGCACAGAGTAAATGCAGTCTAATACACTGAAGTTTATTGGCGAAACTGTTTACAAAATTAATCGTTCGTATTCTTAACTAAGCAGTATTGCTATTTCTGTATCTTGACTGTTATATATGTATAACATTGTAATGCCGCCAATTTTGATGTTTTAAGTTTGACAGGTTTGAAATTAATGAATTCAATCAATCAGAAAACTCTTAAACGTAAACAAACGTTGAGTTATTCACGATTATGAATAATGAGCCTTACTAATTGATTGAATTCATTAATTTCAAACCGGTAAAACTTAAAAAATCAAAATTGGCGGCATTACAATTTTATACAATAACTGTCAAGGTACAGAAATAGCAATATTGTGCAATGTTATACAATCTGTGCTATTCTGAAAATAGCAATATTGGGATGTCGGATATTTATCCCAACACTTAATAGACGAAAAAAAAAAACGAGACGTAGTTATAGGCCGGTGGTGTTGTCAGAGGGAGAAAGAAGTACACGACGTTATCCGTCAAACGTCAAATATAAAAAAAGTCCAACAATATTTATCTTTTCTGTGGTCCAACATGACAATGACAATTTTGCCATAATTTTACATCAGGGTGCTGTGGGAGAAGAAATTTAATAAGTGCATATGAAATAATATTTTTTCTATAAGCTATAAATACAGCATTTGTACTTATTTCATGTAATTTTCGTCGAAACATGAGAATTGTGAGGTCACGTTTGCGGCGGAGGGCACCTGTCAGACTAGACCGGAGAAATCGGACATCGCAAATAAAGGTTTTTACTTTGAGAGAGATACGTAAAAATATACAAGTCTTCTTATTTAAGTACGACGAACACAGAATACCGACGTATGCCTACGTCTCGTTTATTTTTTATTTTTATTTTCGTTTAGTAAGTGTTAGGATAAAGATCTGACATCCCAATATTGCTATTTTCAGAATAGCACAGAATAACTGTCAAGCAGGGGCGAGCAGTGGGAACAAGAAGCATGATTTTTTCCTAAGCGTATATTTTGAAAAGAAACCGAAATAAGAGATATATGTCGTAATATTCCAATCACAATACTTAGCATATTATTCAGATGATAATATTTCATAATACTCTGCCAGATAAATATTTCATTTCAATATATTTTTCTCAAATATACGGTTAAATAAAAGTCATGCTTCTTGTTCCCACTGCACGCGCCTGCTGACAAGATAGCGAAATAGCAATATTGCTTAGTTCAGAATACGGCCAAATGCTTTTTATTAGCTCAACGATCAAAGACGGAATGGTCAACATCTTGTCAACCTTGTCGTAACCTAGTCTACTTATCCCAGTATGTTTTTGTTCTGAGGTAATCACACCTCATTTGGTCGCGTCCGTCCTGGGATGGGTTCTAAACACTTGTATATTTTATAATATTGAACGTTTCGTCAATTGTGACGTACTTACCAGTGTCGAAACTAATTTTCCCCTATAACGATAGAAGTATTTCCATTTGATAGATTATAATACTTTGTTTCTTCGAAATATTAACATAAACATTATGCGCACGGAAAAGTCTACGTCGTTAGCCTATTTTTGAGTATTTGGGAAACGACCAAATTCTTCGTTAATATTATGATTTTAAACAGGTTAGGCATGCTGGACGTGTATGCGAAAAAAGAGTGATGACACGTGTGTATGAACTTGTACACTGTGTTCTAAATAAACCATTATATAAATTAATTAAACCACTTCATCAGTTGCTACCCCCACTCTTCGTTCCTCCCTCACTCCTCATGAATAATAAATAGACAAGGACAAGTGGACAGATTATCAGTGGAAGTGTGTCAGTCGGAACAAAACTTTGGTTGGAATAATTTAATATATTCTTGGTGTAATCTATACCCGTTGAACAAATGAATTACGAATTTTCTTAATTTGTCTATCTTGTGAAAACGAACTGTTATTTAATATTTAATATTTTGATAATAAATAGTAAATGGCAAACTGGATCTCCTAGACTTGACTGAATTGATTTCGTACCATATTACTACTCGAAGTAGTAGGCTGTTTCATGTAAATGTGTCAAAAATAAGAGACCGAAACCAGATGTTCAGCCGAAACAAAATTTCGGCTTCTGTTCTGATTTCGGCCGAAAACGAAACTTGTTAAAATTTACTTTATACCCTGAAATCTAGTGTTTTCCTAGACATATAATGGTTCATTCAGGTTAAATAAAATTAGATATAAGAGTATAGCAATCTTAATATTACAAACAAATCAACTCTTCTGTAATAGTATTTTTTGAACAATAGTGTTAAAATAAATAACTCATCGGCTGAGCGGATGTTTCGGCCACTTTTGGCCAAAACCGAACCTAGTGTTTTGGCCGAAACCGAAACCTTGGTAGGTCACTAATTGTTATATTAAGGCTAGATTTTATTGGCTCATCGATATATTTTTTGTAATTTTTTTTGTTAATAATGATGTGTAATATGCACTATTGTATTTAGACCGTATTTTTGTATATATGCCTGCATATACAGATATTTAATGTCATACTGTAAAATCGCATGAGGGCATTATTAATAAATAATGTATTTACTAAGTCGAATACGGTTTGCAGGTATGCATGTCGTACCTTCGTTAAGTTGTTTAAGTTTTCATGCTCATGTAAAATGTATGGCGATGATCCCGGGTCCGGTTTAGTGTAATTTTCCTTTAAAGCCTTTTTATCTTTTGTTTGTTGTTGTGTGAAATCGGAACACCCACACGGGAAACTCGTTCAAGGAGACGAAAATGTGTCAGGTTATTTGTTATTCACATCTACCACTGGAGCTCTTTTTGCTTCTTGTATCAGTCTTTTCCACGGCCTTATTGAGCCGATATCTCGCTATCATTTCCGCGTTATATTCGTCGAGCTGTTAAATAATAATTGAACTGAATAACTTGCAGACATTTATTCGGCGGTTAGTGGAATATGTCTCCAGTACCACATTTCGATGAAGATAATCTTTTTCTATGTCGCTCTAATCGTCCAAGCCTCGGACCTTGGAGAACGTCAATATTTCATAACCTCCTTGGATCCAGTGTCGCCTACAGGAGACATAGATCGACAGTTGGAAAAAAATCTCTCAGATCAATGTTTGGCATTATGTCCTTTTACTGTTTTAAATTAGTTAGGCTAACCATCAATAGATATTATTAGTGGTTTGTTGAATCCCAAATTTGAAATGTTTTAAGAACTGTGCATTTTTTCTTTAAAGGTAAATTAAAGGACCGATTTTGATTGTTAAGCTTATTGGATAGTCTCTTGATTTCCAAAATTTGAGTGAGTTTCGTTAAATTTTTTGAAATTGCCTAGGTTTTAAATAATTAATTACTTAATATTCATTAATACAATTGGCGCATGGTCTTTGTACGTTGGTATTTAGAATACCTTCAATGATTACCCGATTAATTAATAACGTCCATTGTTATCTGCCATGGGAGAAACATAATCGGTTTGGGACAAGTATAATCAGAAATTCGATCTTCCTTTTGTTAACTTTGTATTCTGTATATTTTGCGATTAATTAAGTATCTAATCTCTCATCGGGTCTCTGAAGTTAATGAATTTAACAATTTTGTACCTTCTATGTATTTTTACAAGAGTTCTATCTACCCCAATCAATTTGGTTATATAGTGTTATTTTTATACCTTCTTCTTTTGACTATTATATTCTTTGCTGACTTAATATTTAAATCTACAATAGACACAAACAGATCTGAAGACATTCAGTTCTGAAGCACGTCGAAGACGATAATAGTGAATAAGTTATTGTATTTCGTTAATACTTGAAAACGACACAAGTCCACATTATGTCTCCGTCTTGATATACAATTCCTGCCATATTCACATTCGTACATCTTTTCATGTATGCTCGTCGATTATTCAGACTTATAACAGAATCCTTTCCAGACTTGGCAGGTTACCTGGTCATCCCAAGTCTTCTGCGGACGTCCTCTGTTTCTGGCGAGATCAAAACTCGCGTCGTTTCATATTAATTTCTCCTCATAATAATTTACTTAACTTTTCATATTATTTTATCTTTTCATATTAATTCTTTCACATAACTGAACCACATATGCGACTGTAATAATGTTTTTAATACTAAATTAAAGGATAATAGGTTAAATAAAAAATATAAAAAAGTTTACTACCAACGGTTGATATTGAAAAGCACTAGAGAAAAATCGTAATAAATAAAATCACATTTCAAATTCAATAGTAAAAAAAACTTTCCAATTTTTATACAACCAGCTTTCTATTCTAATAATAAAATTAAAAATGATATATTTGATAACAAGTATATGGATGATATTAAATAAAAATCGGGTGTTTATAAATTAATTTATAATGATTGTTTATAAATTAATTTATTATAATTTTTATATAGGTAAAACTTATAGGTAGAAATTCTGATGTTAGAATTAAGGAGCACTTAAGATGTTTAAATATAAATATTTATTCTAAATTTTCTAATCATGTTTTGGAAACTAACCATTCTTTTGATTTTAATAATGGTTTGCAAATTTTACATATAAATAGCATAGGATGACAGTTGCATAAATTAGAAATTTTGGATATTAGAAAAAAGTGTTAAAGAGTTAACTCGCATTGCAGTTATTGAAAAAGTCATTTTTTAAATTTATTTCTATAACATTTCCGCAAGTTCGCGAAAATGACGATAGATATCATAGGCTTGGTAATGCAACCGCACCGCAGGCTAGTCTGACCACCGGGTCTCCTTGGCGCGACCACTAGAGGACAGGTCCGACGCCCTGGCTCGACGTAAACTATGAAGCTTTTCTCAAACTTTGGCGAACACTCACATCTGCAATCCCCGTGTTGCTTTAGCGTCGCCCGAAGCTGCGGGGTCACATAATTGATCCCCCGAGATGAGAACGGAGACAAACTCGAGATTTCGCTCACGTTCCGGGGAATACACCGCGGACTCGCTGGCTTTTGCCATAATCTGATTCGCAAGGGTTTATTTAAGGGATTAACAATATTGCTACCAACTAAGGAATGGCTTTTGGTACAATTAATATTATGACTAGAAGATTTCCGACTTGATACCCACCACACAGCAATTTAATTCAATTTTAGGAATGTGTACGTTGTATGGTATTTTGGAGGTTAATGTTTTATTTTTATTTATTTATTTAAAAATCCTTGTTTACAAATAAGATACTTAATACTAATTTAACAATAAAACATAAGATAAAACATAAGATAATTTACACATTTTTTTGTTTTGTTTAATTTGTGGATTATGCCACTCTACTAGGCTACGCCTGTCCCAGAGTGGCGTTATAGCACACATTTATAATATTTTTTCGAGTTCGTCAGTAGTATTTATTTTCATAAGGTAGTTATTATGTATCTATAGAGTATCAAGTGGAATGTTAGTGAAAGTTGAGTTAGTCATAAGTCCAAGTGTAAATATGTGTAGAATAATTGTTTAGTGTAAAAAGGGTTAAAGTTTTGTTTAAGATTATTTTTTTATTTTCCTTAATTAATTAATTAATTTATATAGGTATATATTTTTATTTAAAGACATTATTACGCAATTACAGTAAGTAAATTTTCAGTTGCTGTTCTACCTTTGGAGGTAAGCCAGTTGTTTGCTAAAGCTTTTATTTTATTAATTGAGTATATTCTGATTTCCGGGAAGTCTGTTTTAAATATGTTAAATATTTTAGGCCCTATGTATGAGTAATTTTTCTGTCCATGTGTTGTCTTAGTTTTTGGTATTTCGTCAAGGTTTCGTAATGCTTGTCTGTAATGTAATTCCCAATTAACGGGGGTAGCAGATACGTCACCTCTCTGCTAGTGAGTCATCAGATATGAAATTTGATTGATGTGTAGCACTTCCATATCTACTTTCTCATACAAATATCTTGCAGCACTACTATTAGACATATTTTCTTTCATTGGTTTACGATGGTTGGTAGCTTGTTTGTTGGTGTAGTGGTCACGACGCTCGCCTAGTGATCTGGTGAACGGTGGTTCAAGTCCTATTCCAGAACACCAGCTGGTTAGTCTTACCTTCATAGCACAAGCGTTTAGCCCCTGTTATATAATTTTTTGCACTGCGTGAATTTGATGAATATTATATACAATAAGTACTTATATTGTTTATATTGCTTTAAGGTTACATACACCACTAATAAAAATTTAAACAAAAGAAAAAGAGACTTTAGCAGAAAAACTTAGGCATATTAAAAAATATGAAAAATATTAATATAAAAAAAATTAACTACCTGGTCAAAAAATATGACAATTCTATACAAAACTGTATATTTAAATAAAAATGTCATATTTCGAGACATTACTAGTTTGAGTCTCGAATTTTAATAAATATTTAGTTGAAATATATTAACGTATGCATTAGCAACAGAAGACGTAGTTTTTCATGCAATAATACGTGATCACAGGTCACAGCCAAAATTAATTTAAAAGTCATTAATTAATCCCACTCGAAGAGAAAATCTGTGTGTTTTGGAGAAAAAACAAAAAAATAACGTTTTGTGTATTTTTTTTTTGCTCTTTTAAAGTTATAATTTTGTGTAGGTATAATAATAATGTACATGATGTCTTATCTCGAAATTGCTTGATGAAATTATTTGTTTAACTTAGAGTTTGATATCTCAAAAAAACTATTAAAAATACAATTTTATTCTCATATTTTACATTTTAAAATATAACATTAAAAATACGGTGTACAATAAGAAAAATATAGTGGTATACTACGCATATTTTTTATTTCTTTCTGAGAATTAAATAATTTTTTGACATGTCTATAACTTGAGGTGCAAAATAATAGTTTTCGCGTATTCGTTATACCATTTTCAAACGGTTTTTTAAAAAGCAAAAAGCACGTGAAACTTGTCTTGTAGACATGTGATGCACAACACGCTGTATTAATTCATTGTTTAATTGGTAAGCAAAATTATGCCTCATTGCATATGCACGTGCGGGCAGCACTTTGGCAGTGATGGATCGAGCCACGCAATATTACGCATTTCTAATGTCTTCATTTCCAACCGCTACGAATTACCACGACTTCGGAATATTAATGTCTCGGTGATCAGAAGCGGGCAGAAAGGTAATGCCGTACGACTGGGAATGACAGCTCAAAGGCAGACGATAACAGCGCCGTCAGTTTTATCGTTCTGATTACACGACCGTATTATTTTTACATCGTTTTCCATCGCATCACTTTTCATTATTGTTGACGCCGTGATCGCGGCTTATTTTAAAAAATATTTTTTTCGTACGGCACCCTCTGAATGATATGATAAACAACACCAACGGAAAGCTGAAGAAACGGAGGAACGGAATATCGAGATTTGACATTTACATTTTTTTAAAAATAGAGATGCGAACACGGAATGCATGAACATCAATATTCTTACTATTTTCAAACTAAGCTAATTGCTTGTGCTATGTAAATAGGACTAATTGCTGTCTGGAGTGAGAATCGAAATCGCGACCTTTGGATCACGAGGCGAGAGTCCTAACCACAAGACCAACAAGTATCTTCAGAAATCAGGGTTAAATTTTTATTAACGTTGATTTATTATGGAATAAAAGTAGACTGTATGCGGTGGAAATGCGGTCACTAAGGCGCTTGTGTGGAAAACCCTATGGCCGATGGAGTGAGGAATGAACAAATTAGAAGCGAATATAATGCCGGCTGTAGTGCGATAGATAGAATAAAGAAAGGAGTGCTGAGATGGTTTGGTCATGTAGATGGTTAAGAAAATGTATGGGGCGAGTGTTGAAGGCAACAGGAATAGAGGCGTCCGCGAAAGATCTGGCACGATCATATACTACAAATATTGGAGAATGGCCCTGTTAACAACCGTAGAACATGTATAAGAAGATGTACGAGTGGTGTCCCAAGATAAAATAATATGTCGTCCTATCCTCTCGGCCCACTCCTGCGGAAAACGGCGTGATGGTTAGTTAGTAAGTTAGCTGATTTATTATGGTTTTTCCTTATTAAAAAAAAATAAAGTTATAAACACGGAATACGTGAAAACATCCTCTATTTTAGAATAAGGCTGTTTTTGCGATAGCGACGAGTTCAGTGAACTGATTTTTATCATAAAAAAGATCCAATTCCATTCCACAAGAGTATGTTCCGATGTTCTTAAAGATTCCAATCTTTATTTCGCTAAGTAATTCTTGCTCTGGGGCGGATTGATACTTAATAAAAGTAATGACCGTGGTAAAAGAAATGCGAGGCGTTACTAATTTTATTCCCTAATTAATAAGTGTACGAGTTCCAACGATAGGAATTTTTTAAAGGTTTGTTATTACTTTAAAAATTGTTTTTTTTTGTTGATAAATTTGTAATAATCGTAAACCGATTTTTAAATTTATTAAATTGGTTTTAGAGTATATCCGAATTCTTTTTGGAAATAGTTTCTCATGGTTTTGGAATTGATGAATCCAGACACTGCTCTTAAACAAACCACGGAAAAATAATTTCATAGGTTTCTCGAGGAACCTGAAGAAATAATATCAAATCCCAGGACACAAAAGGTCGAATTGTCAGCATTTCAGGCATCCAATAATGGAAAAAAGAATTTAGATTTATTGCTTTTTGCTCTGAGCTTGATAAAACCAAGTTCAAGAGAGCCAGTGAGAATTTTTTCTATTTCAGGCAATTTTGTATCTAGAAAAATAACAACATTCAATGGACATTGTATTGTATGTTTTTTGTAATCATATTTTCTGAAGAATTGTCTGAAGAAGTTCACTAAACTCGGTTTAATCGTTTTTTTTATTAAGATAAATTATGGAAGTCTCACAGAGACGAAGCTTTTTTTATGGAAAACATGTGTGAACATTTTTATAGGGTGGCCAATGGGATTAGGACCTGTATTAGCTGGCTTAAGTGATAACTTTACACAATGCAACTTTCACCAATTCAACCACGTAAGAGCATCCACACATTACCAATCACTTAACTTACACTTTTTGAAGTTGTGTATATGTTCTTTATCTGTCTTCTTTCAAATATTTGAAGGAATCATACTACAGCCATCTATATATAGCCTTTGTTTTTGTTGCAAACACCGGAATTTGAAAACGGATTTTTTACAAAAGTAAGTTTTTGCATAAATCCAAAATTTTGTCTCCCGCTAATCATCCCCTAGTCTACGCAATGCAGAATGGCTGTAAATAGCCCTAGTATGTTTTTGACGGTCCACAGGAGGCGATGGTAGCATGTAGAGGTAGATGGTGCGTAGATCGGCCGGTTCGAGTTTGCTGGCCCGGAGTTCAAGCCCCATCTCCGGCTGTTTAATTTGGTTTTTTATCCGTGAATTCGAACAAAATTAGGGACGTTATACGGATAGACAAGGAAATTATTATGTTTGATTAAAATTTCATCGGCAGTACATCCAGCACGGCGCCACCGGGAGTTGCGAGAGGTATACATACTAATAGAATGGATATATTATTAGTAGCACATTTCATTTGTGGGGATTGTTTGAATTGTAATACCAGATGGCCGTAAAGCCCGTTTGATGCGCTTACAAAACAAACTCGCTGATTGACATACTGGCCATTACGTTCTTCCCGTTAAAATATGTTTACGCAGAAACCGCCAGGGCTGCGGAGTCTCGGAGTCGGGTTCGTGGTTTTACGATATTTTAAGCGGAGTCAGAGTCGTCAGAAATCGGCCGACTTAAAATTTCTGACTTTTGTCACCTCATAAATTGTTAATGACTTAAAGTAAATTCATTAATATTGTATCATCAAAACTATTCATTGCCAGCCCGAAAAATAAATAATATATTAAATTCACCGATAAATAGATTACACAGGCATGTAATGAATATGTCAGATATATTTTCAGATCATTTACATCATTAGAAATGTTTATTGAAGGAAATTTTTATTCTTGCAATATATTTTACATTTTTATATTGATTTGCAATTGTTCAGAGGGCTTTATTTGCGCTTACATTTTTATTTTTTCTACATTTAGTTTCTCAATGTTCTGAAATATTGTGATTGTTGGATCCAGTCTCATTTTGATTTTACTACAAACTTAATTTTTCCAAAACTCGTGAATTTAATTTTTTTTCGTTGTATACTTTTAAAGACTTTGTAGCCATGTATTTTAACAAAATTAAATAGATATTTTTAGCACTAAATAGGAAGAGTATTGTCGTCTAGTGGGGCAGATACTAGAAACTCGTGTCTCTCCCTGACCATGTGATACATTACGTACCCGTTTTATGTTTATGTTAAAGTTAAATTAGGAAGTTTATGTTAAAGTTAAATTAGGAACAATCGGTTAAATGAAACTGTAAAATTGTTTTATCTATCATTATCAAATAGACTTATCTATAATTATGTCCTATCTGTGTCATCCTTTAATTGTGAGAGACATTGAACTATTTTTCTGTACTTTGTCTTACCAAGCAATTATGTCTCCCTGCTGGATGACCGAATAAAATAAAAATAAATAAGTCATTAATAATCTGTGTCATGGGTAGGTACTTCGTAAAGTAGCAAATGTGTATGTTTGGGAAGTCTAGGGAGAGAGTGAATCATCAATACGAAATACTTTAAGCAGGTAATCAATCTTTCAACGAATTACAATATTTATTTTTAAAATTGTGCTAATAGAAACCGATTAATATTGTCACGGGTCATGGCTTTGAGAGACAAATGAAAAATTATTTATTTATTAATGAATTAAGTATTAAAATATTAATGAAATTAAGTATTAAATGAACAAAATCACGTACTAAATGAATACACTATTCTTTATCATACTATTTTTTCTCGTTTATAAACTCTTTATCAAACTATAAACTATTTCGAGAAAATTCTGTTCAAATATCGCGTGTAAGTAAGTATTTCGCTCAATTAATCTGCGCGTCACTGGTATCATACACGCGTTGGTAACACCGATCACCACGGCTTGTCGCCAATCTCGCACCGATGGAAACGTCAAAATAAAACTTAAGTATGGTCGCGATACGGCTTCGCCTTTATAGGAAACATGTTGGTTTTCCGAAGATTCCAGACGTTTGTAGTTTGTTTCCGTCGTTTCCTAACTGTTCTAGAGGTTCCCCGAATTTTATATAATTCCAGAGTGTGGTAGTGTGTTCCAAATGTAGTGGAAGGTACTAGAGGTTCCGAAAAATTTTGTTCCATTATTAGGAGGGATTCCAATCGTGCGAAAATTTCATAGAATTCTATCATCACGTTACGATATCAATCGAACAATATTAATCTACTAGTTGTAACCCGTCAAAAATGACAGCACTTTTTCGAAAAAAAAATAATAAAGAAGTTTCGAGAACAGACAGACAGACAGACATACGGACAGACGGACGGACGGACAGACGGACGGACAGACAGACAGACAGACAACGAAATTATTGTAATTGGGATTTTTAAATTTAAATGTTTGAGATTTGGATTTTCTGAAAATTAGTCTCATTCCATATCTTCCTCTTGTGCCTTGTTCGTACTCATGTTGGTTTTCATATTTTTTTCTGATAAACTATGGTAAAATCAAAGCCAGAATGTATAGATTTTAAACGCCTTCACACCCCTGGCAAAAACCAACGTCTTCTACCAATCAGGTCGTAAGAACGGAGTCTTACGACCTGATTGGCACCCGAGCGACGACGATAAGCGAGCCGTCATAAGGTGAATATTTATTACCATTCACTAATTGACACGCTTCTGTGGTCTGTCTCGCCCTCGAGAGTCCACCAAAATTAATTTTGTTTGAATTTTTTAAATGAATGTAACGTGCTTTGTGTATGTGCTTAAATATACAGGTGTCTCACAGCTAGTAGCGAAAACTTTACAGGTGGATTTCTGCCTTGATAATGAGTTGAAAACGTTCAAGCAACCATGATATCAAATATCAATAGTTATGGAGTATTATTACCGTAACGTATGCCGGTTACGAAAAATTCATTCGCATCAATACAACTCAAATAAAATGATGAAAACCTTAAATAAAATAATTATTTTTTTAAATTTCGTTTTATTTAAGTTGTATCGAAGTTGCTGTAATAATAATTAAGCTTTTTGCAAAAAATTAGTCGGAAATATTAATAAAAAAAAATGCAAATTTTGATATTCCATTTTATTTTGATATTATTTTACTCGTTATCAAGCCAGGAATCCACCCGCAAAGTGTTTTCTACTTGCTATGAGACACCCTGTATAAAGATCAAATATCCTCAACCAGCAAGAACAAATCCTCAACTCTTCAATACTTAAATTATTCAGCATTACAGTGAGTCAGCGGGCTCGTACGAACCTTCAACAATTAGTGAAGTAGGGGCCGGAGGGTTACATTGTGGGATAATGTAAAGTCTGGGGATGGCTAAGATGAAGCTGTTACTTTAGGATTTTTGTACCCGGTGGAATTTTCTCCTAGGCCTTAAAAAGGATCTGACTTCGTTGAATTTGGGTCACCCGACCCGAAAATTACATCGCGTGGGTTCGAATGCTCCCGAAAGTCTGTGAACCGTAAATCCAGGTGATTCGGGAATAATGTCAACTTCGTTTCGTCTTCCTTCGCGATGATCCCTCGCTCTGCCGATATGTTTTTACCAGGAGCGTGCAGTGAGAACACTGAAGCGTGGCATTTAAGCAAGCATATATTTGGAAGAAAAGTCGAAATGAAAGATATATCTCCGAATATTCCTATCACAATGATTATTATATTATATATGTTATATAAATTACGGAACATTGGTTCGCGTCTTTGCTAAACCCTATTATCTATATATTTATAGTATCTTTTTGGCGGTCCACGGAGAGGCGGCGGTAGCAACATGTGTAAAGTGGCCGGTTCGGATTTGCTGGCCCGGGGTTCAGCCCCATCTCCGGCCATTTAATTTGATTTTTTAGCCGTGAATTGGGACGAAATTACGGACGTTACACGAAGTTACGGACGGACGATGAAATTATTATGTTTGATTATTCTGATTTTAATATATCCCAATATTATGTCACATAAATATTTTATTTCCATGTTTTATCCAAAATATATGCATATATTAAAATCATACATCATGTACCTTCTTATTGCACGTGTCTGGCTTTTACCCTAACATCGAGGGTGGTCGTAACCAGGGGAATATTTACTATCGTAAGGCAGGGTTCTACTATTATACAGGGGAGGTATAACAGAGCTAGTCCATAATAGTTTACAGATAAGATTCCTATCTAAATTTCGAGTCAAAAATGTTTGGACAACCTTATCCTTATATCAATTAATATCTATGGACATTAGCGGCTTCAAAGTTTGCATTTTTTTTTCAATATTTTTTACTCATTTTCTGTAAAACTGTAAAAATGTTGAATTATCATGACAGTAACTTATCAATTACTAAAAGTTGATTCACTTTAAAACAAAGGTCAAATTAGAAAATTAAAATCTTCTGGAAATATTAACCAGATTTTATTTGTTCCGATTTTTAGAATGTGAATGAAGTTTTAATATTCGCTATAAGTTACTGTCATGATAGTCCAATGTTTTACTGAATAAAAGTCAGTTATATTAAAGGAAAAAAAAAACTTTGGAGCCGCCTGTCTCATCATTGATAATAGGACATTGTTGCTTGAACATTTTCAACCAACAATTTACCCAGGGATTTACCTGTAAAGTATTGTGGACTAGCTGTGTCACACCCAAAGCAAAGGCAGCAATTTCAACAAAAAAAAAATGCAATCATCGACGATTACAATTTATAATGTACTGAAATCAAGATTTTATAGGAAACATGATTTTGGAAATGATAGATTGCTGCCTTTGCTCTTATACCCCGCAATTGTGAAATGCAAATATTGGTTTTGTCACAATATAATTTTAAAAAAACCGCGGACAGTAGGCATGCTGACAGATTTTGAAATAACCTTCTATAAAGTAGGTAGGTTTCAGTAATAAATTTAGTTTTTGCGCAAATATTTGCATGTTCATATACCTATTTTTAATTTCGCGCAAAAACCCCGCAGGTGTCATGGCGTCTACGTGACGTCAAGCCTAAGTAAACATTGCATTTTGTCTACGACAACAATGCAAGAGACACGGTGATTGTTACTTAGGCGTGACGTCATTCGGTCGGTGTTTCAGTTAAAATGGCCGACTGCAGAATTTTATACTTTTATTTTATTGAAAATCTTATTTATCTCAATGTGTAGGTATATTAAAACTGGATAATTTTATTGCAATCCTTTCAAAATGTTTTCTTCTCTAAAATCACTTATTCTTTAATACTGTCATCATGCCTATTATGCATTAATCTATAGCTTGACCGCATTTAAAAGAATGTGCGCAAAAAATATGTGCGCAAAAAATAAGGTTTTCTAGTAAGTAAGTAACCTTTTTAAACTAAAAAATATGTATTTATTTGGAATATCATATTGAGGCTTGTAATACGGGCTTGCCAGGAAACTTTCCCCCTCTTTCTTCTTACCGGACAAATCTAGGGAATGGTCTTCTGACTGTGGTCGACCTATAGCAGCTACTTTGTATACTTGACCACAGTTAAAAACCAAACTATCGGGGTAATGAGAGCTGCATTTGTCTGATTGTGTCCAATTTTTTTTGCCATTGCTGGGCGCGCTGCTGCGGATGTAATGAACCGTTCAGTATTCCGACTACCACCCGACGCCGCCGCGAAGGCCCCCCGCACGCTGGCATTGAAGCGAGATGACCTATTTCACATTGCCCGCGAAGTAGGACCGGCCGTTGCAGGCCCATTGCACGGCCGACATACTCGATCACGCTTTACCGACACTTTTTGCGCAGCCGCACGAATAACTTATGCGAAATCAGTTTTATTGAGTCATGACATTATATCGTTGAGAAATAAAATATACGAGGGTGTTGTATTTGCTAATTAAAAACGTGGATAATTTATTAATATCACTTTAATTTACGAATAATAAGCACGATATGTTTACTGTTACAAGAGAAGAAGCATTGATAATCACATAGACAACATAGAGTGTGTCGGAGCGAGAGTGTTGCCCCGCTGCTGACTGATATTAGTGTTGCAAGGTATAACAAGGGGTGTAAAAGAAAAGGCAGTATTTATCTCAGAAACACCACTGAGGTGTTTCTGATAAAAATACAAAACATCTGTCGAATCGTTTGCTTTTAGTGGCGCTTTTGCATCTATACGCCACATAAGCCTCATTAATGATGATTTGACAGTCGCTTCGTTGTGCAACATTTTATTTTAAAATATTTTTTTTTGTTTAAATTTAAACTTTGTAAATTTTGTACTATACACAAAAATTGAGTTTTTTTTTTATCATGATACTTTAGTAAAGAGCACTCCCTCTCATCATCGGTATAATTAGCAACTTAATTAAATACTGAATTTCATAAATCTTTGCAGGTAGGGCAGAGAGCCGCGTGGTGGGGAGGGATTTTTTGGTCATAAACGGTCGGAAAAATGTTTTGGGATGTGATGTCATTCACCAGCGTCTTCTCAGAATTTAAATTCTTTAGGATTTCATCGGTTTCCCAATTTTTAATTCTCCATGCTTTTCGAGGAATCGAGTGAAATACTTTTAATCGGAAGAATGTTTAGCATCAATTGTGTGGTTGGCGAATACCGAAAATTTTATTTTATAGTATTTTTTTAGGTATGTTTTAGGCAACGGTTTGGCATATATATTTTTCATCCCAATCTCCACAAGTTGTTTGATGTAAATATCCCGTTTTTTTATGTGGGAATTAATGTGGTAGTTATACAATACTAATTGAATAACTTATTTTGTCACATTGAAAGAAAATATTAGGATATTTACACAATAATAAATTGAAGAAAACTAAGTATTATACACACATACTATTATTTTAAACGTGTACAAATTGTATCTAAATAGAACCTAATAAAAAAATAAATAAAATTAAAAATTGTACCGGTATTCATATTTGACCACAAAGAATAAACACGTATTTCTTGAGGATAAAATACTTTTTCTTTATATATATTTTACAATACAGACTACAATTATATTTAAATTAAATTATTGTAATTCTCAATAACTTAAAATCGATTAATTTCAGAAATCGTATAAGATTATTCCCAGGAAAATATGTGAACATATTTTATTTAGTACCCATAAACGTCAAACATACATTTTGGCACTTTTAGTAAGTCAAACTTTTTAAATAACTTCACTAACCATAAGAGTATTAATCGTACCAACTATTTTTTTTATGAACCTGAATTATGTCATGACTAGGGTTAATACCGCACATTTTAAACCACCAGAAATCTTTTATTTTCACCGTTCGAGAAGTTTATTGTCGATACAATTTACAGTCTGTAGGTAGCATTAAAACCTTTAAATCATGAAAACATCTGCGTCCATATTCAAATATACTGAACGCTGGCAACTGAACGAAAATGAATTAAGCGATGGATTAATTTCACGGCTCCTCCAGACCGACTATTTCGCAATTCACATTCTCAATATGATAAAAAAATCAATACCGGTCTCTTTCATAGAACTTTGGTCAAAAATTTATTGCTTAATCAAATGCGTATGTATCATAGGTGGAATTGTTAAAGTGATCACTCAAGGAGGAACCTACGAAGCACGAAAAAAGACAATTTTTATGAATTTTTTAAAGAAAACCTATATAAATTATGGTATTGTTTTTATTTCTACACGAAAGTACATTCTTTTGAAAATGTGCTTCATTTTTTATAAAAAAATATTCAACGTTGGCGGAAAATTCTTGGGTTTTGTGGACTGCCGAAAAAAAAGGTGCTCCGCGGTGACCACTCCCATTTCATCTGTAATCATCACAATAAAAAAAAAACAGATTATCAAAATTGACACTATAATTTAGTCTTTGACGTGGGGGTTTTTGAAAATATAGATTTTTGACAAAATGGCGGCGTTTGAATTTAAAAGGGCATTTTTAAGGAAAAATTCGGGTTTATTATGCCGAAAAAAATAAGTCACTTAAAAAAATCCTACGACAAAGTCTAGATAATTATGTATAGAGTGACCACTAGAAATTTCAAATTGATCGGTTCAGTGGTTGCCGAGATATTTTGGTCACCGATTTTCAAAATATGGTATCGAGTAAAACATGTTTGAAAATTGAGCTATGAATAAATCGTGAAATCTTTCAACTTACATAAAATCATCGATTCCGGGTCCATAATATAAGTCCTCCACCTTGCTAAGAATCCCCATATCATCGAGCACTCTTCACAAATATAATAGAAACGGGTCTACGTTTCTATTATGAAAGAGCCCGACTGGCAGCTACCTGCGTGTAGCGCGGCGCCGTGCGGCGCGGCGCCTAATCAACAAAGAGATGGCACTATTATCAGCTATATATAAGCTAGTTTTTTTTTTGTAATTTTTGCTTAAAATTTTCACTAGATATTGTTAAAATTTAAAAAAGAAAATGCAAAAAATTAAAATTCGTTTTTTTCGAAATGTCTAGATATTCTCCCTTAAGCCTGCCGTACGATAGGTCGTAAACTATGAACACCCAAAAAGACATTACCTTCTTTCTAATATAAAAATAGCCTCGTCTCTATGAGACATGTAGGTATAAAATATATCTCGACTTTGCTAAGCAGTTTAATATTCACGTCCCCTGCGCATTCCCGCCCCATTTTTCTGTACAATCTATTTTTCAACTTAAAAAAATATTTTAATACCATAAAAATTAATTATAGAGTTATTGTTTAATTTGTTAATTTTGTCATAGACTGAAAAAGGAAACTAGTTAAGTTCAAAGATTATTATTTGTATTTTGTTAAGTGGGGGTATTAAAATGTACGCAACACTCATTAACGAAATATCGTTATGTTGGTACAAAATAAAAGTTCAGTTGTTCAAAGGAAACGTGTGTTTTAATAGATAATAGCATTATACAACATACAACTATACAACATTATGATTCGGCGTTCTATTATTTTAGAGGGAATATAGTATACAGATTATTGACAAAGCCCAAAATACCAAACAGGTAGATTTCTGTTTAAACTATGAATCGAAAATTTTGTAACATCAAAATCCTAATATCAATAGTTACGGAGATAATCGACTTCTCTATCACTAATCTATGGGATATCATGAAAGTAACGTATATAGAATATTACAAATTCGCTCGCTTTAATACAAGTCAAATAAAATTATACAAAGTGGAAAAAATGTATATAAGTGTAATATAAAACACGTTTATAATAATAAAACAAAGAAGCAGTAATGAGAAATATACTAGCCGTTCACAATAATAGCGACTTGTCTTGCGGAACCGCAAAATATATTGCCGTGCGGTGATTGCGTGTCACGCTCTAATTATCCAAAATTTTAATTCCACCAATTTACGGACTTTAAGACAGATGGACAGACGGTCAGACTGCCAGGTGTTACATAATAGAATTCCGGTGCCAACTCTGATGTGTGGAAGTGAAGCCTCAAATTAGTAAAATAAATTAAAGATGGCTGAATGTGGTCGCTAAGGCGCATGTGTGGAAGATCTTTGGTCGATAGAGTGAGGAATGAACAAATTACAAGTGAATGTAATGCTGGCTGTAGCGTGATAGATAGAAAAAGATCTCTGAGTTGGTTTGGTCACGTGGAACGTGTAAGCGAGGAAAGGATAGTTAAGAAAATGTCAGCAGGAACAGAGGGCGCCACGAAAGACCTGGCACGATCAGGTACTACAAATATTGGAGGATGGTCTTTGTTAAAAGCTTCAAGCCGAAAAAGTAGCGTTCCTAGATAAAAGAATTTGGTGTTCTATCGTTAGTTGCTCAGTTGGGAATCTGTCTGTAAAGTATCTATAATATTAATTACGCCAACCAATGTCGTACGTTTCTGCATTTGGATGATGATTTCTATTGCCGCGTTTCTTATCGGGTCCCGTGACGCAACGAATGACACGTCTGACTGCGGATCAGAAGATGCCAGGTTCGAATCCTGGCAGGATCGAATTTTTTTTTTACGGTCGAGAATATTTTTTTGTTGAAATTTTAATTACATTTTTGGTTTTGAACATTCATTTTTTATATTAATTTTTTTATGTAACAAACCAAATTAAACAAAGATTAATTTTTTATAATATTCTATAAAAGTAATCAACACTGCGAGAAGAGAAGAGAGTAGGTACCTACCTATCGAACTGTGGTTTATTCCGCTCTGACTTATTAATCGGTTAGAAATACCGAATAAATACTTTGTCTTAATTATATCTAAACTACCCGTAATTAAAAGTGGAAATTTGCCAGAAACAATTGGCCGCGAAGCGGCTGACGTAAGCATAGGTAAAGAATTGTGTTTGCTGCACAGCAAACACAATTGGCCGCGAAGCGGCCACAATAGCCGCCCCAGAGCCTAGCAGTAAGCTTTCCTGCTAGTTGTGGATTAGTTTTGTTACACCCTGTGCAGGCTTTACTCTAGGTTTCCACCAAAATTTATCACATTCGGTCACCCTAGTTACAGTCCCCTCCAGAGCTCAGAGCGCGGGAGAGCGTGGATTGGTCGCCGTGATAATTGCAAATGCTCAACTTTTACGGCCGGCTCGGGAGTGTCGGCGCGTCATAACAGCGGCCGAGTGTAACTGTAACGCGGCTGAAGAGGCGGAAGTTATGGCTGTAATTGAATTGCCGCTTAAGTTTTTGTTTGCTTTGACTGAGCACATCTGTCTTGTTATTGATAAACACGGTTGAGCACGCAGATGCTGCAGACGCAACCTGAGAATCTCACGGCCGCGGACGGAACTAAATTCAGTGGAATCTCGACTTCTGAGTGTTTCAAGATACGAGTAAATTTTTTCAAAAATATTTACTCGATATACGAGAAATGTCTTGATATACACTATTGGCACTCCGTCCTTTCACACTAATGTATGACTAGTGTATAAGCACATAATAATTTTTGAATGTTTAGTCAGTTAAGATTCTCCCTGAAGAAGCTACGGTCGTAGCGAAATCTGGTCGAAATCGACAATAAATATAAGTGGTGTTTAACCAAGTTTTTTTTATTTATTTAATTATAATGTCCCACCGCCAAGTGTTTGCTTCCTTCGAAAATTTGAAAAAAAAACTAATCTACTTCAGTATACTAATCTTATCTCTTTCTTCATGTAAAAAATGTTTTATTCGCAGCTGTCTGGCGCACTGCTCTTTAACTCAATAAATTTTAAATCAGGATTATCCTGTACGTATGTTAATTCTTCTCAGGTATTTACAGGGTGTACATATATTCCTACCTAAACTCTGACTCGAAAATGTTGATCAATATCATAATATCAATAGTTATGGAAATAAGCGACTTATCTTTGTAAAATAGAATATGTAGATATAAAAAATTCATTCACTATAATAAAAATCGCATAAAATGGTTAAAACCTCGCAGAAATTGAGGAATACTTGGTTTAAGGCGGGTGAATCAATCATTTCATTTTATTTGTAAATACAACTATATATCTATTCTAATAATTAATGATAGTCCAATGTTTTATAGAAAATAACTCAGAAATGTTGAAAATAATGCAAACTTCCTCTAAAACATTAAATTACCGTGACACTAACCTAATAAAATATTAAAAATTTATTCAATAAAATACAAGTCTAATAAAATGATTAAAACCTTCTTGAAATAAGAACCAGATTTTTTCAAAAGAAAACACTGAATTTTTAATTGAAATTTCGATGTCTGGCATTGCTGATTGTTCACAGTTTTTTTTTTGTTTGGGCAGAGGTAGTGTTAAAATAAAACAAAAAAGAGATAGTTACCTACGTGTGCATTTTAGTTGACATCATTTTCAGAGACGAATCGTGATATTTTCCGATACAGAATTATTGTAAGTGATTGTGCCTTACATAACATACCTTATCAGTGGTTGACTCATAGTACGTGATTCCATCACTATAGTTGGGTGTCAATATTCTTCGAAATATATATTACTTACATGAATGAGTTAATTTGTTTCTGTGATTTTTCGAAAACAAAAAATCAATTTGTAACAAATTGTAAATTTTTTAAATTACATTTGGAAAAAAATTTCTGATACGAAAATAATGTAGTAAAGTTATTATTATTTAAATCCTTAAAAGTTATATTATTATTAAACTTCCTTCTTTAAAAATATCCGATTCTTCATAACGTTCGTTTTTGCAAAGTTAAAACGTAAAACTTTTCTCCTCAATGTGGAAGAAGATTCAGTTAAAAAGCGATAGTTAAATGTTGTTCGAGGAGTTTATACAACATTAGTTTATGAAACAAAAAATGTTGTAAATAACTTTTAAAAAAGAATCAATAATAATTTCACTCGCTCCAGAAGCAAAAATATACCACATTTATTTTTAAACGGCGAAAACTTTGAGGTTTTTTCCAATTTTCTTTCGTCTCACATATCACCCGCTGATGAATGGGAGTTGCCGAAAGTCGGAAGCCCTCAGCCGGAGCGGCGCAGATGTGTTTTCCGCACTTTTATTTTTCGGGAGGGTTGATTTTCCGATTTTCCGCAAAATTCCACCGGCCAAATGAATTATTAGCCTCATTAATTCTACTTATATTGTAAATGATGAATCAGGCCTCCGACAGCTCGGCCCCTCCCGAATGTTCCATTGTTTCCCCCGCAGAGTGTAATGTGTCTCGTACGTAATTAAGTTTCATTGTATCGAAAATTAACAACGTCTGGCGAATTAGTGCCTGATTCATTTTGCCTGTTTAATTAATTAACTATATAATATAATCCAGCACCGCCAATTTCCGAATAGACAGATATATCGCACATTTAACACAATAATCTTATCGGAGAGCGACAACAAAAATGAATTATTTTTGAAGTTTAGTAACTGAAATGCTATTTATAATCAATTTATCTGATTTCCATTAACACAAAAACATGCATAAACGACCTATACATTTTATGCATGATGGCTTAAAAATAATTATTGTCATCGACTTTTTCTTTATATCATCAATTATATTTTAATCAACAGTACATAGTTTACGATTATGTTTAAGCTATCTTACGTGCTGTTATATCCAAAATGCAATAAGACTAGAACGTACACATATATAAAATCAAACAAGTAGGTTGCTTTAAACGTTGAATTAACACTCGTAACATATCTACGTAGATCTTTGGACTTGGAACAAACAGGATTTTTCCCTTAAGAATTAAAGGGAAAAAATGATTAATTCGTTGCCATGAAAAAATCCTACTGTTATTGGCATATTATACATTGATGGGGTTGCAAAAATATTTTCTACACTGCTTAATACTAAAATACATAAATACCAAAGAAGTTAGATGAAATGAATGAATTTAAAAAACTTTAATTTTCTCTTTTCTGTCTCTTTTCCCCACTCGGGCCTGTTTGAGGATCACCAGGTTTGACGTTTACTTAAAATATGTCACAAGAACTTTGCTTCTGCCTTCTACTCAAGTTGTTTCGGAAATGTGACGTCTGGTCATTGCAATGACAATGCTATTACAGCTTGTTTGGGCTTTGTTGAGGTGCTACGTAGGACATACGCGCGTGCTATTGACGCGTGCGAGTTGTATTTCAAACAAGTAAACAAAAATTGTTGCATCTAAACAGGACGAATATAAAGTTGGACTTATTCCAAAGGGAATGTATACCGAGGTACCGATATATGTATCGCTCATGATAAAACAATACCTCGCATACCACACTTTTGTCAAAATAAGATTTTTGTGTATTTGTATTTAAAATGTGTAGATATGTAATCTGACAAAAGCTTGTATCTTATAAACAATTATTATTTGTGTCTCTCATTCCATTAAAGCAATTCCTTGTATTCCAGGTATTTATGGTAAAGAATCTAGGTATTATGCAGTTTTTTGCCTCCCCTGCAAAATCTGTATTATGTGGCTTACGAGGCATTGTTTTATCATGAGCGATATGATTATTTTGTTGAATTCTCAATTTTCGGGCCACATTTAATGATTATTATCGACAATGATGATGTCCACTGTAAGGTGGCTAAACACGTTCGCTACAACAACAATCGACTCATAGCAGCACGACCCGTGAGAAATTTTATTATCATTAACGGTCGTGAAAATTTACGACTATTTAAACTTTCCTCTCCGATGATGTAAACTGAGTTGAAACTGAGTCTAATTACGTGAAAATATTTTTAAATATACTAAAAGTTCATAGTTTAGAAATTTCTCAGCAATGTATTTATATGTATATTCATAATTGCAGTCTGTAGATATTTACCAGATGCAACAAAAAAATGTTTTCTCGAAGAAACTGACATACATTTGTGAATACGTGCATGTATTATGGCGGGGGCGGTGCGGGGAGGGTAGTGCGCGGTGCGTACTGCGCAGGGCGCGTGGTGCCGGATTGCCTAGTTACGCTCTGTAGTAGCAGTTTTTAGTAATAATCAAAGTTATGCTGTTTTTAGTAATAATCAAAGTTTTTCCTCATTTTTGGCACTTTAATACACTATTTGATACATATATTCACTTACATACGTTTCGATGATTATATTAATGATTAATAAAAGTAATATTATTCTTATTTTTTTTTCAATTGATTGAGCAACATTGTAGATTGACATTTTTAAAAAGCGGTCGAAATTTCAATGTTAGAGTTAAAGAACATTTAAGATGTCTGAATAATCATGGTTTTTCTGAATTTGCAAATCATTTATTAGACAATGATCACGGTTTTGATAAAAATATAGGACTTTCTATTTTACACATAAATAATTTTGACCTGAAATTGAATAATTTAGAATCATTAGAAATTAGTAAAGCATGCAATAGTAAACAAAATATTATTAATAATCAATTGAATTTGACTACTAGCCCAATTCTAAATTTTTTTACAATAATTGCGAATAATCAAGTACTTCAGTAATAATATTTTTTTTAAATAATTTTTCAAATAATTTGTAAAAACAAGGAACAAAAGACTTTTCATTCGAATTTTTTGACAGTTATACAGTACCCTGATGATGGTATGGTAATTTCCGAAACATGTTGGTGAAAAAAAACTCACATAAAATTAGATATATACAAATAAAATAATCAATATTTTTTAATATTATTCTTCTTTGCACTGTCCCAATTCTTTGCCTAGGTAGGTTGTTGGGGTCGGCTCTTCTCGTTCTTAGGCTCTATCTTCTTCGGTTCTGGGTGTCGCTTTCATCCAGGCCGTTCCTCTGCAGGTTTTGGAGCATTGAGTCACCAGGAGTTCTTTGGTCTTCTTTTGGATGACTTTTGATGAAGCTCCAGAGACATTGCATGCTTTACTATGTGGTGTCCCTCTTATGTGACCATACCATCTTCCAGCTTACTGCTTATGGCTGAGACCCAGACCACCACGAATGAGTGAACTTTTAGTCCTATATTTAAGTGTTACTCCTGCCGACCGTCCAAACATTCATTTCTGCTGATTCAATTTGCCTAGATTAGCAGTTGTACATGGTCCAGCATTCGGAGCAATACATTTTCGCGGGTCTGACAAAAGTCTAGTAATAATGGTCTTAAAATAAATAGTATATGTAAAATATTCATATTGATCTGAGTAAATCGAAAATGTCTGTACGTGTACACTGGATGTAATGCACCGAAACGCGCATTTCAATTTTAGCACCGTATGGAAAAGGTTAAGATCTGCACTTTTACTTTACATTAAGAATTCACACTATTACACAAGCGCGAACCAATACCCATACGCTCTGTCTGTCGCGCCCTGTTATTTCGCCCGTACATGGAGCTGTCTGCCGAGCAAGGCCTGGTCGATCTTCACGAAGGCTGGTCTCCACGCGTACCAGATCTTTAGAAGCTCTAAGAAACTGATCACCTTATTTGGATCGCTATGTGTAGCGCCGATTCCCGAGGTCTGGCTGCCGTCTGCCAGATGGCGATGGATAGCTTAGTTGTTCGCGCCGCGCGCCATTTATAAGAGTTGACAGCTCCGCGCTCGTAAATAACTCACGAACTCTGCTTTAGTTGAGATGCTGTAGATTTCATCCGTTCTGGAGATGTGTGGAGTTTTTTTTGTAATTGCAATGTTAGGAGGATTATTCTTGCGAAAGTAAGTATATGGAATATTTAAAACAAAATTCATTTTAGTAAATTTAAAAAGATATACGGGAAAATTCTGATATATTCGGATAAACCAAGGAAACAATAGAATCAATCCATTATAAGTGAAAAAAAAATGGTTGCTTTACCACCTTTTTATACCTACTTTGAGTTAAATCTCTAAAGTTTAAAATTATACTGGAATATGGCCGAATAATAAGTAAATTGTAATACATTCATATAGGCGGCATTTTCTCTTTTGAATCGACTGAAAAGTTTAATACAACGATAGATTAGCTTACGCCGTAGTTTTATTATTTTTTTTAGCTGCGAACTTATTAGACATGCTTCAAATATCCAAATCCAAGATAATGGTCCCATTGCATATGCAACGAAAATGATTATTTCACTATATTATTGAATGGGCTAATAATAAAATGAAAGATAATTTACGTTTAAAAAGTAAGTATGATATAAGATATTACACTTTAAAGTTTCGAAAAATGCACTGCATATTTTGACATTTCATATGCAATATGTGAGGTTAGGTTAGGTTATTAGGTTTGGTTAAGTTATTAGGTTTGGTTAGGTTAGATTATTAGTTGGTTTATTGGTATTATTGGTTTGTTTAATTTAGATTACGATTATTTTAGTTAGATTAAATTAACAGGACATTAAATTATATAGTTAAAAACTTATTTTCATTGAATGAACAATGGGATCATATTCTTGGATTATTCCCACTTTTCTATTCATATCATAAATTAAATTAAAGACTGTTATCCATTTATAAAAAGTGTTAGTTGTAGCTGCAGTTAGTAGTAATGTTAGTTGCAGTGCTTTGAAGCATAATCCGGACGTCCAATTACCTCCTTGGCGACTGACGTTCCGCTCGCTGTACTCCGCCCGCAAATTAGACTTAACTTAATTGCGCCTACTCCCCATCCCCGTGGTGTTTACACGTGAAGGTATACATCACACTAACGTATTGCTTTCTATCCAATATAAAGGTCCAGAGACCTTCCCATTCGAATTAGATTAGTACTATTTGCCTTCGCCAATATGATAAATACTGCATTGTGCCAATAGGTACTTTAAATATTATCTGCGTTAATTTTCTAGTTATATGGGAATGCATATAATATTTCACAAGTATTAAGTGTTGCGTCATTTTTTTACAAATAAGGCACGCCATGGGTATTTTGTAGTTTTTAGTATTAAAATGGCTAACTCGTGTAAGTTACCGGCATGTAGTAGTGTTGAAAATATTCATGAAAAAGTATGTAAAATAGCACATTAAGAGCAAAAAAGACTACATATGTGGGGTATAAAAGCAAAGTCAGCAATATCCCAAAAAATAAAAAAATGTTTTGAATGCGTCACCGAGAATAACTAATTCATAATGTACTGAATTCTAAATTTTATGTATCTATCTTTTCCAAAATCATGTTTCCTGTAAATTTATAGGCTGTGTTTCCTATAAAATCTCGAATTCGGTACATTATAAATATTAATCCTTGTTGACTACATTAATTTTTTTTTGGATATTGCTGCCTTTGCTTTTATACCCCACATATTCACCTTTTAACTTGTGTCTTAGGAAATAAATAAAGCACTAAGTTGCCAAGAGGATTCTTCTAGGTATTCGTTTCTCTGGGATGCTGAGCACATGTCCAAGCCACCTCATTTATTTATTTATTTTTCCAAATGAAAAGATTCAATTATAAAGCCATTCAATAATAATCATAATGATTAAATTGTAAGTAATTACTTACAATTTAGTTAGTCATTATGATTCATTCATTCTGAATTCAGAACAAATACAAATATAGTAATATTCAGAATAAAACATATTCCGTTTTTGATTAGCAGGTTTTTAAATAATACGCTATACACTTTTTATGATAAATTAATAATAAATAGTGTCTTAATGATAAAATAAGTAATGTCCATATCTGTTCGCTATTGTATTAGAGATAAATCTATTTTTTTCTCTCCAAAATTTGCATTATTCTCCACATTTTGAAGACTTTCAGTCTTTCTTTACGTTAGGTTCCAGCATTCACAGCCTTATATAGCAGAATAAGGATGTGGCTTTAAATGTATGCTGTGTCATATATTATATTCAGGAATATACGGTATATGTTGCGTTCCTTAAAAGCTAAATTGTTATAAATGATAAAAAAACAAACAGAGAAGACAAACTGCCGATCATCACTGTGATTGATGAAGTTGTGCGTATACGAATTTTCCTTTTTGGCCCACGTTTTCCCTCTCTAAAATAAATGTCGGAAAATTTTTCTCGCTGTATTTAGGAAGTGCTGAAGGAAGCACAAGTAATGACTTTATTTTGCGACACTCATCGGCTGAAACGACCCCTCAACCTTTGTCGTCGCATCCCTCGTCCCGATCTGAATATCGCTCTGATTTATCAATCTTATTTCGTTCAGCTTGCTTTGCAGTATATACTCGCACACGTGTCAAAGATGTCTTTGATATCAGTAAAATATTCTTCGTGCGTAATCTCGTCGTCCGCAATCACGATCTTATAAATATCCGTTCGATCTTTGGAATATAAAGATATCGATAGAAATGACACGCGCGCGAGTAAACATTTCAGAAATGAGGTACGTTCATTATTTGTGCATGTATTTTCAATTTCCTCACATCAGGATTTTTTAAAAAAATATCTGTCTTGTGAAGTGATCAACTGTTTTACACCAGAATTAAACTAGTGAGAAAGAAAATATTTAATATAGTAGTAATGAATATTACTTGGCGTTGAGTGGTATATAATGATCGGGAACAGTCCTGAACACGCCTGCCGGAGAAGTCCCTAATCACCGCCGTGGAACGTCAATTATCCCAGCGGACAGGCTGAATGTAGCCATCGACCGTTTGCCGCGCGCTTTAGTCTTCATCCGCCTTAGTGCAGTAATCATTGTAAAATTTAGTTTAATACTTTTTGTATCGTCATTCGAGTAAAGCGTTTAAATTCGAGTGCTCCGTCATTAAAACCACCACCGTCACTAAAACCTATCCCAACCTCACAATAAACCCAGACGAACACCGCGAATATTACGAACACTAAAGCCATGTATTCACTAGGGGACAAATTGTCCCTCAACAGCACGCGCGGCATAGAGTCTACGTGACGTTGCAACGTCGTGCACTGTTCCGCGACCTCGCGCACAACATAGCGCGGCATTTCTACGTGCCGTGGCAACGTTGCCATGCGCACGGTACCCGAGCGTACTCACTGCAACCTTCCGCGGAGCGTCAGTACCACGTGGTATGTTTACAAGTGAATACGCATGCGCTGTATCTGTCAAGATGACAATGCGGGGAAACGAAATCGTTCTTGAACTCGTCGAGCTGTATCGATCGAAGATCGCATAGAATGTCCGTCCTTCTTTCTCTTTGCAGTAAATAATTTCGCATTCTCCTCTTTTTTCTCCTCTTACTTTTCGATAAACTCATTAACATAAACAGATACGCGGCTATCATCATAACCTCATAGGGCGATATATTTCCGCGACGTCTGGAAAACAATAATTATTTGCAAAAAGGACCTTGTTTTTAATAATATTCAATTTACTACAGTAAAACCTCGTTTATTTGAAATTGCGACCCAAAAAAACATTTCGAATTGCGCGGAACCCGTTTTCGCCAAATGAGATACCGCAGCTGTCAACATAAGCTCATCGGGTGACATTTCCGCGACAAGATATGCGAGTCGCGGTGTGTACACGTCAAATGGCCGCGTCATTGTCCCCGAAACATGAGCGTAGATGTTGATGCGACATGCCGAGCGGAATGTTTCGCGATTTGTCCCCTAGTGAATACATGACTTAAAGGTTAGGCGAGATTCGTACTTCTTATTATTCGTATAATAAATTAATAAAAGTACACTTTTTTTTCAACATTTATATATTTTTTAAACGCTTCAACAGGTCAGGAAGCCCAAATACGAAGCAAAATATATCACAAAACACTCGGGCTTAAGTAAATCACATAGATTAAATTGTGACCTCGCCGGGAATCGTTTTATGTTTCATTAAATAATTTTTAAGCTACTAATGCCTGTATAAAACACGCATAAAACGGTGCTTATTCTAGGTTTAAAATATTGCAAGCGCACTTCGGGCGTAGGAAAAGTTTACCACATAGTATGTTTTTTTAATAGGCGCTTTGTGTAGGTACACAACATTCAGAAGGGTTGGGGGGGGGGGGGGCAGGTTCTTTTCATCCTCTCCTGGGAAGCGAAAAATCAAACGTGAAATATTAAATTCTGTTACACCTACATTAATTTTCAATTTCTACAATATTACTTTCTGTCATATCATACATGCAAAAATAATATTATACTGCCTCATTTTATTGGACAAATATAATAATAAATTTAAAACTTCATACTAAAAATAATTTTTTGAAGTGTTTAGCCACGCTGTAGATTCAAAGGATCAACGATCGCCATCAGACGGATTTGTTACTACTTATTTCTAATACGAAAAAACGCTAAAAAAATTAAAACCTTATTGATAAATTCTGGTTTAAATTTTTTAAATGTTTTCATCATCTGATTTGATTTGTATTAAAGAGAATGAATTTTAGAATTTCAAACATTATTATCATAATAGTTTTACAGAAAATGTGTTAGAAATATTGAAAAACTGTCAACTTTGAAGCTGCTTTTATGTCCACGATGTCCATAACTATTGATATTAGGACATAGTTTCTTGAATATCTTCTACTCGTAGTTTAGGAAGGAATCTATCTAAAAAGTATAGCGGACTAGCACTTTCACATTCTGTATATAATATGTAGTATATATAACTTAAGGTATTACTTTCAGATTTCAAATACCCTTACAAATTAATCTACATCGCACAGATGTATTCCATACAGCCTTACGGCACCTGACCCGTGCGAATCAACGCGCAACCCTTATCCAGTAAAGGGTCGGTCTCACATAGAGGTAGCGCTTTCTACTAAAAAAATTAACCTCATTTCCTCCCTCGACGCAGTAATATATCCGAGTCCTAGCCCGAGCCCGCTGAATGCCAGCACGAGGTCCACAAAGCTAAAGTCCTTTAATTACACGGCGCCGACGGCAGGTCTCATTAAGGAAACAGCTGTAAAACTTTTAAATCTTTTCTTTTCTTAAAAGTTCTCGAGGATCGGAAAAAGTCTGAAACGGGCGACGCTTGTCTCCGAGTGGTCCATTTATCCGACCTTTAGCCGCGTGATATACGAGACGTGAAGCCTTCGAATGAATAGTTGCCCGTGCTGGTTTTACATGCTTGACTGGCGACATTAGGGTTAGCAACCCTTAGTAAAGCTCGACAGTTTCCTCCCCGGCTGAGAAACATGTTTACTTTCTTTTTTAAATAAAATTTCTAAATCGGAATACATGTTACATTCATATTCTTACATAGCTTAAGCGTTTAACTTAGTTTGAAAGTAAGAATATTACAGTTTTAAGGTTTATATTGCGATCGTTTGATATATGTATTTAGGTATTGAAATTATTTAGGATATTTTATACGTACCGTATGGATATACGTGTTGAGATTCGATTCTCGACGTTTCGCTTTCGTTTCGCTTGTCTCTAGGAATAGTCTCGAAACCCCGATCACTGAATCACTAGGGGAGAGTCTTAACCACAAAATCAACCCGCATATCAAGACAGATAATATTTAATATATAAGGATGCATTCGAAACACAGCAAAATAATTATTGATTTAAAATATTGTACCTACTTGTCCGTAATTCGTCATTTTCTATTCATATTTAAGATTCCGAATATTCGAATTCATTTCGTGGATTTTTTCTTTTGTTCGGGAGAGAATTTAAATATTTTCCTTTATTATTTTATTTCGCGTTGCTAATAAAGTTGTGAATAAATTTACGTTTCCAAGAAAATCAGCATCGCCATCAATTAAATAAAACTTTAGAATACCTTCTATAATCGAATCGTTAAAAAAATTAAATATTTGAATCTGTTACTTTATGAACGCCACACTTCTCTGTCCTGGCAGATAACTTTTGCCTCGGCCACTTTCATACATTTTTTTATGCATGGTCTTCGGTTTTTGAAGCTTTAAACAGGGCTGTTGTATAATATTGTATAATAATTTGGTGTATCTGATCATGCCAGGTCTTTTACGAACGCCTTCTGTTCCTGTCAATAATAAATATGGTATAATTTTTTATTTTCATTTTCTTTGGTTTTTTATGGAAACCGCACAGGTTTTACTATCGACAATTTTCCATAATAAAACCAATGCGGTTAGTTATTAAGTTATTTAATTTTATTTGCTTAGTGATTTTAAAGTAATATAATTAACAATTTTGAATTTTTTTGCAATGGGTCATTTAAGAAGTAATTTGGAAACTTTCCAAGATAACTTTTATTTTGAAGCATAGCTATATTTATATTAGATATAGGCCCTGTTAAATTAGACAGGAATTACTGGAATCTTCGTTTTGGTAAAGGGATTTGTTAACCCGTGTCTGAAGTTAAAGGGAATTTAAAGTCTGACAAAGAGTCAAAATTAAATTAGTTTTGTGATTATTAATTCACAATGGAGCTCCAACATTTAACTTATTACCGCGGTGTTGGGGCGGTTTAACAATTCATCTTTTGCCGCTATTTTTTTTTACGAAAATATGATTTTTTATTGCTCATTTATATCAGAAGTTGTACACATTAATAGGAGCGACATAAATAATGTTTCTATCGCTCCTTTTATTACCTTTTATTGGTTTTTTACCTCCCGCAATGCGTCCGCTCAATTCGTCGATATGAAAGGATTTATGTGACCGACATAAATATTATTTAATAATAAGACATTATTAAGTTTTTAATACAAAACATAGTTTTAAATTTTAAATAGATATCCTAAAATGTAGAGTTATAAATATAACACATTGTGATCGCCTGTTTTAGGAAAACGAAGCATTTCAAAATCATAAAAAAATAAATAATGACTAGAAAAATTCAAAATTTTCTTAATTTTTTTAAATAAGTTTAATAATTTTTAATAGGTTTTAATAGGTGAATAGGTTTTTAATAATAAAACTTACCTATAATCTTAGCTTTAAGATCATAAGAAACAATATTCCATATATGCAAGAATTTTTCATAATAATACACTTTTTCATCACACATCGGTCTTTCTTATAATTCCTGTGTTGTCTTTTATGACAAATATTATTCAGTTTATTGGTTTTGGATTAATATTTTGTCTAGGTTATGGTTTAGAAAAATCTAATCTAGTGTATAACTCGTGATTTAAATGAATAAAAAAATGTTTTTTAAACAACGCTTATGTACCCACTAAAAAGTAAAAATAAAATTTACGGCCAAAATTTTTTTGCCTCACTCTAAATAAAAATTGGGCGCTTACAATATTGATGGAGGGAAAGCGCCCACCCTTTTATTTTCCGGGTGAGGAGTGTTTTTTTTAAATATATTTTTTTCATGTAATATAATCTTCTAATTTTTATTCTTAACGAATCTTGTAATCGATTTTGTGCTCATTGCCTTTCTTCGCACTTGAAGTATATACTTGTAAAATTTTATTTGTGAAAGTTGCAAAAAGGATAGACCTAGATACTATCAGTTATTATTATACTATTAATTAACGAATTGAATCGCTTGTGAAGTATATAATTTCATTCAAAATCACTTCGGTAGGAAACTAGCACCATCTTTTTTTGGCGAGCTCATTAAAGATTTTCCCATATTTAATGATTTATTAATTACGATGTATTAATTAATTAGTGAATCTGAATAGATTCGTGTATTGTCATATGTGCAAAATTTCAGCTCGACTGGACATTGGAAAGCGGGTGAAACATCGATTATAAAACTCCGTCAAGACAAACAGGTGAAAATAATATAAGCATGGTAATAGTAACCAACATTAAGGATGAAACTGTGTGACCTGTGACATTATTGCAATCGTCATGCATCAGAATGATTTCGAACGCTTTGTTTAGTTTCAAAGTCGAGTCAATTAACTACGTTAAATAACCTAATTTTAAAATAAGTGGTTGTTTGACCGTTTCAGATATTATTTTTTTTTACCATGGGCATCAAACCCATTAGTGTGAAGCTCAAAACAATTTTTATTCCGCAAGTATTCTGTTAGTTTTGTTTTGTGGTTCAAACTTTTTACATGTTATAGTTTCCATAAAGTAGGACCACACCTAGGTGATTCCACACGGAGTGACCCAGTTTTAGGGTTCAAGAGTTCAAGCACCCATGTGCCAACTTTTTCAAATGAACAACTGAACTTTACTTGATAGGTGTAACTGTTTATTTTGGATAAAACAGCACAATTCAAGTCCCATGGCTATGGCTCAAGTGCATTTGTGTGCAATTTAATATTTCACTCCAGTAGGAAAATACTAATAATAAATTAGATATTTTAAATTTTTTGTATACGGACGAGATTGGTTTTGATATTAGATAACTGTTCATTTTTTTTACCCAATATAATGGTATAAATTAATTTGGCAGACTTTCCGAACATGTACCATTTTTACCTCTTGTCTTCGATAATTTTTTTTGGGAATGCAATTTAAATAATTACCTGCTTGTTTGTATAAACACTTACGTGTTATTTTTTAAACAAATATTTTTAAATATTTAAAAAAAAAACTACAGCAAAAGTTTTTAAATTTGTTACATTAGAAATTAAATGTTTAATTAAATTTGTACCTAAGTAGTTATTTTTTAAAATGTGAAATTCAAAAGAACGTAGCTCGCCATGGAAACGACATTGTAAGCTGAAAATAGTTGCGTTGACCTACAAATCTGCATCAAAAAGTTCAGTGAAAATAATCATATAGCGATTATTTTAGCCAAATAGAAGAATAAAACTTTATTAATTGTCATTTATCATTAGGTTATTAAAGAGACTTGTCTTGTCTTGAAACCTCTTGATTTTTTGTCTTGAGACTTATCTTGAAACTCGCCACGAAACTCACGTTTAGGACAGAATGCTGAGCTAGCTATCATTCATTTTCATTTGTACTTTGTCCTCAAGTTATCGACGTGCACACACCACTTTAAAAAAAGGTTTATTATACTTGGGAATCATAATAGACAAGAACCTAAAATGAAAATACCAAATTAGCCAAACAATAAAATAAGAAAACTTTAGTTTTTAAAAATCCGAAACATTCTGTCATTGGAAAATTTCAGTTTACCGCGCTATAGTGTCATCAGCTGGGAAGCGCTGTATAAAAGAAATATATTCTCGATTGTACGTCTGATAATCAAAATAATAATGAGAAAACAATTGGATTATCCAACACGACATCTGCCCGAAAATTTTAAAGTGTTTAAATTTATTGATCTAGTCCTGGAGAAATGCAATAATATCATCATCATTTTCTTTTTGCGCATTCATCTTTATTATATTAAATAAAATAAAAAATTCTGCTGCCAGGCTACATACGCTTCTATAGTGGAGCGGGCATTTTATCTTTATCATCATCATCATCATCATTTTTCACTTTTATGATTTCCTCTATATATTTTTATTTATTTTGTACTTCTTCGTTATTTAATCAACAGTGAGTGCGTCGTCGGGCAACGGGAAACCTAATAAATAATCAAAGAAAGACACAAGTCTAGTTTTATAACTGAAAATCGCACACGACAAAAAACATATTCCTACCACAAATTGTAACACCACATTTGCGCAATATCACTACGCATATCTAGGAAAAAAATATTTCATTTCAGATGAAAAATGCATACAAAAAGCAATCAAAGGTTTTTCTTCAAAAATAGTAGGTACCTATATAAAAACTAAATAATTTCAACATACTCCTCTTCTAAACACAAGCGCACGCTTCTATAGATTAGATAATATCTACATTGAAGTTGTAATACAATTAAAAATATAATTGCTTGTTCATTATTATATACGCATTAAGAATTCCTTTACAATAATAATTGTCACAAAACATTTCGTTCCTGCGATCCTTTTTCATTTCGTTTGATTTCACATATGACCAAATTTTACGTAATTTAAAACTTCAGTAATACGCATTATTCAATTTGTGTTCGCCGGTTAGCACAATTTCCTCAGAGAAAATGAAGTTTTCATTTTGAATGAGGCACTCCGATAAATTGTTTCCCGGTATCCAGTGCCTGCAGCCACCGCAGCGAATTAATCGTCCAATCCAAATACCATTATTCGCAATTCGCAGAGCTGGAGCTGTGCGACAATTACTTTGTATCGTTTCAACTGCTACTCCCAATTTGTGTATTTGTGGTGGGATACTTGACTCATCCCTTACGCACTACGGGGTAGCTTAAACTTTGAAGTACGTACTTAAAAACGTACGTTACTTTAAACATATAAACGTACATTTACACAATTATCTCGAGTTAATTTACAGCAGTTGTAACAGCAGGGTATGTACATTGTGAAAACACCACCGACAAAACAAAACATGAACGATAAATGACAAAAACAAAATGGCGACTGAAAATAATATTTTCACCAGCCGTGTCACATCAGAAATCAGATTATTTACAGAAGTGTAGGCTTCGTGTTATTTTACTATGACGTTTCAACATCTCGAGATAATTTTTTAGATACATTTGAAAAAAAAAATTGGTTTCCGACAAATAATATTTCACATTCAATGGAGGAAGACATTCGCCTAGACTGGTCGGTGGTTCGAGCCCCATTCCAGGATACAAGGAAGTCCTATTTTCATAGCACAAGCATTTAGTTTAATTTGAAAATAGTAATAATATCGAGGTGACATGTATTATGAAGTGCTCTGAAAAAATATTCTATCGCCGATGTGAACATAATCAAGATATATTTCCTATAGATGTCTCATAGAAACGAAGCTATATTTTTATATGGGAAAGTAGATATGGAAGTATTTTTGTGCGTTCGTAGGGCTTTACACAATTGACGTTTACCGATTCCACCCATCATAGACTACCACATATATCAAATTTTTGGATGTTGTATATATGTTTAACTTTCACACCTTGTTTTGTACGCGAGTTGTATTTTTATTACCGCCACGTGCAATCGAAAGCGTTGTCATTCCCATAATCCAATTCAGATGTCACTATTGTAAGCGATATATCTATAGTCTCTCGGTTGATAATAATGTTCTCCATCATAGTTTCACTCTCTGGAACACCCTGTTGAAAAAGGTACGCAACAATGTTATTTGAAAATGTAATTCTAAATAGAGTTGTAGTTGGAAAACATAAGGGCACCTGGTGGTCGGTCTCCCGGTATGAATTACGCCGCGACAGTTTCTCGGCACGTTTTGCGGCGGGGTGCTGTACCGCGCCCCGGGAGTCACGTGTCGCGGAGGGGTCTCCCCGGCGATACAGTGGACTCCCGATTATCCGCGATGAACGGTAAAAAAAATCCCGGATAATCTATTCCACGGTTAATCCAAAATCATTGAAAAATTCGCCAAAAATAAAAAAAAAGGCAAAAAACAACTGCGCGCTTAACGTTCGAAAATTGCGCACGTGTGTGTTGTATACGCAAAATAATATTACCGCCGGGATGTTGCAGGGTTGTCGAATACTTTTTTTTTAACTTTTTTTTTTTTTTTAAATTTACTACTGCATAATGCGGTTTCTATAAATGCTTGAAATTGATGAATTTAGTTCATCACTGCTTAATTCTTCGTCTTGAACAGCGATGTGTCGGATGCCGGGCCCTTTTTTGAAACCGCCTATACCATCCAGATCGCATATCATCAGCGCTGAAGTCACCCTGCGACTTAAACTCGTCATGAAAACATTTTGCTTTTTAAATAAAATTAAACTGCGGCACCCCTGACCACAAGCAACGCCGTCGTCATAAATTACGCGCTATTTTCTAAAGAGGTGAAAATGACAATTGGACGCGACTAAGCACCAAAACAAACTAAATAGTAAACGTAAAATAAACGAGGGATACTTTTCGGACACGAGGGGCGGCCGACGTTCTCGACCCTAAAATGTGATTATGAAAACTTTCGTTTTAAAGAATATTTTTCGACGAATTCCGATAATTATCCCGGATTTGCATATTAGTATACCTCCTGGAGTGGCGAGCTGAGGCGCGCGCGGTGTTCCCTATTTCGCCCCGTCATCCAGATGAAAAACGAGCACCCCGCGGCTGTTTTTGTTTTTTAACGGTTTATATTGTTTTCGGATGATTCTATTATTCCGCCATCCCCTCCACTTGTCGCCCGCTCGGAGATTTTATTTGATTTGGATTTTTTTGTCGAAAAAAACATCGTTTCTGTTGTTTTTGCTGTATATTTTTTCGTTTTCGCAAATGCGGTAAGGACAATCTACATAAGTGTCACATTTATCGAATTGAATGTTACCTTTTTGAAAAAATAAATAGCGTTTATGCCGTCGAGGAGTAGGAAAAGGTGCCGCCTTGACAACTTTTCCCACTTTCACAGCAGTTTTACATGTTTGTACCAAACACGTTCTATACTACACTAGGGCGTGCAGTCAGTTCTTTGAAATAAGTTACGTTTTACTATAAATTTTTAAATAAAATAAATATAAATAAACGAAAAATATGTAATATGCCTATCACAGTTATATAATTAGTCAAAAATGATGGATTTTTTATTTTATTTCTTAGAATTTCAACATTATATTAATTAGTAGTAACACAACAAATATTTAGAAATCAATCTAAAATGCAAACAGATATTTTTTAACATTAATCCACGTTACAATGTAAATAAACTCACTATTTATGTTAATTAAAGTTACCTGCGATCTCTGATTGCTGAAATTCTACTTAATTTTATTTGTTGTGCCAATTGAAATTTTACTTGGCACAACAAATAAAATTATTGCAAAATCTTAGTATGTTTGTGTTAGCGTGTAAACAGCGACATCTGGCAGCGTTCATTTCGTTTGCGTTGTCTCGGCCGCAAGTTAAGACCGTGAGAACAACGCTCATCTGGTAGCGTTAGTGATGGACATTATTCCGGTAGCTTTAGTGACACATAGAGAATTAAATAGTTAATTAGCAGAGTGTTACACAGAGAATTAAGCAGTTAATTAGCAGAGTGTTACATAGAGAATTAAGTATTTGAATTATTCAGATTTTAATACATCATAATATTTCCTCAGATAAATATATCTGGGCCAAAGGAACAACCGAATGAGTCAATAAAATCGAGTTTTGAGTTAAGTATGCAGAGTTCTCTTTAGATACATATCTAGCGAGGAAAAAATGATGATGAATAGATGAGTCAGAAAATAAAATAATGTGCGACTATTTTTAATTTTTTTGAAAGTACAAATGACATGATAAATTATTTGAAAAAATTAGCAAGATATTTACGTACAGTTAACGTGCTGCATTGTATTGCCCGCACGCGACTGCCGTACACACCTATCTTAACTATACTGTCGTCCTACATTTGCTTTTCGCTTTTTTCTTATTCATTGCTTATTTATTCTTTTTATTATTCGCTGCATAAAAATGTATTACCATCATCATAACCATTTATTACCTCGTATACTAGAAGGGTCGGGGAACCAAAGTCACAAGTCGCATTCATCTTCCCCTGTCATGCACTGTTTCATTACCTGACATATCTTTTTATATCCTGTTTGCGTCAATGTAATAGACGAAGAGTAGCAAAAAATCATATTCTAACAATATACATTATAGATTTCTTATAGAGATGAAGCTATTTATATGGGAATGTAGGCATGGAATCTTTTGGGTGTTTATAGGGCTTATGACCAATTATATGGCTGGCTTCTATAACGTTATGAACGTTGCATTGTTAAAAGTGATCTTCACTTTTAACAGTGTAACTTTCACCGACTCTACCCACGAATGACCACCACATCTTTAAAATTTATGGATGTTGTTTATACATGCATTGTCACGAGATGTTAAAAACCAAAGTAAGTTACGCTGTCAAACTCTCTCGAAATTTATCACTCGGTTGTACTGTTAACAACACTATGGAACACTCTGGAATCGTCTAGGGTCTCTCATAATCTCTGGAACGCTCTACAGTCTCTCGTCTCTCGGAAGTCTCTCGAAATGACTAGGCAGTTATCGTAAAATCGCAAAAGAATTTACCTATTTAAAAGGGAGTCACGCGACGCGGAGTCATTCATTCGTAACGTTTAACCGGCGCGTCATTAGCAACGAAGCGAGCGCAGTGTGACTAGCGGCATATTCCAGCGATAGTAAATAAAGAAAGTACCTGCCGGCGGGTGAGAAGTTTTTCTTCGCGTGAATATTGAACGGAGTTTTCTAGAAAGTGATCGAAGCAATAAAAACGGCGTGAAATCGTGCGAATTAAGAAACAGTGCAATAATACGTGTGTGGAATATTCTATAAAATAAATTTAAGAAGTAATCCATTCTGCAATATATTATTTATCCTTAAAATAATGGGTCCGAAATGGTTAAGAACTCAACTAAATCTTGTTTACTCAGTAACATCTGATGTAATAACACTCTGATTTCTGTTTGGCCAGCTGTAGGAAATATTTTGGTTTCTCCGTGAATATTTGCCTAATGAATTTAAGACGCTTCCGGATGCCTCGTGTGTAACTTGACTCAACTTCTCTACTCAATTGGCTCGGTATTATTCCCGTTATTTGTTTATGAGCTCAAGTTTGCAAGATATTATTGGGACTTTAACCTCTCTTGAATATAGAGTGATGAGGGATTCAAGTCAAAATATGCTTCCTAGAATACTCGATTACATATGTTTTTGTGCTTTGTATAGTAATTTGAGATATTTGGGGTTTCGATATAATAAAAAATATAGATGTGTGTGTTGTGTATGTTACGTCTATGAACCCTCCATATTCTCCGAACGACAGCAAAACTTCACTGCAAAATTTATTTCATTTTTAAGATTGGTATTTGCATATTTTTGTGATAATATTTTGCATAAATTATTCACCTGTTAAAAACATCAAACTGATGAATGTCAAACTGTATTTGTAGAATATCTTAATACCTAAGGATATTTCGTCTCATACCATTCTTAGAATTTTTTATTTTTACATGCTTTATTCACTTGTCTATCATTGAAAATTTTTCTAAACAATATTTGACCCACTTCCTGACTAACAAGCACTCTGGGCAGAGGGACGTGTTCCTGATCACAATACAATAATCATTAATTAATTCTTCAAAATCAGTTTGATTTTTGAAAAAAATATTAAATTCAATTTAGATTTTAAACTATCCTTTAAATAATAAATAGTTTCAAAAAACACATTAAAATATTTTAATAGTTGAAAAATTTATGCACGTTTTCGTAAATGTTTATAAATGGGTATCTTATATTTTTTCAGTAAGTTGGCTTGTCGGGCAATCGACTGTCAGGCAATTGGTAACCAAGAACGATTGAACTAGAGTTTCAAATATCCGAAATAAATAGATTGAAACGTGAATGATATAAAACAACTGATGACCAAATTGCAAGGAGTTTGTTGTAATTACAAGTATAAAAGTGTCTTGTTTTCCGAAAATCTTTTTACTCAGTATTTGATACGAAATTCACAGCTACGTTCACTCTGGTGAACGATGAGTCAGAGATTGAAATGAGTCATTAAGCCAAGTGAACTATATCTTTCGAACGAATGAGTCTTTTCGGCCTGTTATTTTGGTGATACAGATTCACTGATACACATCTCTGACTAAACGGGTCTTACCCATGTCTGATTTTAATACACCTTGAGATGAGATGAGATAATCAAAAAATTACACAAAGTATCGATTTCATTGTTGTAATAATTGATATTTCACAATTAATAAATAAAGTAAACTGATTTCAACAGCATACAAATATATCAATCATTTTCTGGTTTGTTATTTATGTTTATAATTTCTTTACTAACAAGTACATGAACATTTCTTCCAGGTGCCGAGACTCAGAGTTCACCCCACGTATCCCCCGCTGATCTCGAGAGGCTTCTGGACCGCTTGGAGCGCGTGGTGAACCGACTGGAGAGAGTAGCCGGAGTACCGCCCCCATCGCCGCCGCCCCCGCCCGCCCCGCCCGAGGACAGCACCGAGGAGTCGGGAACCGCCTCTCCGTCTTCTCCAAGCGCCAACAGTCAGATCGACTCAGAATCACAGGAGACCAGCAAGATGAGCGTCCAAGGGTACCAGGATATCATGCAGGTCAGCAAATACTGTATAAGATTTTTTGGTATACTTGGTGTAGACGGTGATGGTCACCGATTTGTTGGGTGTAAAGAATCTTCTTCATTGTGTGTGTCGCGTGTTGCATATGGCAAGCAAGTAAGAAAGGCACAAGGTATCCAAGAATAGATAATCCCGATTTCATAACTGAGTCCTGGTGCCAACTCTAATGTATGGAACGAAGGATGAAATGCGATCGCTAAGGTGCATGTGTGGAAAATCTTTGTTCAATAGGGTGAGGAATGAACAAATTAGAAGTAAATGTTATGCTGGCTATAGCGTGGGAGATAGAATAAAGAAACGATCGCTAAGATGGCTTGGTCGTATGCGTACGAACGAGAAGAGGATGGTTAAGAAAATAATATATGAGGCAGATATTGAAGGCAACAGGAACATAGGGCGTTCGTGAAAGGTCTGGCTCAATCATATACAACAAATATTGGAGGATGGTGCTCTTAAAAGGTTCAACAGCCGTAGAGCGTGCATGAGAAGATCTCAGAAAATTGTAAATGCTGCAAACCAAACAAAACCAAAGGCAACATAATAATCATATAGTGATTTCTAAGAAATATTATCTGATTTGTATGAAATTTGGGGTAGACGCTAAGTGCAAACTTTATTGGCTATGATTGTATTTCAGACACTTTTGACAACTCGCTTAAGTATGTGGGGCCAAACTTTTTGCAAGTTCGATTCCATGGTCACAAGACACATGCCATTGGATTTAGTAAATTTGATTTATAATTTTAATAAAATGTTCAATATTGAGTCTAATGTGACTTGTCTTGAGATTCATATAACGGAAAGTTCAGAGTTGAGTATGGAACATGTTGTAACATTGTTGGAACATGTTTGTATGAAATACAGTATTATCAACTGATTTATATGATCTTTATCATCATTTGTTAATCTCTGAGAGGAGAGAGCAGTATCTCATCCATGTACATGAACTATGAAGATGTATCCAGTTGCCTTAAAATTTGTATTTGAGGGCCTAAGTAACAATCCACCTCTATGCAATTGATGTCATTGAGGTACAAATTTTTTAATGAAATTTAAAATAAATAAAATTTTAATAAATATTATTATTAATCTCTGCAGGCTGTTATTTGGCAGAGTGTTATTTTAAATGTGACAGCTGTTTCGGCTTATAAGGCCATTACCAAACATTGAATATACTCACGTATAATCTTATTTATAAGATTTAAGTTACCCCTTCCCCTATGGATAATCAGATGTTTTCGGTGAAGCCCATGAATATTAAGATTCTTTTTTCCTAGGCACTTATCATTAAAGACTCCCCGGTTTATAAAATTCTATGCTTAATTATTGATATTCCCCATTTTCTGTAAGTGATTAATTGAATTACTTTGAAAGTGCCTCTATTTAGTTGTTATTTTATTTACGCCCATGAGATTATTACAATAAATATTATTTTAATTTATGGCCTTGATTTTGGGTTTCTTAAATGTGGAGAGAAGAACACTTTTTGTTGACTATTTAATAAAGTTATATTTGGATCATTTGTGTGTTTATTTTAATATTATTTATTAAAATTTAATTTATTTTAAATTTCATTAAAGATAAACATAGAGTTCTACAAAGTAAACTAAACACATTAACCATAAATAAAAAAAAGAAATTAAGGTTCTTTGAATGCTTTTATAGTCATAGTGGAGATTTTAAAATTGATATGCTTTTGATAAAGTACTTCTAAAATATACACAAATGTTTTAAAGCGCAGTTAATTAATTGTACTTTTTTCAGATAGGCATTTTCAAAAATGTCACCTCTTCTATTTTCTTCAGTTGTGTAGTGGAGGTTCTGTACTTTGATGACCCACATTCAAATATGTATTGATCTTGTTCTGCTTCTTATTTAATTAAACGACCTTGGGTCTTAAACCATCCAGTTTCCTTTTTTCGTGAAGGTTGTAAGATTGAAGTAACATAATTTTTTCTCATTTCCAGGGCCCGCTTGCCCAGTATATCTCCCTTTCAAACCAGATAGGAGGAGATGTAGCCACCCATGCTAATTTGGTGCAAAAGGCTTTTCAGTAAGTATGACTTTGTAAATAATAGTTCTACTGTTTAATATTCCTTATATGTATTTTGCTTTATATTTATTCATTGTATTGTTCTTTAATTGTGTTCATTATACATTACATATTTGTTTGATTCAATGTTTCTGTTCTTCTTTTTGTTCTTATTTTTACAATAACTAAGCCAATATTTGAATGTGAATGATGTGTCACAGATGATATGCAATTATCTGTTTGATAATGCATCGTATTTTTGCATTGTGTGTCATTCATTGTTGAATGAAATCAGTTCATACATAATCAGGCACGCTTCATGGATGACGTAATCCGAAAATATATTTCAAGTCCAATGCATTGTACGTATAGAATTTGGTACTTCACAGTAATATAAAATTATAAATTGTTTTTTTGTTTCCTTATTTTAGAATTATTAATAATTTTTTGCATTATTGAATTAATTATTGAAGCATTAATTAATTATTCACTTTCAGTATTCATTAATAACTTAATAAGTTGCAATAGACCCCCGAAGGGTTCTATATTAGAATAACCCGACAATCCCAACAAAAATTCAAGAATTATTCTATCTGAACTTGATCAAAAATTCGAAAGTTAAACGAGAAATCTTTGTGGTATTGTCACATGGTCGTCTTTTATCTCTGTTTGGTTTCATTTGTGTTTTCATCAGAAGAGGAGAAGGTAGACAGTAAGGGTAGCATCCCGTCTACAGATATTAAAGAATTGTTAGGGTTTTGGTCTAAAAAGTAGTACCCCAAAATCACTCTGGGGAACAAGAAAATCAACTTATATAATGTCAATGTAATTCAATATTTCACAATTTAAAAAAATATACATAAATAAATAAGAGTAGCTTGTTGGTCTTGTGGTTAGGACACTCGCCTCGTGATCCAAAGGTCGCGGGTTCGAACCTCACTCCAGACTAGCAAGTTAGTCCTATTTTCATAGCACAAGCGCTTAGCTTAGTTTGAAAATAGTAAGAATATTGATGTGACACGTATTCCGTGTTCGCATCTCTATTTAAAAAAAAATAAATAAATTAATATAAAAAAAAAATAAAAATAAAAAAAAAAAACCTTAGACAATTTTTTCTCCTAAAAATCAAGTTTTTGTAATTTTAATGACTCACATCTCTCAAGTAATGGATTCCACATGAAAGAAGGATAATTCCCGTTCCAGTGAAGAGTAATATTTCTTCTACTATTTATTAGTATCATGGGTTGATTAATTATAATACAATATTTTGTATATGTGTATATTTATAATACATGGTACCAATTATTTTCTAATATAATTTTATGAAGTAGGCAATTAGAAGGTTTTATCGGTAAATTTTTGGGCTGTGGAATGGATCAATTCAATTTGTATTATTTCCTATGGAGTAATTTAACTCGAAAATCGAGCAACTTATAGTCCAACCGTCTTCTGGAACAGATGTTCCGAAGTTCGAAGTTCCACCGTAATTAATTTGAACATTAATAAAATTGATAGCTTAATTAATGACTAACTTTAAGCATTAATGAATTACTATACGTATTATCCAAGCATTATATGCAATTTGTACATATAATGCTTCAATACTCATGTCAAATTTTCATTGTGTTTTAATTATTAAATTTTTCATTAATTAAATTTTCATTATGCATATATTTATTTTTAAAACATGTGACGGGAGTATAAGAATTGTTGGTTGAGAGTTGTCAATGTGAAAATTATGTTTTAAATATTGGCATGTTAGTTTTTAAAGTTATTATTTATTTATGAATAATTACAAGTTTTTCTCTTCAAACGCAAATTAATATACACAAAGAATTCAGTAAAGAAGAGAGAGAATCGATTTTTTATTTATTCTCATTCTGTTTCACCTTGCACATGTAACTGGAGAGGATTTACATTTAATTAAAATTTAGTTTGAGTTAGTAAAAATTCTGATCATTTTCATTTTTCCAGGGCTCAGCTGCAATACTTGACGCTGGCTTCGCAATCCGCCCAGCCGGCCGCTTCTCAACAGCAGGCTTTGCTAGCCCCCACCAGCCAGCAAATTCAGGCTATCCAGGAGTTCCGGGAGAAGAACCGGGTGTCGCCCCTCTTCAACCATTTGTCTGCAATTTCTGAGAGCATTCCGGCTCTAGGATGGGTTGCTGTGGTATGTTTAATCGTTACATGTATAATTATGGAGACAAGCGACCTCAAAGTTTGCATTTGTTGGACTATCATGAAAGTAATGTACATCAAATATTTAAAATTAATTTGTTTTAAGGTTAGATATCCATTTTCCAAATGCCAAATGTCGATCTATGGTGTCATTGGATCGTGAACGAAAGACGGGCATGAAACGTCAACAAATCTAATATCGAATAAACATTGCACTAGCGCGTATATTTACGTATTCATTGCAAGACAGAAAGGTTGAGACAGAAGGAAGAGAAAAAGAGACGACCGTACGGAGTGCCGACGCTAAAATATACAGAAACACCTGAGAGCAGCTCGTGCTCATGTCTTTTGTCTGAATTTCCAATAATATGTTTTGTAAAAAAAAAATAGTAAACAATAATTTTTCTTATATCACTGTTTTTAAATTTAAAAAATTATGTCGCATAAGCCCATTTAGGTATTATTTTGACTTCCGCTGAAATGTCAAAATACTTGGAAATTTAATTGAATTCTAATTATTTTTGATCTAGAATTAAAAAAAAATTACAAAAATAATATGTATTGCATCAAAAAAAAAATTAACAACCCTTTTTGTTTTATTTTAAAATTATGTCATACAGTGATTTTTAATTTGACTTAAAAATCACACGCAAACAATACCTGAAGTCCGCGAGGCCTTCGACCCACCAAATCAGATAGTAACATAGGTACTGACGTCGGTTAAACATACAAATATAGGCAAAAAAGTAAATTTGTATAAAACTAATTAAAAAAGCCTTATTATGTGTATTCAATGAATCAATTGCTTTCAATATTATAATACTTCTAACTAATGTCAAATTTGGCATAAAAATACGTTTGTTAGTGATTCCTTTATGAAAAAGGAAATCGGGCAGGAAGGGACTTTCGCCTCTCCCGACGACAAAATGTTTTTTCTGATATTTTTTGATTCTGTTTCATATTATACTATGATTCTCCTGCATGTTGCTTACTGTTCCAGCATATTATTTAATCAATGAAGAAATGCTAATAAGAAAAAAAGTTGAATGACCTAAAATTAGAATCTGTAAATCTAAGAATAAAATATAATATTTTGGTAGAAATATTTAAAATCAGACACGGATTATTGCCCAAGTACTGTGATAACAGGATGAAACTAAATAAGAATTTTCGTCCATACAGTACAAGAGGGGTGACAGAATAAGACTTCAGAAGAAAAATAAATAATTCACAAAATTGTTTGATGTACAGAGACATTAAATTCTTAGATAGCCTACCGAAAATAATACAAGACTATTCGTGAAAAATCACGGGTAAAAATTAATAATAATCCTTGTGTGACCGCGCAACATGAGAAGCGCACTGTTTGCGTGTCACACTCTAACTATCTAAAGTTGTCATTCCAGCAAGTTATGGATTGACAACACAATTATTATATTATGTATTTAGATGCAGTTAATATAAAGGAGTTTAAAGTGGAGTGCAATAAGTTTATTATGAAAAATATTTAAATGACTAAAGATTATGTAATACAATACGTTTTTAATGTATTAGCCCATATATCATATATACAGAACTAAATAAACAATGAAATCAATAAAAAAATAAATGAATACACTTTATTACGAAATGGATAATTCTTCATTACTTTTTCTCGCTGAAATATACAATATAAGCTAACTGCTTTCTTGTTTTCGTATAAGTTTCATAATTTTACACATTTCATTTTACAGAGTCCAACGCCCGCTCCGTACGTGAAGGAGATGAACGATGCTGGTCAGTTCTATACAAACCGTGTGTTGAAGGACTGGAAAGAAAAGGACAAGAAGCACGTGGACTGGTGCAAGTCCTGGATCCAGACCCTTCAGGAGTTGCAGGCTTTTGTGAAGCAGCAACATACCACTGGACTGGTTTGGGCTGGTACGTTACTGTCTGCAGTGGCTCTGATGCGATATTCAGAGAGCATTAGAATATCTCTTGTTGCCGACGTTTTGGCTTATCATCGGTACTTTAGTTTGGTGGAAAGTTGAACATTTCATCTTCTAGTCAACACTTACTTCAGCACTATCCAAGCACTATTCTAGAAAAAAGCTTTGTAAATGTTTTAATAAAATAACAGAAAATATGTATTCAACACATAATATGAATATAGTAAGTAGATTTTGTGTAATATTATTAGTGGTTCGGACAATTCCATCTCATTTATCATATCAATTGTGGGGTATAAAAGCAAAGGCAGCAATATCCAAAAGATTAAAAAAAGAATTTAAGTGCAGTCACCGAGGATGAATTCGGAGAAAAATGTACTGAATTCTAGATTTTATGTATCTATCTATCCTTTCCAAAATCATGTTTCCTATAATTTATATGTTTCCTATAAAATCTCGAATTCAGTACATTATAAATTTGTAATCCTCGATAACGCATACAAATTTTTATGGATATTGCTGCCTTTGCTTTTATACCCCACAATTATTGAACAATCACCAATTTTTCATTTTCTCTAACTCGACACTATGGGTCAATAATTTGTTACAGTAAAACCCTGAAAATTACATAATTAAAAAAAAACATTTGCTTACCTCTACTCAGCAATCACATAACATGGGTAAAAAATAAAATTTTGCATATTCTAAGAAAACTTCTAAAAAATATATAGTTGTGTAAAAAACTGCACACATTGATATTTTTTTAATATTCTTTCTATTCAAAATTTACAAATTATATGAGTAGCTTGTTGGTGTAGTGGTCATGACGTTCGCCTAGTGATTTGGTGGTCGGTGGTTCGAGCCACATTCCAGCGTTTAGCTTATTTTGAAAATGGTAAGAATATTGATGCAACACGCATTCTGTGTTAGCATGTCTATTTAAAAAAAAAGTGTGCTGATTTAAGGCGCAGAGGTACGGACATTACGAATTATAAATTAATAAAGGTTAATCAACTATGACATTGACAGTTTTTTTTTTAAATAGAGATGCAAACACGGGATACATGTCACATTAATATTCTTAATATTTTCAAACTAAGCCAAACGCTTGTGCTATGAAAATAAGACTAACTTGCTGGTCTGGAATGAGGTTCGAACCTGCTACCTTTGTGGATCACGAAGCGAGAGTCCTACCCACGAGACCAACAAGCTACCCCATGTTTAGGTCGGTAAATGTTTGAAAAGTTTCAAATTATATCATATTTCTGTTTTCTGGGTTTTACTGTATTTCGCTTGTATAGAAAGAGTTCTGAAAACTTGTATAGTTTTCAAAACATAATTTGATTAATATTTTCTTAACATATGAATCTCGCTTTAAGACCTTTTCTGGGCAAAGAAACAAAGCTATATTTAAAAATATTAATTAATTCATTTTAGTGTTAATAGCCCTATTTGAAATAGACATTGAATATTTTTCAAAAATGTTTTTTAGTTTGCATCATTGTACAATTAGACTTTTTCTGTTAGTTTGCTGTGTGCGCTAATATTTGTACGTACGCTAGGCTCGGGCTCCTGCCCCCCTCCGCCCCCGTGCGGCATGCCCCCCCCGCCGCCCTGCCCGCCCCCCGTGGTGGACTTCGGGGCCGATCTCACGGGAGACGAGCGGACCGCACTCTTTGCTCAAATCAACCAGGGAGAAGATATCACCAAGAGTGAGTCCTCAGTCACAGTACTTCTTTAACAAATCAAATTATAATTTGAAAGTCTCATCCCCGACAGTGAGTCTACTTGCAGCGAGGAGCACATTTCTACTTAACGCTTAATGCTTTACACAATTTAATATAATTTAGTAACACATGTTTGTCAATAGTATGTTTCATTTCTTGCACAAAAATATTTTATGTACATACTACGAAAGACTTTGCACCAAGAACACAGAATCTCCATTTTGGGAGGTTTACTGGACAATTATACATTTTTTTTGTATTTAAATATTGATTAAATGATTAAAGAAAATTTATAACACACGTAAGTTGTTCTGATCTTAATTTTTGATGTGGTATGATGTCTTCTGTATAATAAATAAATTTGTTATGTATTCTCAAACAAGACATGGAATCGTACTCCCAAACTTAGTTTCTGGAGGCAGGTATCCTCCTAACCGTTCAACCATATAAGCAATAATTATAACTTATTGTTAAAACATAATTCAATTATTGGATTGTTTCATAAATATGTGTCATTGTAAGGAAGCTATCATTTATTCTTAAAAAAAACAGTTCCCGGCTATAGTTACCAATGTTGAAGTTGCACCAATTTTGTAATTTTTTTCCCTAGCGTAATAAAGGGTCCTGATTACATAAATGATGTAAAATTATGTCGCAAGCAAATTTAAAAGCAGTTATTTTAAGTTTAAAAATGACACATTTTTGACACTTCACGCCGTAGATGCCCATACAAATTATATGATTTTGCTATTTTATTCATAGAAAATGACGCATTACCTTAGAAAATCAGTCTTTTCCTTTGAATTTTTACACGTATTTATGGATAAGTATGTATTTGAATCATTGAATCATGGCCTATAGTTCGCATATCGTATAGATAAAATGGCTTATCTGTCAAATTTACTAAGGAAATCATTACGATTTTTAAATTGGAATAACTGCTTTTAAACTTGCTTGTGATAAAATTTTACATCATTTATGTAATCAAGACCCTTTATTACGCCAGGGAATTTTTTTTTTTACAAATTGGTGCAACTTTGATATTGGTAATTTATTCCCAGTTCTCTTAACATCTAATTTCTTGATCTACAGCAGGCAGTTGGATCTCCATGAAACCGCGTGTGTTTCGTAAGCATTGTTATAAAAGCATTAAATTTGCACCCCAAAATAGACATTTTAGTCGTGTCAGTCGTGTAACTCACAGCCAGACTTGCTTACTCTCTAGATTTGCTCCAACTTCAGTTTTACCACACCCTTCATATTCGCCAGATCTTACTCCATCAATGATTTGATGTTTGCTACAAATTGCATTGAATAGGAAAATTTTCAGAAATTGTCAAAGTTCACGACTTTTGTTATCCATATCTCCAAAAATCTTCGAAAAAGGAATTGATAAATTTCAATTGATAAAATTTTAAATATGATTGTAAAATGCACTTATAAGTGAATCAACCAAATAATTAATAATTTGTTATTGCAACACCTTATGCAAATGTATATTTCTTCTACTTATGTACATGAAATTTTTTGATTTTCTAGTTTTATTTTCTGTTACAACAGATAATTATTACTCAATTTTAGTATCTTGAAAATTCTAAAAACCTGCTAATTTTAACATAATTGTTCTTGCTTTTTAACTACTAAAATAAGAATTGAGCTATAAAATATCTTTGGGAACGGTGGTGTAACACAGCGTTACATGATTAAAAATCGACATAGTTTTTAATATGTGGTAAAAAAAAATATTTTCAATACAGAAAGACTTTTTAAGTGCTGTTTATATAATTATGTAAGAAAAAAAAATAAGCCTTTTTGCATTATTTTAATAAATTATCAGAAAATCATTTGCATGCGCTCACGCCGACGTATCATTATCAACTGAATTCAGTCACGCAGTTGACTGCAGTCCGTCTTTGTCTAACAGGTGTTACACGATTCTACCGCGCTCTTTCTATATTGTTTTCTCTTTTACCAAAGCCCAAGCAACTGCGTCTCTGTCCTACATGAAATGTGTGGTATTGTTGTGCTCTTTCTTACTCTATTTAACTGTGACGTGCAATATTCTGATCTCTTTTATTCACTGACCGAAAATACGAGAGTAATGAATAAATATTTTTTAATTAAAAAATCCATACATTCATAACAATTTTATTTAGTCATTTTGGTGTGAAAATGTCTATTCGATGATTACAAAAAATGTGACATTTTAGTTTTGGTAAATAAGGTAGATATTAAATATTTTCTATGACATGTAGACCTATGTTACACCACCGACACACAGGAGTTAATATATGTGTGATATATGAAGAATAAGCAATAAAGAAGAAATGTGAAATTATATGAATAATAATATTTTTCCAAACTTAGCCCCATTCTAAAAGATATTCTATTAAATTTGTGTGTAGGTCTGAAGAAGGTGACATCAGACATGCAAACGCACAAAAATACAACTCTGCGCGAGGGACCTGCCCCGTTCAGAGCCCCCGTGGTGGCTCCCAAGCCCTTCGCCAAGGCCCTGCCTACCGCAGGAGCGGGGCAAATTGACAAGCCGCCCGTGTTCAACAGGGATGGCAAAAAGTGGCTCATTGTAAGTAATCTAATTATCATTATTCGTGCCTGTACTGTTTTGTAGTGAAAATGAATGATGAATTTTCAAAAAAAATATATATATCAAAAAAAAATCCATGACATAGGACATATTTTAAAAACTACAGGTATGATTACACTTACAGTTTGTGTCGTTGACATATTTTTTACTGTGCTACTAATCAAGTAACTTAATATGCTGCAAACTTTTTTATAGGAAAAATAATCTGAAGCCGGCATTTTTTTCCTTTTTTATATTTGAAGTCTTTGAAAAAAAAATGTAATTGTGTTCATGTAAATTGCTTTACTTCAAAAAGTTATCATTATTTTTACCTGAAAATTATACTGGTTTAATCACATAGTTTTAAATTACAGTGGTATTTCTTAGAATAATACAAAAACTTATGAATGAGTATCCGGCCGATTTGTGATCGGGGCCCAAAATACTTATTAATAAGTGTCCGGCATATTAAGTGTTAATTTTTCTATATGTGCGTACTAATCAATCAAGGTATTTGATGTACCTTAACTTGTTAATTTACATATACATAACACAACTCTTAATTTAATTTTCTACAATGTTTTTAATTTATCAACTATAAAAAGTGTATTTTGTAACTTAATTCAAACCCCAATAATTCGAAATTCATCATAATTCAAATTTTTTAAAACCAGCAAGTCGCAAAATGTGAATTTCATAGTAGATTAACCCCGATAATTTAAAAACCCCGGTGATTCGTAATTCAGAATATAGTTTTGAAAATGAAAATGAATAATGGGGTTAGAATTAACGGGGTTTTACTGTATTAGCATAGTAAATATGGCGTCTTTCACATGATTTATTGAAAAATCCAAAAATACCCTCGTTTTTCACACAATTTTACGATTTTGCCATCGCATTGTTTTTTTTTTGTTACCTTGAATTTCGAATTAATGGAGTTACATATATGTAATTCAAAATGTTTTTTGGGTCCCTTCAATTTCGAATTAACAAGTTTCTACTATATCATAATTTTTTTGTATCTTACATCAAAGTCACTAACGACCTGTTGACAATCTGTATGTAAAGAAATAAAAAAAATTATAATCTTTAAATGCCGACTTTGGCGAGAGCTTCGATTTCATTTTGACATGTGTAATGCAATTCATGCAGTGCAGTGCAGAAAGCATGACTCTTGTTGGACACCAAAATGTAAACGAGGAAAGAAGTTACGTGCCAGATTTGTCAGCATCCTGTGTGGCTATTAATTAAATCATAATTTTTTGGCAGCTTTAACTGGGAAGCATTCAGAGAGTATTATGTAGTTATCAAAATATTTATATTACTAATTAGGGATGCATCCGATACCGATGTATCGGCGATATCGTGGGTTTTAAGATATATCGGAATCGGCGATATTAATTTGCCAATACACCGATACATTCTGAATTTCACACTATAGATAATCCAGATGTAAACGCACCATATTCGCGCTTAATTTGTTCATATTTAAACGTGGCACAATTTATCAACGCTCGGGGAATCACCGCGTTTCATAATTTTATTCCGAACACGGAATATGTGTCGCATCAATATTCTTACTTTTTTCAAACTAAGCCAAAAGCCTGTGCTTTAAAAATAAGACTAAATTGTTGGTGTCCTGGAATGGGGCTCGAACCACCGATCAACAGATCACTAGGCGAGAGTCATGACCACTACATCAACAAGCTACTCATGCAATAATCTGAACGTAATGTTCTGTTTAATTACAATTTTTTAAATTTCATTATAAAGTAAACATTCTAAATAAATATCATACAAGTAATTTCGTCTGTTTCTAATCAAAACCCATAACTTTTTACACCTTGTGAAATCTTCACTGTCGCATCGGTATCGGTATTGTTGATACTTATAAATATCGGTATAGGCAAAAGTGCGTATCGATGCATCCCTATTACTAATGCCCCCTATATCCTCATAAATACTTTATTTGTAAATAAACATTAAAAAACTCTCTTTTTGTTTATTCAGGAGTACCAGAAGGGAAATCAAGGACTGACAGTGGAGAATGCAGAGATGAACAACGTGGTATACATGTTTAAATGCCGTGACAGTGCTCTCACCGTCAAGGGGAAGATTAACAGTATCGTGCTGGATTCCTGCACCAAGTGCGCCGTGGTATTTGACTCTCTCGTCTCCAGCGTTGAGTTTGTCAACTGCCAGTCTGTTCAGATGCAGGTCAGTATCATTTTCATTTGATATACTCGTACTTTATATCAATGACACTACTTTATATCAACAGCCCCAGTAGGGAAATGTTCAATTCAGTAAAATTGTCATCCTGACAGAACAAATAAATTGGATCGCAAACAAGAAAATTGTAAATAGCAAACGAAGCATCAACATGACTATGCAAGGGATTAGTGAAAATGAAAACTCTAGCCGTAGGCTATAGAATCGTCTGTAATCTGAGTAATATTGGCTAGAATTTTACGTGGTCTTTTTGTAAGATGAGGGTTATGGAATTTAAATTCTTTTCTCAGAATCTTTAGAAATGCGCAGTTTTTTTGCTTGTATACATACATTGCTTGCCCCTAGTTACTACACTTCCAGTGAAAGCTATTAATGATTTGATCCAGAAATAGATGTGTAAATTTGTTTTTATTTATCTTTAGGTACTTGGAAAGGTTCCAACAGTCTCCATCGACAAGACTGATGGGTGCCAGATGTACCTGAGCGAAGATTCCCTGAATGCGGAGATCGTGAGCTCCAAGTCATCTGAGATGAACGTACTTGTGCCAAAGGGCAATGGAGATTATGTAAGATCTTATTTTGTTTGAATATATGGTAATACTTAGCAATATTATTTTAATTTTCTTCCGTTTACTTAAAATAAATGTGAAACTATTCATGAGTTGGTGGCGAACGAGAGCCCACATACAGATAAAAAAATTGGGAGTTTGTAATAATTTATTTTTTATAAAATCTATTTTTTTATTTTTCAGACTGAACTGCCCATCCCTGAACAATTCAAAACTACTCTGAACAAAGCATCTTCTAGTCTGACCACCGTTGCCATCGAAAGCAAGGGTTAATTTCGTCAATTTGTGTTTTTTAATTTCATTTTTATTATTTTATTTTATAAACAATATAAATGTGAATAAACTTATTTCTTCTCTCTTAATATTAATATAACATTTTAAAGTTTATGATTTTTGTATCTTGAATTTATAATTAACATATCTGTAATTTTACAGACACTTTTACAAATTTTGATACTTAATATTATATACTTCCTCATAATTTTCTTTCTTTTTCATAGAAAATAGGTTTTGTGATGATTAATTTTAGATTTTCTTAGTATACAGTCGAGTTTGATTATACTAAACACTGCAAGGCCTCATAATCTTAAATTATGATATTATTATAATTTTAAATTATAATATCACCGATTAGTGCGACATTTTCAAGTTTTATTTTTAAATAGATAGGATTTTTTTAAATATATAAAATTTGGCTCAGTATATTTTGAGAGGTCTAGCAAGTAATTCCATGGAATTCAACTCATTAGGTTTGAATTTAAAAATATATCATAAACATTGTGTTTCAATCACACAAACATTAAAAAATTATATTCTCTAGTTGTTTAACTCATAAATTTTATGTTCGTTCGACTGTATTTTTTAATTAAAACAAATTTAGTATTGTACTTTTGTGTACCAAAATATTACATTTCTGTCTCAACTGCGCAATGATAATTATTATTTGTTTCTTAAACAGCCTGTAAAAATTCCATTTTAATTTAACAAATTTTAATTAATTTTAAATTAAAACCTTTATATTTGAATAATTAATTATCGTTCAAATTTAATTTATGTTTCCTTTATATATTTTTTTTGTCTTGAAGTCGCTATTATTCATCATGAAAAACTTTTATAATATATATTACAAATAATATATAAATTTGAAATCTCCCTAAATAAATTTTATTGCATTTATGTCAAACCAATATATATTTTTATTCAACATTAAATTTATTTTATGTTATTATGCTTTGTATCTAATTTTCAAAAAACATTTCTTCACAAATATGTGTTGCTTCATGTACAATCCTTTTTCTTATGCGGTTAAATCGTGTGGTAACTGAAATGAAAACATTTTAAAACAGGCATTATTTTTGATAAATCATAATTTATTACGACCATAATATGAGAATAAATATTTATGGCAATGTCTGTATGCCATTCATCTACAAGTAAGTTTAAAAAACTATCAAAGGTGTAGCTCAGTCTAAGTGTAACTTAGTTTTATAATAATCCGAGTGTGTGACTCGGATGATGCGAGAAATATAATCTAGTACTTCATTATGTTTACATGTCTGACGCGCCAACTAAATAAATGTGTTAATTAATTAATACTCACTGTATTAAGAAGAATGTGATATTCTTATTTGGATTGATGAAGTCAGCAAATAAAATATTTGGCTAATAACGTATAATAATTAATATGTATCCATAAATATATAATATGCAAGAGGGAAGCATGAAATGGTGCAATAATGACTATTTATCTTAGTATAATATAAGATGTCTTCACCAGTCCAGTAAATATTTATTTCAACCATTGGGCACATTTATTAGTATCTGAATTTTTTTTATACACAGAATAACAAAGAATAGTTATACTGTAATATCAAAACAGTCATCAACAAGTATTGGTGGTGAGATAAATGTTTGACTGAGGGTAATGTAAGTGTTTGGTAACAAAAAAAAGATTACTTTTAGTATTATTTTAATTTTTTCCAATAAGGCGTTTTGGTGTGATTATTATTTATGGACCGAGTATTGAACGCTGAATGTTTAATTTATTCAATTGAATTGACGTGTTTTAAACATTTCTTTTGGATTGTTTGGAAATATTTTGCTTCACTAACTACTGCTGTTGCCACAAAGAATTTAAGTGTTTGCTTTTATCACAAATATAAGATAATAAAGTATATTAAATATCTCCTTGTTTTTTTTTTTGTCTTTTAGAATGCCAAGTTGTGCATTTGAGTTGTCATAGCTGCCACTCTACACAACGTTTAGTCGACCAAACAATGAAACAAAAAGAAGAATAATTAACTTTGTGATCATTACCCCCTATATGTATATAAATCAAGTGAAATTGCACATGTACAATAAAATTGAATGTGCAGTTGAACCTCCTTGACTTAAGGTACAGATACATATGCTTCTTTAGTGGCATGCTAATGAGCATGCCACTAATAAGCATGCCCTAACAACTGTACACACTTGCTCATTACTGGCATGCTTATTAGTGGCATGCTCATAAATAAGCACGCCCAAAGCTAACAATCAAACACACATGCTTATTAGTGGCATGCTCTTGTCATAGAATAGAGACGCTCTTGTTCAAAATGGAAACTTTGCAAACTGAAATAGAAAATTCAAGTGAACCAATAAATCAAAAAAGTTCCCGAGTTTCCATCCGCACATTTTTGATTTTAGTTTATATAATTTTTATTGTAAGATTTGAATCATTCATGCCTATTAATAAAGTTTCGTAAACATTATTTCTCACTATATTATTTTTACACAACGGTGACCGAGTATTCCGCAGACATTCGTGATTCCTATAATAAGTCACGAAAAGTAATGTTTGAGAAGATCGCATCGATAATACTAGCCGCGAAGCCCGCGAATGACATAAGCATGCTCATAAATAAGCAAGTCTGTTCACACATGCTCCAAAGATACCCCTTCTCTATGGTGAATGACAGTGGCATGCTTATAAATCAACCGGCGGTTGATTTTGGAGCAAGCCACTAGGTGGCATGCTCATTTCTAGCAATGTGCGTACACACATGCCACTAATAAGCATGCCACTGTCAAAGTCGATACTGCGCATGCTCACGTGCCACTAAAGAAGCATGTGTATCAGACGTCTAAAGAGCAGAATTTTTTTTTTCTTATGAAATCCATATTTTGCATTACAGTGAAACTCTCTTAATACGTTTTTCAAGGGACCAGCAAATAAAAACTTATTAGGCGTGAGAACATATTAACAGTGATTTCATTATTTTCATATATTATTTACACTTTCTAATTTTGTGTTTTAATTGAAATTTCCTTTATATAATATGAACATTTAAGGACATCTATTTAAAAAAAATTAAGTAGGTAAATATATACATTTGTAAAATATTACCTGAGGGTCAGAAAACAATAAAAACCACCACAACAATAAAAATTTTAGCACTGTCAAAAAATATTTTCTTAATAACCATACTAAAAGAAAACCATAAAATAACTTATGTAGGTATGTCAATACCTATGTGCAAACCTTAATTTTAAAAGAAAATATACAAGTTATCTAAATTACTATTGCAAAAAAAATACCTATCTTAAACTAATAATATTATTAAAGGAAAAGTCAATCAGAATTTAAATATAATTCGGTGTATAAACCTAAACCATAACATAAACCTCACGAATACGAAAATTACCTGTATCTACTTCCCCTGGCTTGGTAAAGATTGCACATTTATAAAAAAGAACCGTTTGTAAATAGTATTCTACTTGACTTCATTTTAAAAATGTATCCCTTTTGATGATTTCTACATAATTTAGGTGTACATTCAACATTTCGCCTTGAGCAAACTCAATGGGGCAAAGTCCAAAACAACCCGCCAATTCAGGGGCGAACTCGGCGAACTTAACACAATAATACATTAAATAATATTCTTTTGAGATTAATAACGATTTTCTTTATTTTAATTTCGTTTGATTTCACAATAACTTAATATTTTCCCGGGCGCAAAGAATATTTGTGATATTTTTTATCATTAAATTAAATTTGATCCGTTTTTTTGTAACTTAATTAGAAAACAATCTGAGATATTACGTAATTAATATTCCCGATTGTTTCCTCGAAGAAATACAACCAAAATGAGAAGAATTTCGTTTAGGCAAATTAATTTTGCACCGACGTTGTTTGATTTTGCGATTGTGACTACTTATATAAAAAATTATCATAAATAATCGCCGCATAAAAATATTTATTAAATATTATTTCACTTCTCAGTATTCAACCGTTCTGTTTTGTAATACAATTTTTTTAATAGATTTTTAAAATATCTTGCTGTTCAAGAGACAAGTTTATTCATGGATAAACGCTAACCGTCGGTCGTTTATTTTATTTCTCAAGAAACTAATCAAATCAAGCTAATCAAAACTAAACCGGAAGTAATGAATAGCCCCCAATGATATCTACGAAAATTAAACAATTAAATTTCAGCATTTTAATGAAAATAATTCAAAAACAGATTTATTTTATAAGAATGAAAATAGCATGGAGTAAAAATAATCAAAGAAAAATTAGTACAAACAAGTTTAAAGGATTATTTGCGCTGATCAAAGCCGACTATAAACAAGTAACTCGCCGGTCGGGTATGCCGACAATCGCGTGAAAATTATTGTACGACATATGAATTGAGTAATTTAAGTGATTAATTGTCTTTAAACTCAATTTGTTTAATTAGGATTGTACGTCCCGCGACTTCACGCGACGCGAGGCTAGCGCCACATTGCGCAGACCTTCCGTCGCAGATCTTCCATTTTACTGTATCTAATTTTTTTTCCATTATATAATACGCACTTATCAATCGCACTGCGCGGACATTCGACGAAATGACGCGACCGCGACATCCGACATCCGCGCAGTGTGGCGCTGGCTTGTTTTGCTGGCTTTGTTTTACTGAATTTATCGGCAGTTATTTTACGCATTTGAAATGATGTTGAATGATTTTAATGAGCTAAATAGACCTAGGAAGCAAGGCAATGTAATAAATAATTAAAAATAGAGAGTATAATTGATATAAATACTTGTGAATTTTAATTAAATTACGGTATATTTTGGACGTTAAATATTGACGAAAATTAAACAAAATATTACAGTAGTACCTACCGAAAGGGCTTCTGGAATTGTAAATTATCAGGTGCACCTGCTAATGTAATTGTGTATTCTCAGAAATGGATTTTTCGGTCAATTAAGAATGTTTGCATAGTTAAGAATGAAAATAAATCAAAAATTAATATCACCAATGCGGCTCTGCGAGTATTATAGGAGTACATTTGAAAGCCAAGCATTCTTTGTTTATATTGGGGATTAAGTTTTATTGTCTTGCCTTTTCAAATAATAGAGTTTTTGTCAAAGTACTTTTATGGCTCTGCAAGAATTATTTATTGTAAGCTGCCCATTTTGTGAATTTTTCGATTTATTTGGGTTAATTGTTTTATTAGTCTATTCAAATACTGCAGGGTTTTTTCAGCCTCTAGAACTTGTTACACCGCCAAAACCACTTAATTTTTATTGCGCCCATTTATCGAAATATTATTTTTAGGAATGTTGAACAAAATTTCGTCTTCCGAAAAACGTATTATGAAGATTTATTTGTATGAATAAATTGAGTTCAGCTAAAAATATTAGCACTACTTAGGCGAGAAACGAAAATAAGCGAGAAACTTATTAAACCTAACAAAATTATCAGATTTGTATGGGACTTTTTCGGGACCGCAGAATTTAAACTTATTTAGCGGGAGAACTTATTAAAAGTGAATTTATTAAGCGAGTTTCACTGTATATGAAATATGTTTTTTTTACATTTTACATTTGCATATACACTAGAACCTCGTTCAAGGGACCTAAAAAAACATTTCAAGGTACAAAAAAATTACGATCTGGCTACGAAAGGTGGTTCTTTTCTACGAAATCTGGCACTGTACCCGTTTTATAGATCTTAATCTCACTTAAAAGTTACAGATTTCTCAGTCTCTTTCTCCTCAGCCTCAAGCTGTTACTCTTATTTCTTCGGTGGACCGCTTCTAGAATTGTTCTTCTATCAGCTCTTGAATATCGTTCTCTGCTCAATAAACAAATCGTTGATCCAAACAACAAAGAAAATACAAGTGACCCAAGCCTTGCTGTTGGACCTCTACGTAACATTTAACGGGCTCTTCTGTACCATGGCTCGTGAATTCGTGGAATGATACAAAAACAGGGGCTTACCTTTCAAATCACCGCTTACATTAGCACACATCAAGTTATTGAGATGGTCCTTCAAGCAAGTGTGTAATAAAAATGAGAATTTTTCTTACACACTCATTAATGATTTAGTTGCTAATATACAAGACATTAGTATTTGTAAAATTTAAAAAAAACAAATCCATTCACTCCAAATCTCCACTTTAACATTTTAAAACCATCTTCGGCGCTAAAAAATAAACCTAGATATGAAAGGGTAGTGAAATGATAACTTCTTATGATGCAAATCTGACCAGATTGTCCTTACGGTTAAGTATACTTATGGTTAAGCATACCAGAACATTTTGCGTGGATTTTGCATGCAGAACAGAGTGCGTGGATATCTCAAAATTTAAGAAATGAAAAATTCATGCAGGTTGAATGCGCATTTCTACAAAATCTTGTGACTTTGAACGAAGAGTGGAAAAAACAATTACAGTAAAGCTTGGTTAATTCGAAATTCAAGGGACCCAAAGAAAACATTTCGAATTATACGGAACCCCGTTAATTCCAAATTCAAGGTACAAAAAAAAATCGCAATACAATTGCGAAATTCGCCAAAAATCGTAAAACTCGTGAAAAATGTCATTAATTTAGTGAAAAACGTCTGTATTCTTGCATATTTCAAGAAATCATTTTGAAAATGCAATATTTATTATGCTAATATGAAGACCACGACATTTATATTACTTAAGTATATATTATTTGTTCTCACTTGCGAAAAAATCGAAATATTTTCTTAATGTCGTCAAATTTAAAAAAAAAATCGAATTTTGTAAACTAAAATGTATTGATTTATGCCGCAAGGGACTAAAAATTATTTCGAAAAATCAAAAATCGTGATGCGATTGCAAAATTCGGCAAAAATCATGAAATTAATGAAAAAATACGATTAATTTTGTGAAAAACATCTGTATTTTTGCATATTTTAAGAAATCATTTTGAAAACGCAGTATTTATTATGAACAAAGACCGCCATATTTCTATTACTAGGTATCCGAAATTGACATATCTGTTGTTCTCACTTGTGAAAAATATCAAAATACTTTTTTAATTTCGTCAAATTTAAAACGAAATCGAATTATGTGAACTAAAATATATTGACTTATGACGCAAGGAGCTAAAAATTATTTTAAATGATGAATTACCGTAGTTTTCGAATTATCGGGGTTAATTTATTTCGAATTTCGAATTATGGCGAATTTCGAATAATCGGGGTTTGAATTAATGGGGTTTTGCTGTGAAATGAAGTAGTATTATTTAAAATATATATAGATAGATTATAGATATATTATATATATATATATATATATATATGATATATATATAATAAATAGATTTCATAACAACAAAAAAAAAGTGTAATTTATCTTATATTTTTATTATTAAATTAGTATTTTGTGTTCCGTCTCGACGCCTGGAATCCATTATGAGAGAACAGCCTGCTGTTTCGGCACTTACACACGCGTTCCTACCCCCTCTGATTCCCTGTTTGCGACAATTTATTCCCGCTGGTATCCCTGTTTCCGGTTACGTCGGCGCAACGGTTTTTCTTTCATATAACGTCGTTGTTTCGCGCCATTTGCACGCGTTTAGACACGCCAACTTTTGTTGTGATTTTTTTGTGTTTCTATTGCAACCTACCCCCTTAATTTTTGATCCCTAGGTTAACAAACATTAGACTATACAAATTTTTAACATAGTGCGACAGGACGTTGATATTTTAGTGTAAATCCCGTGAATTTCGTCAAACGATTTGTTAACAAGATGGCGGACGAGCAAGCTCCTTCGCCGGTATCCTCGAATGACGGATCTTCTTTCGAAGAACCGAGTCGAAAGAGACGCCGCGTAGCATACGACCCGCGTGTAGACCACCTGCTAAAACAGGTGACTGCTCTGACGGAGGCCTTGCTAGCGGGCGGCGCGGCTCCTGCATCAACAACGCCGCCAACGCCGGAACACGTGGCCGCGAGCGAGCCCAGCGTGGAGGACGCGAATGCGTCCTTTATTCAGCCGCCGCCGAGCCTCAGAAGGGCGAAGAATACGCTGGAGTTCGGCTAGCTCAGCACGGTCGTGAAGGAGCCGCCAGTACCGAGAGCGGACCCGAAGCGAATCGAACAGATCTCGAAGTTGCAACACTTCGATTCCGACGAGTGGTCAGGCGTTCGCTATGCGGAAACGCAGAGAACCTACGCGGCGATTCCCACATTTGTGGAATTGTCGGTGAACGACGACTTGAGAAGGATCGATAACGCGCCGACCCATACTGGCTTGCTGGAAAGATCGCTCGCCGCGCTTTCAAACGCCTTGCTCGCCCAGAGAGAGACCCTGAGAGACGGGATGCAATCGCTGGTGAATTGGGCATCTGAACCCGGCACGGATCTGTCCGCTTCGGCTCTCTTCGAGCGGATTCAGTCGATGTTCACCAGCGATGCTCCGTACAATAAGATTTCGGACGACATCCTGCAGATTGTATGCGGCAGACGGGCAGAGTGTATACTGAACCGGCAAAATGCCATATTGGAGGGCTTCAAAGACCCTTTCGTGCGAGAAGGTGCGGCCAAAATCCCTCCAAGCTCGGGATACTTGTTCAATAGGGAAGAGCTATCGGCGTATATCCTAAAGAACGGGGGCCAGGAGAAGGTGATGGTCTCGCCCGCAACCCGAAACCTGGCCCAACCGTCAACATCTCAGCCCCAGCCGTCAACTTCTCGTCGAGCTCCGAACCAGGGATACCTCCAGTCCCGTAAGCCCTTTCTGCCGGAGCCGAGGCACAGGGAGCGAGGCTCAGGGAACCCGAACAGGAGACCTAACCGGAAGGCAGACCACGGCCGAAAACCCGCTGGTGACCGTAGCCGCAGAGGTAGAAGATGACGCGAGGCTGAACAACCAGTTCTGGGGAGGACGCTTGAGGAGGTTCCAAAGCAAGTGGAAGGAGTTCGGGGCACCACCTATAGTGCTGAGAATCCTAAAGGGCGCGAGAATCCCCTTTGTGGCCAAACCTCCGTTAGTCTTCCCCACCAGGCAGCTGTTGAGCAGCTTCAGCACGAAGGAGTCTCGAGACATGTCGAGTCACATTCAGGCCCTGAAGATGTCAGTCGTGCTGGAAAGAGCAGATCATTCTCCGAGCTTCATCTCAAATCTGTTTCTAACTCCGAAGTCGGACAACTCCCTAAGGCCGATATTCAACCTGAAGGCGTTGAATGCCTTTGTGGAGGCGAAACCCTTCAAGCTGTTCAACAACTTTCGGGTCCCAGACTTCCTCCAGCCCAAAGATTGGTTGGTGAAAATCGACCTAACCCAGGCATACTTTCACCTACCAATAGCGGAATCGCACCGAAAGTTCCTGAGACTGTACTACCAAGGGGAACTTCTCCAGATGACCTGCCTGCCCTTTGGCCTGTCATCAGCCCCGAGACTGCTCGCAACGCTGTCAAACTGGCTAGCGGGACTCTTGCGGAAGAGAGGAATAAGGACCGTAGTCTACCTGGACGACTTCCTTCTGGCCAATCAGTCAAGGGACCTGCTAGCGACCCAGGCAGTAGAGACGGTCAATTTGTTCCAGCATCTGGGTTGGTGCATCAACCGCGACAAGTGTGTCCTTATACCTACCCAAAAGCTGGAGTTTCTGGGCATAACTTGGGACACCAAAGCCAACCAGAAATCCCTCTCGGACCGCAAGTGCTCTGGCCTTCGCCAAGTACTGCGCCGCCCGATCGAGGCCGGCAGTTGCTCCCCCAAGCAGGTTCTAGGCCTCTTGGGAAGCCAACCAGAAATCCCTCTCGGACCGCAAGTGCTCTGGCCTTCGCCAAGTACTGCGCCGCCCGATCGAGGCCGGCAGTTGCTCCCCCAAGCAGGTTCTAGGCCTCTTGGGGAGACTCAACTTCGCAAACTTCGCCACCCCTCGGGGTCGTTTGCATTGCCGAAGACTGCAGAGATTCAGCCGCCAGCTGCAGAGGCACGAGCCATCCAGACAAGTGGAGCTTCCTGCCGCGGTTCGGCAAGACCTAGAGTGGTGGTTGGAGGCCGTAGGGGAGTCCTGCCCAATACACGAAGCCCCCTTCTCCCACTTCCTGACTACAGACGCAGCGGACGCAGGTTGGGGCGGCCAGGTGGACGACAAGACGATATCAGGCCAGTGGACTCCAGAGCAGATGCGGTGGCATTCCAACCAGAAAGAAGCCTTCGCTGTTTACGCAGTGATCAGGGATCATGCTTACCTGCTAAGAGGAACGAAGACCCTACTGCAGACAGACAACAAGACAGTAGTGGCTTACATCAACAAGGAGGGGGGGACAAGATCATTGGGCCTTCTGAAGATAACTCGAGACCTCCTAGAGATTATCGACCAGCAGGAAATATCTCTGACAGCGCAGTCATTCCAGGGAGATACAACGGGATTGCGGACCGACTCTCACGGGGGACACCACTCCCGGAATGGCACCTCCTGGAACCAGCGACAGAGGAAATATTCCGAATATGGGGACGTCCTCAGATCGACCTCTTCGCATCGGCCACCGCCCATGTGGTGCCAAACTACGTGTCGCTAGACTCAACCGATTGCTCGGCCTCCTATCTCAACGCATTCAGTCAGCATTGGGATTACGAGCTGGCCTGGGTATTTCCGCCGCCGAATCTCGTCCCAAGAGTACTGGCACACTTGAACCTGGCAAGAGGCACCTTTCTCCTAGTTGTGCCAAGATGGGAGAAGACATTCTGGAGGGCCGATCTCAAACAACGAGCAAAGGGAGGGCCAATAAGCGTAAGAGATCTGAAGAGCGTCCTAATCGATACGTCGACAGGGTTTCCCCCACCGAGGGTGTCGGACCTCCAACTGGAAGTTTGGAGAATAGCAGTGGGTGGGAACAGGCTATAGCGGATTGGAGCCAGGAGGAACAGCAGCTGTTCAGATCTGGCTGGAGAGGCTCAACGCTGAACACCTACAAGCCGGCCTGGGATAGGTGGCAGCGATGGTGTACCACGCATTCTGTCCAACCTCATAACCCTCCCCCTGCAACAGTGGCAAGATATCTGGCCAACCTGTTCATCCACGAAGGGCTAGCCCTTCGAACAATATTGGTCCACAAATCGGCAATCGTATCCTTCTGTGGCCCAGCTCTTGATGCAGATAAGATTAGCTCGAACTTCCTCGTCAGGCACGTCCTTAAAGCCATCTCGGTTTCAGGTGGATGCACTGAGAGACTCCCGATCTGGAACCCCCGAGTAGTGGGGGAGTGGCTACGTGAAAACCCGCCAAGGAACAGCCGGTATGACGTGTCAAGGAGGACGGCCATACTACTCATCATGGCATCTGGGCGAAGAGTCCAAGATCTGACACTTCTCAGAGTCACCCCGGACCGATTGATCGACAAAGGAGACTCCATCACGCTATGGCCAGCCTTTGGAGCGAAGACTGACACGGCAAGACACAAACAATCGGGATGGAGGTTGAGCGCATCGCATGAAAGGAACATCAAACCCTTGTTTTGGATCCGAAAGCTGGTCTCACTCTCACAGCCGAGACGAAAGCCGGACATGAAAGAACTAATTGTGACGACAGCAGGTGAAGTAAAGCCAGCTTCACGGACAATAATAGGTGGTTGGATCAAGTCAATCCTAAGAGAGGCTGGAGTGGAAGCAACGCCAGGAAGTGTTCGTTCTGCTGTGGCTTCGTTGAATTGGCTGGAAAACTACCCGATAGAGGAGATCTTGTCAAGGGGAAACTGGCAGAGTGAAATCACCTTCCGAAAATTCTACCAAAGAGAGATAGTAGATAACCCCAAGCAACAATGCCCCCAGAGCTCATTAGCGCCTCTCTTTACGCCAATATAGGCAGTCACATATAACGTCGAACCACTAGGTCACCAGGTGATAACAAACAGATCTCTCATAATGGATTCCAGGCGTCGAGACGGAACACAAAATAAAAGAATTTTACCTTCCATTAAAATTCCTATTTTGTTTCCCTCGACGCCTGGAATCCAGGTAATCCCTACCTGGTGCATTATGAGTCATATGAAAGAAAAACCGTTGCGCCGACGTAACCGGAAACAGGGATACCAGCGGGAATAAATTGTCGCAAACAGGGAATCAGAGGGGGTAGGAACGCGTGTATAAGTGCCGAAACAGCAGGCTGTTCTCTCATAATGGATTCCAGGCGTCGAGGGAAACAAAATAGGAATTTTAATGGAAGGTAAAATTCTTTTATTAATTGCACTTCAGAAAAATTACTCTTACTTTTAATAAATTCTTATTATAATTAAGTTTTAACATTTTCATAAATCAGTCGAGTGGAACTATTTCACTAAACTTCTACAAATAATGGAAAAAAATATAAGCAACGTAAGAAAAGCAACATAAATTCTGTTACGAATGAGAAGTTAACTAAAAAAGTATATAAATTACAAAACAAAACAAATTATTTTTCGAAAACACCAATATTATTATAATTTTATCTTCTTGAACGCACCTCTATGTAAAATATGTCAAAGAATCTTTATTATCTTCTAATTCAAACTCCACATTTCACATTTTCAAGTATTCATGCAGTCATGAGACTTAACATCACAAGTGTATTGTTCTATAAACTTTTCAATAGACGCGTGTTCAAGCTCTTTTGCGTATTTCAGTTTATTGAACTTATCTTCAAAATTTGCATCAGTAATTTTCTTCACTTTATTTTCTGTCTTTTTCTTTTTATAATGTTATCTGTCCTTACTTAGCCCGTTTAATTTCTTTCTGTTGTTTATTCATCATTTAAGTCATCTTATCCAAAAACTTTCTTTTCCTAGTATTTGCCTTTTCTCTTTGGCGCAAATAAACTGCAATATTCTTTTTAAGCTTTTTTTTCATTATCAGGAGTCTCCATTATGATGTAATTAAAAAACAACGAATTTGTAAAATAATTTGATGAAAAAAACCGAGAACCGAAAGTCCGAGAACGCAACAGTCATTTCGGGAATGTACCATCATGTCCGGGAACGTTTCCGAAATGACCGTTCTCGAAATGACGATTTCAAATAAGCGTGTGCTTTGATTATTCAGCGGCCATCTTAAATGCGACCTGACTTTGTCAATAGTAATATATTTGAGGTTACTTTGTTATTTCGGGTCGTAAAAAAGAATCACATCAATAATTAAATGTAAAAAACACGTTCACGAATTGACGGACTATTGATGTACGCTCTACGAATAATGAATTGAAAGGTACTTATCACTTAGATATTAATTTATTTGCCGATAAATGTACTGGCAGCCGGCTTTGTTATTGTTTGCTTCCTCTACTGACGGTTGACACAGACTGGCTGCGTTCACTTAAAATTATTTTTGTTCAGTTATCGATGCGTTCACTGAAATGACATATGCGCTATCGGACAAACCATTTTTGCATTTCTATAATTAAAAAAAATTAATCTTTAAGTATCTTTTTCAAAACTAGATTTTATATAAAAAATACGGCTTATTAAATAATGACTAAGTTAAATACCTTCAAAATGTCATTAATATTTTGGACTTGTTGTTGAAGATCTTACATTAGGACGCGTTCCCGAAATGACTTTCTCTGCATTTATATTGATTTAATTTAAAATGTACTTCTTTAATAAATTGTATTATTTGATGTACACACAAAACACGTTAGTTGTAGTATTTTATTAATTTTCTTTTCTCAATAAAGTCAAGATTTAAGACATTAAATTGCTGGCAAAGCCAATTCTGCACCTTGGTGATTTTGAGCCATATGTCTCCTAGAGACGAAGCTACTTTTTCATGTGGAAAAGCAGGTATGGAAGTGTTTTTGGGTGTCCATATGAGTATGGCTAATGACCTATTGTGTGGCTGGCTTAAATGATCACTTTACATAATGTATAGTGTGTATTCCACCCATGATAGATTACCACATCCATCGAATTTTTGAAGATGAATATTTTAATGAATTTTTATATATATTTTTAAAATACACACTTTATTTTTTATGTGTGTTATTTTTTTACTACCGCCACCTGTGGTTTGTCATGAAAATTTGTCGTTCCCATAAACCAGTACAGATGTCGCCGTTGGTAGTGAGATATCTGTCATATATTTTTAATTGGAATTTTTAAAGCAATATTATGTATCCCATATCCTTTTCTATTACCAATAGAATCCACACAGAATAATGTTTATCCCAAAATGAATTGGTTACAATTTAAATTTCCAAAATAAAAGAGGGAAAAAACAACCATCACACCCATTGCCAACGAAGAAACACACTTGTTTTATGGCAAGAACACTCCATAGGGGTGAAACGCCAGGAAAGAAGAAGAAGAAGAAGCAATATTCTTTATATATGAATATGACATTCTTCCGAATTATTCCGGTAGGTCGTAAGCCCTATCTATGTAAACCCAAAAAGTCATCCATACCTACTTTCCCATACATAAATGTAGCTTCGTCAGTATGAGATATCTATATTGTATCTTGATTAAAAATGTTCACCTGGGGATAAAACCCAGTATTGTCTTCTTGAAAAATTTCACAAACTTTATCAAAATATTCTGAATATATAAAAAATATTTTTCAAATTTCTCTAACGTTTTTTATTTTATTTGACTTGTATTTAAGAAAATTAATTTTTAATAATTGATTTTTAGTTTACGTAGCTGTTGTAAAAATGGAATGTTGAAAAAAAGATAACTTAATCCGGTCTTAACTCTGCCAAGTTGGAGGGTTAAATATTGGACAAAAAGATGAATTTTTCATCTACTTACAATGGTCAAATATTTTAACCAGCGATCAAACCTCTATGCGCCTCTATGTTTCTTCAATATTCTGCGTTATGGTTAAATATTACTCGCGATCAGTGTTGCCAACTCAGATTTTGAAAAATAGATATTTGCAAATAGCACTCTGTTATTAAAGAGTTAAGGTTGTTATTACGGTCGTTAGACATAGTTAACTGTAATTTCGGATATTTTATACGCACCGTATGTATTACCAAGAAGCGAATCTCGACGTTTCATTGGATACTTATCCAACGAAACGTCGAGATTCGCTTCTCGGTAATACATACGGTGCGTATAAAATATCCGAAATTACAGTTAAGCACTCTGTTATTTTTTAAGCTGCACCAGTAGCTGAATGTATATTGTACATACCTAATCTAAAATCCATTCCAGTGCTGCTAAACATGTCACATCTGAGTCTGCAATGATAGCTCAGATTACTTACCTATAGCATCACTTTGCTTCTCTCACTCCGATAAAGCTGGAGATGGAAATATCAGCGCAAATAACCGGTGTTTTAATTTTTGTTTTCAGATGAACCAATGAAGAAAGTATCCAACACGTAAACATGAAATATATCTTACAGACTAGGAAAAAACTTACGGACCCTGTTTTACGCTTCCATTGATATGACGTACGGAGGTTGTATTTATTGATGAAAAGATGTTATATCCATCAAGAATCAACCAAATTTAATGACCAATCTATTCACTGATAATATACTATGAAATCTATTTGACAATAAATGAAATACCAAAGGACTATGTAGTATTTTATTTGATTTATTTCAGAACTTGCGACTAATAAAATTGTTTTTTTGTCTTTTTAAAAGTATTGAACTTGTGAATATAACACTGCACTGCATTATAATTTTTATTTACAATCTAAAAATGAGCTAAGGAGCCTTTAGCATCTATATAGCAATTTTGCAAGCGTACGAGACAATGCTCCTACCATGTGACTTTATGTTTAGTTTGACAATGGCTCCGCAATTGACAGATATGTATGAGAATACGTATAATTGTGGGTGGACTGATACTTACCTCAGGGCATATGTTGAATTGCTCCTCTCTGCATGGCTAGTGGAGGAACGGCACAATAGTACGCAACATGTTGAAAAATGGCATTGAAGGCTGAATATTGCTCACACCAATAAATACAATAATTTTGGGTTAAAATGATTGCTTTGTTTAAAAATTACAAAATGCATCATATTTGATTAGTAATCAAACAAATCAACCCAAATATTGCTAAACATGACTTTAATACGCATCTACATAAAAAAATAATCAGAAAAAAGCAGAAATACACACTATAAGATCATCGTTTCAATTTCAAATAAATAACATATACAGGGTCTCTCGTAGCTAGCAGCAAAAACTTCGGGGTGTCTTCTTCATTAAATTTTGAATAGAAAATATTCTTTACACTTTAGGTGTAATGTCAACAGTTACGGAGATCAGCTACATGAAAGTTATCTTTTTTTCAACATTCCATTTTTACTACAGTTACGTAAACTAAAAATCAATTATTAAAAATTAATTTTCTTTAATACAAGTCAAATAAAATAAAAACCGTTAGAGAAATTTGAAAAATATCTTTTATATATTCAGAATATTTTGATAAAGTTTGTTAAATTTTTCACATCTCTAAAGCACCCTTGTAACGTCTTTCACGCAAAAACAGTGCTATAAAAATTATCACAAACATAAACAAAATGAATACTATTATTTTGTTGTATTTTAAGTTTAATGTTGGCATGGTAAATTAAATAATTAAAAACTAATAAACCTACAGAATAACGTCCGGAAAACTTAATATTTATGTGACAAATTCTGTAACCAAATTTCGCGTGACACATGAACAAACGCCTAAAATTTTATGTTCTGTGACTTTAATATCTTTACACTATTTCTCAAAATTGGCAAAGTTTCGTCTAAACTTTAGAAATTGTTGTGAATTACTTATTATTGAGGTTCATGCCTTCCTTATAGTCGCATATATTACCCAGCCTCTTCTGTTTCGTCGTGAAGATCTTTGTTTATCTATCTCCGAAAAATTGGCCAAAAAATTCCTTAAGAGTGTTAACTTTTTTTTTTATGTTTAATTTGAATCCTAACTAAGAATGTTTTTAGGTTTTAATGGCCACTCAGAATAGGTCATTGATTTTTGATTTGTTTCCAAAAATCGTCTTGATGTCTCTTTTCTTGAGAGCTCTGGCAATACCTACTGTTTGTAACGCTTTGAACAGAAGGTAGAAAGGCGATGCCACTGTTCTGATTGCAGTGGCCATCATAGAAAAAATTAGAGAGGATACATGCGCTATATTAACGAAGGCTGGGCCTCCGCTTCCGAGGCCCAGAGGGACATACTGACATAAGTGCCTTCGCGCAAACGAAGAGATCCCGATTCTTCCAGCAGATAAAAGGTTCTCCACAGTGATTTGAAACCAAGTAGACTACACAGCGAAGATGCGGGGACTTTTGGATAGCAGGACACACGAAAAGATCAAGATAAATCCAACGGATAGAATCGAGAGAACTAGGATGTCAGTCAAAGCTTCTAGTATTACGACCGATTTGCATTATAAATTGTTCATGCAAGCGTCAAAAACAACAGCAATATATGGGCATTCCAAAATCCATAAGGATGGAGTTCCACTAAAGCCAATAGTGAGCGCTAGTTTATAATACAGCGTATGTCTTTATTTAAATAAAAAAAAAGTTTTCTAAAAGAGATGCAAACACGGAAAACGTGTCACATCAATATCCTTACTACTTTCAAATTAAACTAAATGCTTGTGCTTGATAATAGGACTAACAGAGTATATAATAGCACATATCTTAAGGGATATACATATAAATAATATCAAAAATAAAGAAGCACTATTTAACAAGAAGTGAATTCAATTTCTACTATGTATACAATTTTCAAATAAAACATATATGAACCGCAAGTTCTGTACGATTATTGATAATCACTTGATTATGCTTGGCCATATACGATCGCTAGATCCTTGAACTAGTTCCATACAGGATGGTAGTATACCAAACTAATTTTTCCCATAAGAAAAACAAAAAGGGAAATGATTAATCCGTTCCCATGAAAAAATAATCCTGTTATTAACGTACTGTGGCAGACCTACGCGCAAAACCAAACACTAGCGACATCTTAGGGCCAGTAGGAGCGGCGCGACGAAGGGGATTCCAGAAGCCAACGGCCTACCCACAGAAGCGAAAGACAAGGAGTCGCCGGGCGAGACGTCATTCGCTCTGCCACCGTCAGACTAGCACTATGCATTACATTCACGGGAGTGCGTGTTTCATACAACTTACTAACGCGCGTAAAATATTTCACTTAATCCGCGACCCAATACAAACTAAATTTAATCTCAATCTATTATCGCTTATATGTAAATATTGAATATATGACTTAACATAATAACTCTTTTATTTGGCACCCGTCACCTGTCCGAGTGATCTCGGCAGTGATACCTGTGGGGAGCGGACGAGGGTAAGTACAAATCAAGTACTTCGATGCAAAGGACATTCGAGCTGTTAGCTAGCTAAATTGTCAATGATATAATATACCATGCCAGGGCCCTGGTTTGGCAGAGTACCGATTAAATACAGTAAAACCTCGTTAATTCGAAATTCAAGGGACCCGAAAAATATATTTCGAATTATAAGGGCCCCCGTTAATTCGAAATTTTAGGTACAAAAAAAAATCGCGGTGCGATTGTGAAAGTCGCCAAAAATCGTTAAAAACTCTTGAAAAACCGTTAATTTTGTTAAATTTATGTATATATTTAAATAAATTACTTTGAAAACGCAATTTTTATTATGTTAATGCAAAGATCGCGGCACTTTGACATATTTGCTGTTCTTACTTGCGAAAAAACCTTTTTTTTTTCATGGATAGGTGGCCATAATCAAAAATGTTTATTATACTTGAATTTATGGAACACTTCTTCAATCTTAAAACGAGTTTAACTTTTGATTCCTCCTTTTTTCTGACTCAAACCAACAATGCACGGTTACTAGAAATACAATTGTCAATAAATACGTGAAACTTTAAGATAAGTCACTAAAAACATCTTACAAAGAAAATTTAATATTTTAATAACACAAACACAGTGATTAGAAAAAATCGAACTAAAGACAAATTAAAAAACATGAAAAACAATTTAAAACGTGTTTAGGTTAGGATTAGCGCAAATGCCGCAAACTAAACTATCCGCGCATATCCTTGAGGCAACCTACTGAAGAAAGCATACACAGGATCCCCAATTTTAGGGATCGCGACAGAATATGTATAGAAAAGGGGCATTTCATAAAGTACCGTGAATTGATTGCGAAATACGCCAAGAATCGTAAAACTCATGAAAAAGGCATTAATTTTGTGAAAAATGTCGATTTTTCATATTTCAAGAAATCATTTCGACAACGCAATGAAAACGCAAAGATCGCGACATTTCAAAGTACCCGATATTGACATATTTGTTGTTTTCACTTGCGAAAATACTCGAAATATTTTTTCGATTTCGTAATATTTCAAAAAAAAATCGAATTACGCGAACTAAAATATATTGATTTGCGGCGCAAGGGTCTAAAAAATATTTCGAATTACGAATTATCGGGGTTAATTTACTATGAAATTCACAATTTGGGACTTATAATTTTTAAAAATTTCGAATTAAGGCGAATTTCGAATTATCGGGGTTTTACTGTACCACTGCACCATAGTACTATAAATTGATGGGGTAGTTTAAAAGACAGTAATAATTTAAGGCTTCTACCTTCTCCTTAGGGATCTTTCGGAAATGCAACATTGTCTGATCATTCCAGACATTATCACACTATTACGGCTTGTTTTGGATTTTTTATCCATTCATTTATAGGTTAAGCATAGGCCGTTAGTTTTGTACAATTTCGTATAATCTTGAAATATATCTACAGTAGGAAAGACATAATGTTATTCTTTGAATTATTATTAATGGCTGTACAGGGGACTTATAAACCCAATAATGCTTTACTGTAATAGGAACTGCACCAATGCGTAAAACACCATTTTAATAGATTTATTATTTAATGAATTGCATATTAACATACGCATTTTATAACTAAAAACAAAGATAATTTTTATTACTCGTTCCACTTTCAGATTGACATGATCTTGCCTTTGACGTGTCTGTTAATTAATGTTATTCCTAGATGTTTAATATTAGTCTTGTGATTAAGTTTAGCACGGTTCGTGTTGCATATAAATCGTTATATGTATTAATGAGATTTTCAGATACTTCTTGTAGTATGAAAGGAATGATAAATGTTTTTTTTTTATGGTACATTTGATGTATGAAGTACTGAAATAATGGGTGAAAAAATAGTTTAACAACCGTTTCCTATTTCACGGCAATTGAATATTAGGTATATAAATGTTGCCAAGTCACAGAGAAATTATACATTACATCAAGACCGACTGTTTACCTAAACTCATCAGATAGTAAACAATGGCTGTTCTCAAAGCATTGGTCACTCTCTTTGCGGTATTCCTGGTGATCAGCCTATTGGTGGACTCTGCTCCATCGCCAGCGGAGGGAGGTAAACCATTTTCTACTTACTATGTTTGAAATGACTTATACAGTCCACAAATAAAATTGTGATTTATACAGTCCACAAAAAAAAAGTGATTTATACAGTCCACAAATAAAATTTTATTCATTTTTTGTCTATTGTATTTTGAATATATATATTACAAACTGATCAAATAATATATGAGTCACTGTGGTTTATTTAAAAAAATGGGATTTAAGGTTTTGACCTTGGTACATCTTTTCACAATAGTAAGGTAAATTTTTTATTCATTTATACAAAACATGCAAATTTTGTACTTGTCCTGCTTTTATACAACATACAAACTGATCATTCGTACCTGAAGATAATATCAAACTAAACAGTCAATAAAATAGTAAGATTTTTATTGTCAGTAGCAAGAAAAAAGTAACCCATAAAAACCAAGTTTTTATTAAACTCCCTTTCTCATTTACTAGTTGAAACATTTTTTTTTCGCTTAACCTACACGTTGGTCTTCGGTCGGGCGACGCTACGAAAGGGAGTAATAAAAAATTTCCAAAATCCAAAATTAATATTTGTGATATTTTCAGTTGCACCGGAAAGCCAAGAAGCCGTTCAACGTCTAGCCCCACCGAAGCCAAAAAACAAAACTCAAGGTAGGTTACCTATCTACACACTTGATTATATTAGTGTTTTGTATTTTTAATATAGACAATATATACAGGAGGAAGACCAAATCAAAAAATCTATTATGTACAGTGCCATAAAGATTTTATTTAAATGTCAGTCGAAAAATTTATGAAAAAACATCTAAATTTAGAATAAAGCTTATAAAATATGTGTTTTGTAAATTCTAGATAGGTTAAAAATACATATGTGAATATTAGAGTACTCGCGTACCTTTCTAAAATATACATTCTGAGATAGTGGGGTTTAAAGTTTTTTGTTCTCGTAATGAATAATGTTCACCAATTTTGATTTTTAGTTCTCCGTATTCTCTACTAAAAATAAAAAATATGTGTGAAAAAATTATTTTGATACATTGAGTAGTTTCCGAGACATGGAATTTTAAAAAGAAGTGCGCGATGCGGAATTTTTACTTATATAAAACCATTTTTTTTTAATTTTCACATTTCAACAGGCCAAGAGGCCCAATTACAGAAGCGAAAAACATCCCAAAACACCCAGGCTTGATACATACGTTTGAGATGTTTTTTTCTTAAAACATATTACTTTTATCTATCACCATCACGTTTTGAATTACAAAATATGGAAAAACCGAAAACTGTATGCAATAAATGCAAACTTTTACACAAAAGTGCAAAGAATCAAGAAAAAAGAAAATTTACTAAATATACCCTGTGATTGTACTAATCTGCAGACAACGGAAAATATACGATATCTAGGTGTGTACATAGACCAGCATCTAAACTGGAGAAAACATATTTTGAATCTCACAATCTGAATAACAAAGCTTGTTTATTTTTTCAAAGAAATTAGAGATGTACTCGACGCACCGACAAGAAGAATAGTATACTATGCACTGTGTCACTCACTCATTAATTATGCAACTGTCAGTTGGGGTGGTGCAGCTTGTACTATATTAGATTCATTAAGCAAAGCCCAGAAAATGGTATTGAGAGTTCTTCATAAAAAGCCATTTCGTTTTCCTTCAGAAGAACTTTTCAGAGAATGTCACGTCCTGGACATCAATCAAACATATTTACTCAACACTTTAAAATATTTTTTCCGACATAAACAAGATCACCAACAAATAACTCACTCACACTCAACAAGGGCACAGGTGAACTGCAACTATCTTGTACCAAAATTCAAAAAAACATTTTCACAAAGATTTCACCTCTTCCAAGCACCAAAAACATTCAATACTCTTAACACTAAACTTAAAACATGTAGCCATAGTCTCGCGTATTTTTCTTCTAAAGTGAAACTCTGGCTGCATGAAAAGGGAAGGAAGCATGCCCAAAACCTATTAAAAGCCATGATATAAACTAAATTTAAAATATACTATTCCTACAAGAACATTTACTGTCATCTTTTTAAATACTTTTAATTGTTTTATTTTATTTTATTAATATCCTATTCAGATCATTTTTTTTCTTTTGTCTATAATAGAATTAATTAACACCATTATTAAATTGTAAACATTTAATTATTACTATTACTTAATTTTAATTGGCAATAAGATTTATTCACAAATGTTATATAAATAATAAATATTCTTGAATATTATACTACTGGAAGAGCACTGTCTGCTATAATACAGTAAATTACTAGTGTAGCAGGCAGGGCGTCAAATCAAATTAGTGTTTACTTGCTGCCAAGACACTCAGCAACAATGAAAAAAGCTTAATTTAATTTTGTAAACACTGTAAACATTTGTAACATTGAACATTGAATAAACATTTATTATTATTATTATTTATTTATATTATTATTTATTTATATTATTATTATAGCAAATATGCACTCAGAAATATAATAAAATATTATCTTTTTGCATTTTTTGCATCAATACCCGCTGACAAAACACACAAAATGTATTGATACCTTTTTATTTAAAATGTATATAAAGCCTAAAAAATTTAACGGTGCTAACTATAGATTTATATTAAATTTATATTCATTATTTGCTTCAGCTTTCTTAACACAGGCGTCAAATATTAATAATTATTAGGGTTTCTCCTAATGCTAACGCGGTTTACTTTCATTGGCTTTCAGCTTGCAGGAATTCTAGAGGAAACACCTGCTCTGGATGTGAGTTTATTTTATTATTTTTCATTATGCTTCTTCTTCTAAAAAAATTTGACTTGCCAGATATTATAACGTATCCATTTCCGACTTAATCTTGTAAGTATTCGTAAGGCTTTTATCAAAAATCTATTGCAAATAACTATTCCTATTATATCTTTATTTCCTCCATTGAAATAGCAATAAAAATATCTTTAAGAAATGTGTTGTATTCTAACATAAATTTTGAATGGAAGCACGTTGCTAAATAATATTCTAAATCTATCAAAATTCGATTCAAACGTTTCATAAAGATCCTCTGTAGGCCTGACTTGTTTGATATGTCGTAGCTGATGCAAATATTTGTTCAGGCACTTTTACAACGTCGGCTGAAGCTGGATGCTAATGTTGAAGGTCTTTCAAAGAATTTTCCCATATGTCCAGTTAAGAAACACTTTTGATCAATTTCAATAATCTACCCAATACACAAAATTAAATAACTATTTTTTACAAATAACTTTACTTTATTGTGCATATTTTTTTATTATTATTTGTTTTGAAGATGCATGGACGGAAAACGTGTAACATCAATATCCTAACAATTTTCAAACATGAAAATTGTTGTTATTAAAATACAGGTGGAATCAACTATCTATAGTCCCAATAATTAACACAAACTAATCCTCCATTTCACTACCTGAATAGGTTAATATTTGTATTTAAATTAGTTGTTGTTCTATGGACTGCACTTTTGGTATATAATTATGACATAAATAAAGCTCTTTTATGTGTGGTTTGGCAGTTCATGGTGTACGGGGATAATGAAAGGATTCCATGCATTTACTTTGACGGTTGGATACCTACTCTTCTTCTCCTGGGCTGGTTCTAATTGATCTCCTTTCACACCAAACAAACTTGCGACACAGAATCCGGAATTGTGGTTATAGTTTATTTCGTGTTATAACAACACCAATCTACGTACAAACCTCAACACGCAAAACAAGATGGCCACCATGAAGAGCCCAGCATTTATTTCCATGAATATGACAGATCTTGTATAGCTATTACTATATTAAAAGCAGTCCATTATATATTTAATTTTTTTTAATAGACAATTATATCAATATATTAACTAAAAATAAAAACTGATTTAATTTTTTTAAAAGAAACAAGATCTTTATAGATGTTTATTACTTACATCTGATGAAGTGTGACAAAGAAATTTAATATAACACATACCTACAACTTGTACTTACATTATAATAACTCCGTGGCTCTTTCAGATCGCGGAACTTGTTTTAAGTAATTATTATATTAATTATTTAGCTTTGATCTTCCATTTTAAAATTTTATAGAAGACATTTTTAAAAAACTCTTGTCCTGGTTTTTATTGTATTTTATTTTATTGGTAATAAATGAAATAAGAAATTGAAATTGAATTTATTATTTTAAAAAATGCTGTCAGATCGATTAATATTACCAGAAAGAACTGATAAAGAAAACTAAAAAAAAAAAGTAAACATACATTTGCTGACAACATAGCAGCCGTAAGAAGAAATTAAATTTGGATTTATTAAAAAAAAAATGAGCAAGCCTTACAGTAGTCGCATATGATGTGTAACATTTGAGATCTCACAATTAAAATATCAATTGAGCAGCGACAGAAATTAACGTCAAATTTTATAAGAAACAATTTTTTATTTTTTAATCAAAATTAAAAATATCAATTGAGCAGAGACATAAATTAACTTTGAAATTTAAAAAATAAAAGCTATTTATTTATTAATTAGTAAATACAAGTTAACAAAAATACTAAGTATAATGATAAAAGAATTACACGAGGATCCGTGCAAAGTTGGTCTTAACATGAAGAAAACAAAAATGTGTCCAGAGAGCGAAATCATCACAATCAAGTCTGTGAGAAAAAAATCCCTTTCGATAACTGCTTTTATTGATAAATATATAATGATAATGCACTCTTAATTAAACAAATTGTGTTTCTCTGCGTTTGATTGCATTTGCGTTTTATAATTGCGTTGCATAATTGCGTTTCTCTGTAAAAACAAAAGAATTATTTGTCAAAACATACAAATTTACATTTAATCAATTACATATATGTTAAAAAAAAGATTCACTCACCTGTAAAAACAAAAGAAACAACGTTTAAGGCCTTTATTTCAAGTCTTTTTGTATATTTAAAATAAAATTGAGTGAGTGATGACTCAAGTAATTTGTAGAATTTCAAGGTGTAAGATAAAGCAAAAAATGTTTTTTTTGAAAATGTTAAGGAGCCAACCCCTTAAATTACCTTCTTATGACATGCCTCAGGGATTGAAGATCGACTATTTTGTGCGCTTAAAATTCGCTGGTATTACTGTAGCATATCTTCTTCATTTGCTTTATTGTCAAATTGGTTTCGATTGCATTGGACATCGTTTTAAAGACTTATTAAAAAATAAGTAGTGTATATGTTAATATATTTTTTTAAACATAAATTAAGAAGATAAAATATAAGTGTGATACTATAAAATTTTCAAATCCATGCGGAGGGGGGTTGTTTCAGTTTCCGGAAATGTCAGCATTCTGTCCAAAAATGTCCGAAAAGAATAGATTATTTCCCTGCAGCTCAAATTCAGCCAAAGATGATGCCCAAGTCCACACCCAAGATAATCAACACTACCCCAATACTTCTAGTATCAAAACTTTTGAGTTCCAACTGAAACGGGCTATTAAGATCGTTGCCACAAATGACTCTCATGGGTTGTTCTTGACTTAAACCTTTCATTTTTTTTATATAATGTTGAGTTATGATTTCTATACTTTTCAATATTCATGTGTAACCTGATTTATAATACTGTCTATCCTTTTATACTGTTAGTTTCCCGTAAATAAATAACATTAATTAAGATTAATTTGCAATTGCCTTTATAAAATAAAATAAATATAATAACAATCTTATAAAACCCTTTTGTTGATCTAAAATGAATTGTGCATAGTTACTTTTTAGGTTCCTTCTCAAAACATAGGCATCTCCCTTTTCCACTGGTCACCCAACCGAACCAAGTATTATAGATATTTTTTATATTAATTATTGTATACCGCCCATGAGTTGCATTCTTGGACACCGAAGAAAATGTACCCACCCCAGCAAATATAACCAACAGAGCTCAATAAAACTATCCAGATGATGTAAGGGTATGGAAGAGGGGTATATCCAATAGTGGAGAGATGAAGGCTGAAGAAGAAGAAGATATTACTTTCATTAACTCTTCTCCTCCTATCTCAATACTCCCGTTACACCCACCTTTACACCAGTAACCCCAGCTTATATTGTCATTACCGAATCAAATAATTACACCTAATCTATGTAAATGTTCTATATTTGAATTTAGTCAGTTTAATACTTCACCTGCCGATGAGAAATTCTGTTACTCTCGAAACTTAAGTAGTAAAACATAAAATTATTATTATAATTAAGTAGAGGAAACATAGTTTATGTTTCACCCTTATCGTGACATTTCTATCACTAAAATACTCGATGATCAAATATTTGTTGTTGGTGTCAAAATACTAGGGTTTCTTATAAAATGACGAAAAATTTAGTAAAAACTTGTTGGCATTGTATAACAAATGCAATTAAAAATATTATACAACATTTTCAAACCATTATACTTCATTAAACCGTAAATTTGACTGGGGGCACTTTGTTACCCTGCTCCGGCCCCCAATTTTATTTTTGATCTTCCGGTACCCGAACGTTAATATCGTGAAAAGTTGTAACAATATCAAAACTTTAAAAATCATTTTTGTGAAATCTGATTTATTTAGCATAACCCATCATCACATATATCATCACACCTATCACACACACAATGGTTTAGAGACTAGAAAGAATGTGTATCTGATTATGCATTTTTATCGATTGTTGCGTGGTATGATCGATAATCCTGAAAATATGCGGAGCATTGGTTTGTATGTTCCTGACCTTATACATCGTCAGCATAGATTGTTTCACATTCCAATATACAGGACCAACCTGCCAATGGCTATGCCTGTTGGAAGAGCTACTGCTATGCTGAACAATATTACTCTGGACATTGATCTGTTCCATGTCCCTGAGAGGGTTTTCCGAAGCAGGATTCTTCTACACCTTTGATATGAATGAATTTATATGTTTGATATTTTGTTTTTTTTCTCCGTTTTGTTTTTATTTTATAACATTTACAAATTAATTCATATGTTTATAATGTAAATTTCATATTGAAAACAAATAAATTGAATATTGAAATTGAAAATTGAAATCGAGATTGAATCGCCATCAGTCTGTAATATACTTTTTCAAAATACAATAGACAAAAAATGAACTAAATTTTGTTTGTGGAATGTGTAAATCTCTTCATTTCAAATATAATAATGGTTTACCCTCCTCCTCTGGCAATGGAGCAGAGTTCACCGATAGGCCACCAGGAACACCGCTAAGAGAGTGACAAACAGCCATTGTTTACAATCTGATGACTTCAGGTGTATAGTCAGTCTTGATGTAATGTATCGTTTCTGTGCGAATCAGCTACATTTATCATTTATAGAGCTAATATTCAATTGCCGTGAAATAAGAAACGCTTGTAAAACTATTTTTTTTACCCATTATTTCAGCACCCCCTACGTCAAGTGTAACCAGCACGTTTAAGTGGTACTAAATATATTTATTTATTAGTGGTTTTTAAGCAACGCTGTGTGTCATACAGTACATTGATATTATACTGCATAAGTAATAGATATAGAACAAAAGGGCAAATAAAGATACCAACTTTAAGAATCACCATGGCATAATACTATACGTAGGTATTTGGGAGTTAAATGGTATTGCTTGCCCAACGTAAATTGGCGTGTGGCGACTTTTGAACTAAAACCTGCCCCGCCTGCACCTGGCGGTAACCCCTCGCCCTGTCATTCAGTTCATTCTCGTATTCGAGCGTGAGTTGTGACATCTTGATTTCCAATATACACTGAATTATTATGTCCAAAACATCCAAAACAGTCCGGTATGGTGCAAGAACAATTGCCAATGAAGTATTAAAGTATTGCGAAGCTGAAAAAGCAAATAATGGAACGATATTTCCATTTGACAGGTTTACAGATAGAGCGGCCACCATTACTGGTTTATTTCTTTAGTGCTGCCCGACCAAATTTTTATTAACCGACACCGATCACCGGACAATCTGTACATTATGTATTGTGTAATAAATTTACACCCTGGAAACTTCTGTTACGGGACAGGGACGCCCTCCCTTGCACGCCAATTTATACTGGTATGTCTATACCTACAATACATTTTTGTCACAAAACAAATTTCAAGATAGAAACATTTCAAAATATGAACAGTTTAAGAAAGAAGTCAAATCTTTGATTTTTGGCAGTGATGTATTGTAACATTGCCCACACGTCTTAAATCGTTTTTGTGTAATAAAAACTACTACTTCTAAATGGTTTCTGCTAAATAAAAATTTGTATTTTAATTTGACTTGTAAATATTCCTTCCATAATCTAGAACTATTGGCCCATATTTTGGGGAGTATAATGGCATATTAAAATTTAATAACATAGGTTTAATTTATTATAAAAATTATTGTAATGCTGTATAAATAAAATAAAAATATATATTTTTTTATTTTTATATAAATATTTATATAAAAAAAAATATATAAAAATATATACGAAAAAAAAAATAAAAAAAAAAAAAAAAAAAAAAAAGGGAAATTTGGATATTACCAACAGCATTTTTGGGAATTTTTTTTTTTTTGTAACACGTAAAGTCGAGTGTTCCGATTTCAAAAATGATATTTGTACGCGGCGCAAAAAAGTATTAAAAAAGTTATCACAGTTCAAAGTTTCATAATTCGTTCACACAGATCGATACAAATCTGACAGTTGCATATTTTGTCTATGACATGAATGACGCCTTGCCGTAGACAGCAGATAAATATTGATTGAATTGTTTGACTTTATCTATGGATTCACCTTGTGTGGTGAAGTAAGTACTACAAGGCAAGAAAACATTATGCTGCATTACACATACGGTTTTAATTGAACAAGTAATTATATTAAACAAGTTTTTCACGAAATATTCAATAAATACTTTATGCAGTCAACTACAGAATAAAATTAAATAGAACATATCGATAATTGATAGTAAATAAACCATTTGTATTCTTTTATTGATTGACAATGATTTGTAAATCAATCATTGCTCCTCATTTGAAATATTGAAGCTAACCTAAAAAGAAATATGTGATAAAATTAAACCAAACCTAACCTAACCTAACCAAACCTAACCTAACCTAACCCAACCTAACCAAACTTAACCTAACCAAACCTAACCTAACCTAACCTAACCAAACCTAACCTAAAACCAAACCTAACCTAACCTAACCAAACCTAACCTAACCTAACCTAACCTAACCTAACCAAACCTAACCTAACCTAACCAAACCTAACCTAAAAAGAAATATGTGATAAAATTAAACCAAACCTAACCAAACTTAACCTAACCTAACCAAACCTAACCTAACCTAACCTAACCAAACCTAACCTAACCTAACCTAACCTAACCAAACCAAACCTAACCTAACCTAACCTAACCTAACCTAACCTAACCTAACCTAACCTAACCAAACCTAACCTAACCTAACCAAACCTAACCTAAAAAGAAATATGTGATAAAATTAAACCAAACCTAACCTAACCTAACCAAACTAACCTAACCTAACCAAACCTAACCTAACCTAACCTAACCAAACCTAACCAAACCTAACCTAACCTAACCTAACCTAACCTAACCAAACCTAACCTAACCTAACCTAACCTAACCTAACCTAACCTAACCTAACCTAACCAAACCTAACCTAACCTAACCTAACCAAACCTAACCTAACCTAACCTAAAAAAGGGGGTTATACAATTTGGCGGCTAATCGTAGGAATTCATCGGCTCGATCCACGTACAACTCTTTACACCTTTTTATAAACATGTAACGAGCCAAATTCCCGGGGAGATGGTACTTATGACTTATTCTGTAGTTGACTGAATAAAGTATTTATTGAATATTTCGTGAAAAACTTGTTTAATATAATTACTTGTTCAATTAAAACCGTATGTGTAATGCAGCATAATGTTTTCTTGCCTTGTAGTACTTACTTCGCCACACAAGGTGAATCCATAGATAAAGTCAAACAATTCAATCAATATTTATCTGCTGTCTACGGCAAGGCGTCATTCATGTCATAGACAAAACATGCAACTGTCAGATTTGTAACGATGCGTGTGAACGAGATTATGAAACTTTTGACTGTGATAATTTTTTAATAATCTTTTGCGCCGCATATAAATATCATTTTTGAAATCAGAACACTCGATTTTACGTGTTACAAAATATGCAACTGTCAGATTTGTAACGATTTGTGTGAACAAAAATTTTAACTGTTATGAAACTTTGAACTGTGATAACTTTTTAAATAAACTTTTGCGCCGCATATAAATATCATTTTTGAAATCGGAACACTCGACTTTACGTGTTACAAAAAAAAAAAAAAATCCCAAAAATGCTGTTGGTAATATCCAGTTCAGCCCTTTTAAGTATTTATTTAGTATTTTTTTAAAATATTTTCTTGACTCCTGTTTCATGTGAGAACTAAGCCGATATGATGTATTTTATATTATTTTACCGCCATTTCGCATAAATATATTAAGACTGGTGATCGTTCCACATTATTTAATTAAAATTTTAAATTCTTTTTGTGATATCATGTCATATTTCGTACGTTGTTAATTTTTTTATTCTAACATGTTAATCAGTGTATCACTATATTACATATATATGAGATGCATAACTTGTCAACTTTAGGCACCTATAATTGGGATCAAACTTTCTGACTGACTATCCTTCCTTTAACATGGTCCTAAACCATATTAAAGAAAGGTCCTATCAAGCTCTCACTCGTACTTATGCATCTTATGTGACAGTACTACTATAGGGCATAATGCTTTTAATGTTATTATTAATGAGTTTTTTTTTTCAATTTATTTACTTCACAAATTTTCAGCTTAAGAGAAAGAACTTAATGCAAAAATCATGGTTAATTTAAATTGTCACCTGCCACTATGCACTATGCATAAAATACAATGTTTTGAGGTGAGAAATAATATGACAAAAAAAATTGTCTGGAATAGGTATTTACTTCTAATATTATTCTTAACCCGTTAACATGACGCTCTCCATTGTTTAAACAAGACGTGGGCCTGGAAAGTGTTAAATTACACAGTCTGAAAATCAGGTTGTATATATAATATTATGATTTATGATCACTGTTTCTCAATACTTTGGGCCCGACTATAGATCATCTGCAATGGCTTTAATGTTGAACATATTTCAATATCGTCTATAGAAACTTATGGTCATTGGAAAATAAAATAAATATAATTTTTTTATTTTACGAAATATTTTGTGCTTATATCTTAAGAAAATAAGTTTTAAACATTATTATATAAAACTAAGGATGACTAAATATTAAGGAAGGCTTACACTGAGCATCTGCCTTTCCATGGCCCGCTGAGTACATTTTAATCTTTGTATGCTTTTTCTGTCAGCGTTGCTGTTTCAAGTCCATATGTCAACATCGGTAGGATACATGTATCGAATATTTTTCTTTTCAGGCATATTGGGATTTCTTTATTTTCAAACAAGTGTTTCAATTTACCAAATGCTGCCCAGCTCAGACCTATTCTTCTTGGTAGCTCTGCTGTTTGGTTTTCTTTCCCCAGCTTTATCTTATGACCAAGGTACACATATTCGTCAACTGTTTCTATTTCCCAATTGTTTATTGTGAATTTGTGTTTGGATTTGATTAAAAATTTTGTTTTTTGTGTGTTCATTTCCAAACCTGTTTCTTTCGATGCTTCTTGCAATTCTCTGGTCACAGATTCCAATTCTCTTACATTATTGCTAACAATCACTATATCGTCTGCAAACTTGAGGTGGCTCCTATAGGTGCCGTTTATCTTAACTCCTTTATTTTCCCAATTTATGTTTTTGAAAATGTTTTCCAAGGCAAGTGTAAAGAGCTTTGGTGAGATAGTATCACCTTGTCGCACACCTTTTCCGATTTTGAAGCTTTCTGTCTTCATCTATTGTCACGCTCATGGTTGCATTTTCATATATGTATTTTATCAGTCTCGTATATCTTGAGTCGATTCGTGCATTTTCGAGCGCTTTTATGATCGCCCACGTCTCAATTGAATCGAATGCCTTCTTATAATCAATAAAGGCCATATGGAGACTGATATTATATTCTGTTGCCTTTTCAATAAGTAACCGAATTGTTTGTATGTGATCCCTTGTCCCAAAGCCTCTTCGAAACCCAGCTTGTTCTATTGGTTGGTACTGGTCAAATTTATTGGTTAACCTGTTTGTAATAATTTTTGTGAATAGTTTGTACAGGTGTGAAAGTAGACTAATTGGGCGGTAGTTTTCTAAATTGTCACCATCTCCTTTTTTAAATAACAGTTTAACTTCCGCATTGTGCCAAGCGTCGGGAATTTTTCCATTTTCTATACATTTATTGTACAACAGTATTAAGGCTTCTTTAAGGTTTTCTCTACCTAACCTCAGGATATCAGATGTTACGTTGTCTTCTCCCGGAGCTTTGTTATTTTTCATTTGTTTTAATGCTTTATCTATTTCATCGGTATCTATTTCGGTGAGTTCTTCTGATCCTACATTTAACACTCGGATTTCACTGTGCTGTCCCTCGTTGATGTTTGATATGTAGAGATCCTCGTAGAATGTTTTAACTATATTAGTGATCTCTAGTTTGTCTCTTACAATTTAATTGTTTTGGTTTTTAATTTTTGTTATAGCAGAATTTCCCTTTGAGTTTATTCGTTTAACAATTTTCATATTTTTATTTGTTTCTATGGTGTGTATTATCAAATTGGTATTAAATTTTCTTATGTCTCTTCTTATATTTCTTTTTATTGTTTATTCAACATTTTGTATCTGTCTGTGTTTCTATCTAAAGTTTTCCTTTCTTCGATCAGTTTGGTTGTTTCTTCGGATATCTTTTGTGTTCTATCGTGTCTGAAGAAGACTTTTTTCAGGTGGTGTGTATGTCTGCTACTATTTTGTTATTTAATTCGTTTATATCCATTTGTTTGAGGGTATTTTTGTCTTCAAGTTTATTCTGTAATGTGTTCTGCATAACGTTCTTGTTTTGCGATAGTGTTTCCATGTTGAGGTGATTCAACTTTTTTATCATTACCATTTTTCTTCTTTCCATTTTAGTGTTTATTTGGAATTTGGCTTTGACTTTGCAATATTTTCTATCGTCTGATATGATAAAATCAATTTCATTTTTAGTAATTCCGTCTGGGCTTCTCCACGTCCATTTTTTCTGTTTTTGTTTTTTGAAGAAGGTATTTAGACAGAACAGTTTTTCTTTTTGCAAGTCGTCCAGTAACATTTCTGATCTTTCGTTTCTATTTCCTAGTCCGAAAGGTCCAATGTTTTGTGGGTCTCCAGGTTTTCTATTACCGATTTTCGCGTTGAAGTCTCCTGTCACTATCGTCAGTCTAACTTTCTCACTTTTCTTGGCCTTGGTAATGTCCTCGTATAATTGTTCAATTTCCTCGTCATCAGAGGCACTTGTTGGGGCATATGCGTGTATAATTTGAATACTGAATTTTTCATTTATCTTGAGTATTACGTATATAACCCTATGTGATATGCTGCTCATTTTAGTATTGTATGTATTTTTTAATGTTTTTGTTAACTAGAATTGCAACTCCTCTTATGGATGCTTGTTCGTTGTTTCCATACAAAAGATGTCCAGATGGTAATATTGTTGCTTGTTCTCCTTTTAATCTTGTCTCGCATATTCCTACTATATCCCAATTTACGTCCTTTAATTCATATTCAAGTCTCAGTTGGTCCTCCTCTTGTCTTGTTGCGATATGTAGTGTCATTTTTTTATTCGATTTGTAGTGTCATTTTTTGTGTGTTTTATTAGGCGGACCGTATTAAAACAGCTTTGTTTTATTATGGTCCGCCTAATATTATATCCCAAGAAACATGCGCGCCGCACCGTCCTTGAGTCACGCCGCCGCCGCCGAGTCAAGCCAATCGGCGCGCCGATTTTGGGTGCTAGATTTTTGAAAAACCTTAAATTTAGATCTTTTTTAAACTGTTTCGTCTGTTTTTATCGATTAAATGAGGCAAAAAGGTCTAAAATCCACATCGTTACAGATTCTGGATCAAATATTAAAAGGGCTATATAAGACAGCCATGTTTGCTTAGGACGCGGGTTGCACAATCTCGTAACTGTCGATGGAATCAAAAGTGTACCTAAGATTAAGTGAAATTAACAACTACATGGAGCATAACAATACCTCGCGCGTCGTGTTTCTGGCAGACTACATTAAAAAACAATTCAATTCAATTTTTATTTATTACATAATATGTACACTACAAACTTTATGTTCAATGCATACATATTATGAATTTATATCTAAAAATATACATATACACATATACATACACACCCATATACACACATACATACATACATATACACATATATATACATACATACACATATACATATACATACATATATACACACACATATACATATGCATACATATATACACACACATATACATATTGTATATTAAAATAACAATTTATTATTAACCAATTAAAAGTGACCTGTACAATCTGGTCAAAGGTGTAGGAGAATCCTGCTTCGGAAAACCCCCTCAGACACATGGAATATATCAATATCCAAAGCGATCTTGTTCAGCATAGCTGTAGCTTTTCCAACAGGCATAACCATCGGCAGGTTGGTCCTGTATATTGGAATGTGAAACAATCTATGCTGACGATGTCTAAGGTAATTATCAGGAACATACAAACCAATGCTCTGCATAATTTCAGTATTGTCGATCATACCGCGCAACAATCGATAAAAATGTGTAATCAAATACACATTCCTTCTAGTCTCTAAACTATTGTAGCCAAGCATACCCTGGAGAAACTCGGTTGGGTAAAGCCAAGGATAATGCCCGTACTCTCTCATGTAGAGATATCTCAGAAACTTCTTTTGGACTTTCTCCACCATAAGAGAGTACTTGCTCTCATGTGGCCCCCAGATCATCGAGCCACTCTCGAGTCTACTCCGCACCAAGGAGTTGTAAAGAGTTCTCAGTACGCGGGTATTCTCGAAAACCCTGGCAGTACGCAGAACAAATCCTAACATTCTCAGAGCATTACCACTGATCGTCTCTATGTGATCGTGAAATGTCAGGTTGCTTACAAATCTAACACCTAGATCTTTAACATTCGATGTTCTTGTCAGATTTTGGTCGTTCATTTTGTAGCGAAAAAATAGAGTTTTTTGGGCCCTAGTGAAGGATGTAACCGAACACTTGGAAACATTAAACAAAAGTTTATTTCGTCTTCCCCATTCACATATATTTGATATATCTGTTTGGAGAAGATGAAAATCGTCCAAAGTTGACACCTTTAAGAAAAGCTTTAAGTCATCCGCAAATAACAGAAAGCGCGAGTTTAAAATTAAATTTTTTATATTATTGATAAAAATCGAGAACAACAATGGACCCAGGTTAGATCCTTGCGGGACACCCGAGAAGGTATAGAAGCACTCTGACGCGAATAGACCGTAGGAGACATATTGGTTCCTATTTTGGAGGTAGCTCGCCATAAATTTTAGCATACCATCTGAGAAACCAATCTCATACAACCTTTTCAATAAGTCATCATGGTTGACTGTATCAAAGGCTTTGGCGAAGTCATTATATGAACAGTCTACCTGATGTCCCGCGTCCAGAGCTTCCGTGACATAATTTGTGAAAATCATCAGATTGGTCTCAACCGAGCGGCCTTTCCTGAATCCATGTTGTTCATCAATTATAAACGGCTCTACTCGGGAAGCGACGGTTTTACTTATTATGATTTCAAATACCTTAGCTGGTGCAGAGAGAACAGCTACAGGTCTATAATTTTCTACAGATAACTTAGAACCACTCTTGTGTATGGGAGTAACTTTTGACGTCTTCCATGTTTCCGGGAAGACCCCTGTATTTACAGAAAGATTAAATAAAAAACATAGTGGTTTATTTATCAGTTCCACACAGCCTTTTAAGAAGAATGTTGGAATGAGATCTGGCCCAAGAGAATGGGTATTACTTAGATTTTTAATAGTGTCGGCCACATCCTTTTCATTGATATATTGAACATCAATAGACTGTGCACTGATCGGAGAACATTTTTTAGCAATATTAATTGTGATGTTCAACGGCCTACGCACTTGGGAATAATCGGGTTCTTCTAGTAATACGCGTTACATAGGTAACAACATTTATTGGAGACACTACTTATAATACAATATGTACAACTGATTCGGACCCCGGTGAATCTCGTTCTGCCCGGTGCGACGCAACAGCACGGGCGCCATTCACTCGTCTCGCTCGCACGCTTGCCTCTCCCTCATCCAAGCGTCCGCACATTCGTCACATTAATATCGAGTGAAAGCAACAGATCTAGTAGCAAGAAGATTTGAAGATATGTCGGCAGCTACTTCTGACCTGTTGCAAGTGCATCTTCTGGACAAGCCTTATTATCCAAACTTTCCAAGAAATATAGTAGCAATGTCACAGATCTTTAGACTCAGAAGATTTTTCGAAATTTCACAAGAATGTTGGAAGTACCTGGCTATTCAAGATGTAGAAGTTGTCCAAGGAGATATCCTTATCTACTGGAAAGAAAGAAAAAAAACATTTCTGTGGCTCAACGCGCTCGCTATAGCTGTGCTGGCAATCCCAGCTACCAGCATACCCAGCGAGCGTGTGTTTTCAGTTGCCAGCCTTGTTGTAAATTCCAAAGGGTCTCGGCTGAGCCCCGTAAGAGAAGAGGGGACCCACCACACACCCAGGGCCGCTCTATGAGCAATAGCTGACATATCGGCCCTACACTTTCGCCACCCATTTTCGGCATTTTTTTAATGCTAAGGTGGCCGTACTCACCGCCCCGCCGACACTCAGGAATGTGAGCGGGATGGGGAGGCATCCACACAAAACCTCTTCTCTGCCTCCAAAGCGCAGGGACAAATGACAATTGGAATATACTTATCATCCATTGAGTGGGAATTGAAAATTACATATGTACAGGAAATGCTACGGTGAAGGGGACCCACCACACCCTATGCCGTGTTTTGCGCAGAACGTCCATATCAGCCCAGCACTTTCGCCGTCTAGGTAGCATTATTTTAATGCTAAACGCAGCCTCCTCACTAAGTCGCAGACAGGGCAACACGCACTCCTGCGACCTGGAGAGTCAACCGCCCAAATACTTCACTGTCCGAGCGTCTTCATTTAGAAAAATTGTACACAATAATATGATAAAGGCAATAAACATAGATAAATAAAATCACCCGGTGCATCTGATTGACGCGGGGACAGTGGGAGATCATCCATCCCCGTAGGGAAAAAGACAACACATAGACAAAAGCACAAAAAGGGCTGCTCTTGCAGTCGAAGATGTCGGCACCAGCCATACTAGCTTCAGTGTAACAGGAGCAAGTATACAAAACAAGATAATAGACCGTAATTTAAAACTATATAAGTAACAAAATGAAAATCAAAGTAATGGAAAACATAAGTGCATTAAGTAGAATAAAAGAAAAGAGAAACAAATTGGTGAAAAATATTAATAACAGGTTATTGTACCAAAAATTACAAAGCAGGATATTTTTATTCGGATTCATATTGAGTAGTCGCCCTAAGGAAACTCACGGAGGCATTCAAAGATTCTTTCATTTCTAAAAAGATCGGCGTTTCTGAGACGCCGACCAGTGTCATGTGACCCGAATACTCCAACACGCATATCGTATTTAGCATCCATCAAGAGTTCGCAATCCCAGACGATATGCCCCGGAGTCTGGAGCACTCTGGCATAGGTGTACCATGGATGAGTGAAGAGTCCAAGATCATGGAGTTTAGATCTGAACTCTCCGTGGCCCGAAAGCATCTGTACCGTATAGTGGTCCAGAGCTGGAAAATAACCTCGGAAAAACTCAAGTTTCTTTCCTTAACCCTCACCCTCGGGACGAAGGAGAAACGAGCAAAAACAGGCGTTGGAAATGCATGTTAGGCTAATAACGTTAGAAGTATGGCAAGGCAGATGGGACACTGCCACCACCGGGAGATGGACATTTAAACATTCCTTAAAAAAACATATCCCCTAAAAAAATGAGCCACGCCGCGGCGCGCCGCCGCTGCCGACCGTTTCAGGCTGGCACGCCGCCGCCGGCAAATTCAGGCTCGGCGCGCATGTCCACTTGTAACGCAGGTATAAACACTAATATTACGTATCATGACAAAAATATTTATCAGAACCGAAAATAAAATTATGGATCGGTATCTCAAAGACATTATTTACATAAGCTAATATTCATATTTTGAATACTATTGAATCATACATGAATCAGTGTAATCCGATAGTGAAATGCACCATTATCATCGGTCCCGTACGGAACCGTTGGGTATTGAATGACGTAAATCCGAAGTCCAATACAGGACCACTGGGCGTCTAAAGGTTAATAAGATAAACCTGAATAAGAGTAGTATTTTTTCTCCCTGTTTTTATATGTGCTCTTTGGAATAAGCACTTCACAGAGTCTCTATTTCCCAATTTTGATAATTGGCGGCTGTTAGACTAAGTTGGAACGTGTCCTCTTTCAGCATATAGTCAGTGTCTTCTTCGGTAGACCCGGCACCTGCTGAGAAATTGTCAGTTCATAGGCTATTTCAGCATAGAAGTTTTCACTTTTCATTGGACATGCCGAAACCACTAAATCGCGCTTAGCGAGTTTTGTTCCATCATGAGCTTAATCATTCCTCTAATACCCTTACACACTGTTTTTTGGCCTCTATGAATAATGTTATAATTATTATAATGAGATTTAAAATATTGACATGTACAATGTAATATTTTATGTACTATTGTCACATCTTTTATTTTTTAAATAAAGAGAGTAAACCGCTTTCAGAGCGATGGATAATGTGCTTTTCGAAGCGAAGGTGGCCGCCCGCGGCACCAGGACTGACATATGGTCAGTATGAAAGTCGAAATATTTTAGAATATTTTTGGACTTTGGAACCCGTATACAAGGCGTGATGATCTCAGAACCCACATTTTAGCATAGCCTGGGAGCTGATGTGTATTGAAGTTAACGGATTTACCGAGTACCAGCCATATGGGTGCCCCCGGCTGGTATTCTGAAGATCAAAGGAGGCGGTGGGCTGCAGACCGACTGCCTCCATATCACTTGTGTCTGAACTGTCCGGGGTCCCAGCCCCTTCAGAATCAGTCTTGTCTCATAAGACATGACTAAAGCGCTTTAGCCTCCTGAACGGAGACTGGCGGAGGAGCATCATTACTGCTAAACTGAGCAGTGCGTGGAGCACTGGACGTACAAAATATAAAATATTTTTTATAGAAAATACAGAAATCTATACCTATAAAACTCAATGTCTGTCTGTCTGTTCTCTATACAAATCCACACCATTTGTACGATTCGATTCAAATTTTGCATACTTATGCTTTAGGACCCGGCGGGTAACATAGGCGACATTTCCCCCTATTCTCTTACCCCTTCCCCTCCCCCTGACTTTTCGATTCAAATCTGTACCATTTGACCGATCGGACTCAAACTTTGGAAACTTATTCTTTAGGACTCAGCGGATAACATAGGGAACATTTCCCCCCTATTTTCTTACCCCTTCCCCTCCCCCTGACATATTTTCGATGCAAATCTGTACCGTTTGACCGATCGGATCAAAATTTGCAAAATTATTCTTTAGGACTCAGTGTTTAACATTGGTGACATTTCCCCTCTATTCTTTTACCCTTTCCCCTCCCCCTGATATATTTTCGATGTAAATCTATACCGTTCGAATCTTGCGAATCGAACCATTGTTTACCCTCACAAATTTACTTTAAACTTAATCCTTAATCCGTGCAACGCCGGGTATAAAAAAAACACTAAAAAGGCGATTAACCCTTAAATGCATGAAGTCTGATTTTTGTATGTAAAAAATTCACCCGTAGACTAAGGGAAAAATAGTAAAAAAATCATTGTTTTATTTTTTATTTATTCTTTCAAAAAATTACCATGTGCCGTTTTCGGCACCACATGCATTTAATACTAAATTAATGCATTACTTCCTGTGCATTTACTATAAAAAAGCTAAAAATAATTGTATGAATACAAAATTGATAAATATACCTGCTCGTTTTATATTTTTCTGGGTAATAAATCTGTCAAATAATCAAGATTTCTTTAGATCGAATACGGCTTCTCGATAAAGACATCGACTTTTTCTATAATTTGATAGTTTAGTAAAAAATGTCCGTTTGGGCATGGACAAAATTTTTATTTTTTTAAAATTCAATGACTGAGGAATACTTTTATAAGGATCGATATAAAGAATGACAAATATTTTGTGTGATAATTGAAAACAAACTCAATGTTCCGTTTTCGGCACAATATGCATTTAAGGGTTAAGCAATATGTTCAGCGCGGGCAACGTCACCGGCTGAGTGGTACCATGTCAATAAGGGTGATTTTCATTCAAACTTAAATATTGACCGTTATGGCAGTCCGATTGAACCGAAAGATTTTTTATTGTATTCTTCTAATAAATATATATTCAAAAAATATATTTTCACAAATATTAATTGTAGGAAGCACAAGGGGGAATTTAATTCTGATAAAATTGTAATTTTAACTTTTCATACATTAATCTACAGCCAAAAGATGTATTGTAAAATTTACTTTGTAATTGTTATACAAAGAATTATGTAAATACTTGAAGACTATTTCTTATGGAATTTAATGTAAATGACCGATTGCACTCGGCACATGACTTGTAATAATTCTGTTATTATTGCCTTGCGGGTCCCATAGACTATGTTAGATTATCAACAATGTTTAGTTTTCTATAAATTAACATAATTTAAGTCCCAAAAGGATTTTTATGTCAGAGCAAAATGCTTTCTGCCAACCTCAGATAATTAAGAAATATTCAATAACAATTCAATATTGCAAGAAATGTTTACATTTGTATCGTTTAAAAGCATCTTTTTACATGAATAAAAAGCATTTCTATAACTTTATTAATATTGAATATTTATTAATTCTGTTAGTACGGATCCTAGATAATTAAGTAAACTTTATACATGTGAAAAAACAATATGTGTACATGTAAATATTAATGAAATATTTTGTTTTCCCTAGAACACTAAAAATGATTTTTTTGGCCGCGGCCTGTCGATTAATGCTTATATTTTCTAAATTTTTGTAACTAATGTTCAGTTCATTACTTTTATATAAAAACGAAGGTTCTAAGTTATTGCCATAAAAAAATTGCAGTCTGTACAATATACATTCTGATATAACTGAATAATAAAGACCCACATTTTCGTAAAAAATGCCGAAATATGCATTTATGCCGCCTTAAGAATATTTTATATTCAAAATCGAATAAAAAAGACTAGCTATGCGATTTTATATCATGTCTACTCACATACTATCATCATTCATAAAATGAGTGAAAATCCCAGGATCCATACTTCCTAAATATTTTTCACATACATATTTTTATTACAGAGGCTGTTAGAGCATATAACAACAGTGGAGTCGATTTTATATTTGAACATTTTGACACATATTTTTCTATTCTCGTCCATGGAAACAAACTCGAATGGATATCTATAAATAAAGGTAAATTTACTGCTTTACACACCTTTATCTACTTTCATACTACCTATATTTCAACTTAATAAACTGACAATGTTTTAAATTTATATCCGCAGGCTTTGAGTATGTGGAGAGGGCGTGTCAACAATTGTGTGGACACCTGGAAGGCATTTTCCAAGATAAGGAAATTGATTCGGAGACCAGAACTCGTACGCTAAACTGTCTCAAGATGCTGCTGTATCTGCACACGAGTTTGATGAAGGTGAAGGACTCCAAACTGCAGGCGGAGGTTTGTATATAAAATAAATTTTTGATATACTTATTAATAATCATGTTTTTACCGTTTTTCAATGCATATATACATACAAATATAAATACAAATATAAATATTAGACCGTACCAACTTAAGGGGCTACAACACCACCTTGACATTTCAAAAAAATAAGTTTCTTTTAGTTTATTTTACAGATCGAAGTTTTAAGAATAATTATGTAATCACTCATTTAAGAATTCCAAAAATTGGCTAAGTTTTAGCAATTTGAAGCTTGCGTGGTAGGTTAATTTAATTTTTTTAAAATTATTTTTGCGTTTTTCTCGAAACTCCTTTTATAAATTTCTCAAAAACTGTTGGGCTGATTTTGTTCAAATTTTGCACAAATGTTACTAATAACATTATCTACGATGTAGCATATGATTTTTCTTTTTTCGATAAAATGCGGCGTTTGCTTACCAAACCCTGGTGACATGGTTATCTCCACCAGCCGCGTGCATCATGGAAAATGACCTTTGCAGAACAGCACATAACTCAGATTTTTTTAAATCTTCAAAATTATTTGTTAATGATAAATATTAACCAATATATGCTGTAAACAATGATAATAATACAAATGTTGTATGTGAAATAGTTATGACTAAAAAAAATTAATTTGAATGTATTTTTTGATGCTTCAAGGTGGTGAACCCCTTAATAGGAATCAACTTCATATAATTGACAAATTCGCAACTGAAGTTGCTTGAGTCGAGGTGTTAACCCCCTGTATATGTGAGGCACTCTATTGATTTTTGTACCAACAGATGGCAGCAACGCTCACTCTCGGCAAACGAGGCAGGAAGGCAGCCAACGCCGACAACATGGAAAAAGAAGGGGAGTGGAAGGAAGCAGAGAGACGAACTGCGCTAGACGTATTATACAACTTGCTACAGCTGCCACTGCATCGACTCTGGGATCCTCCACTTGCAGATGATACTTTTGTCGAGTGAGTTGAACGTAGAATATGAGTAAAGACTTGCAAAAGAGCCAAAATATCGAAACTTAGGGAAAATTTAATTGCTTGATAGAATATACTGCCAGACCTTAACCTGTTCCAGTCGTATATACACGACGGGCGCCTCCTGAATGCATGACTTGGGCACGGAACGGGTTAATATAAATTGGATGACTTTCTTAATATGTAATAAGAGAAAAGATTATGCTGAGGTTGCATGATCTAAAATGTTGATATTTTCAGGAATAACCTGTTTGATGATTTCGTCAGTCCAGTGGCTTTTAGGGTGGACTTTCAGTATCTTGGTTTCCACTAAATTTGTTCAACAACTGACCATTCTTGTCTGCTCGTGTCTATCATAACTTTTTTCCTATCTCTTCATGTGATGCCCAACATTCATCTTTCCACGTCCCTTTGTGATACTCTCATTTACACTCACAACAAAATAGATCTCTTAAGTTTATAGATCTCAATTTTGTTGAGAATCCATGTTTCGTAGCCATACATGAGCACTGGTTGAATACCTTCCGTTTCAACACAGTAGAAGATCACTAATCAAAATTTTCAATGTACTCAAGCCCAGTAATGTTCTATTTATTATTTACTCTATAATTATTTAAATAAACCTAACCAGGTGACAAAAGTCTTCAATTTTATATGGATACTGAAAATAAAAAAATATATTGACAGTTTTTTTTATCGTAGTGCATATTTAATAATTAAATTAATAAAATGCATACTTTTCAGCATGGTTGCCCAGCCCTGCTACAGAGCGATGGAGGATTCCTCTATAAAGAATAAAACCACAAGAGAGACAGTATTTCAAGTTCTTGGTGTCCTTAACAAAAAGTACAATCATGGTCTCTCGTGCACTATCAAATTAGTTCAGGTTGGTTTACCTATTTCCATTCATTAATTTATTACATTGCATAGATCTTATTCTAATAAATTTTATTATGGTCATCCGTGTTTATTTTAACAGATGGTTCAGCTGTACGAGCATGCAGTTCTGCCGATTTGTGCCGGTGTTGCCCAGCTGGTGACCTCCTGGGGCCTCGCAGGGCTCGTGGCCAGGCTGGTACGCGAGTTGGGTGAGGCGCTCGGAGGAAGCGAGGGGGGCGCAACAGAGGGTGCCGGGGACTCTGCCCCCGCGCAGAGAAACTGCGCACTGCTCTTGGCTGAGCTGACACAGCTGCTACCTGGGCACATGATACCGGCCGCCCAGGCCATGAGATGTTACTTAGATAATGATGAGGTCAGTATCTAATGTATCTCATTTGGCATGTGTCCTAATAATATTAAAATCTCACCTATTAAAAGAGATATGTAGAAATTTAATTTTAATGTAATTTTTAGTCATATTCTAAAATATGATAATTGTGATGTTCTCATCCTTAGCTTTAGGAGGAAAAGTGTGTAGGTAATCGGGGATTCAGAGAAACCCGATTTTCCGCTTCAAGATATTTTATTGATTCGTACAAATGAATTCACGCGACAATATTGTTACGGAATTCAGATTGAGTCGTTAGAAGTTGCTACTAGCGTGGTAGCTGAGTGTCAGTATGGCGCTTTTTAATTTATATCTATTCACTCTCCCATACTGTCTGTCTCTCTCATTCATTCCGACAAACGTTCATCCAGATATATTATAATAATTAAACATATTTCACATAACATTTTGAATATTCCAGTGCTACCCACTTCGTTGCAGTGTTCTGGGCATGATGTGCGAGATCCTGTGCCGCGAGCTCAAGGGAGAGGGACTGTCAGATGAGAGACGCATCATGAGGGATGACTTCCTTGATGATCTAGAAGAGCATCTCCATGACCTCTCTGCATATGTTAGATCCAAGGTAAGCTTATGCCGGTCGTAGTGAATACTATTTTCAATCATTTGATTACGCATGCACAAAATTTTAATTTTCTTAAATTGTACTATAATGATAATTTTTAAAAGGTGTTATTGTTTAATAGTTTTATTCCATCCAAGAACTTAACTCAGTATTAATTAAGCAACCCGACTATTAAAACAATTAGGATCAGAACGGTGATCATAATTTGAAGCCATTGTATCTTTTTATAAAAGAATTTGATCATCCACTGTGGAATATTTTGACATTGCCACTAACACAAATTAAAATCATTTTTTTAGTTTTTTAGTAACATTAGTTTAGTTACTTTTTAATTTAGTTTGTATCGGACAGGTAGAATTATGACGACGGGATGATGATGATGATGACCCGTCTGATATGACGACGGGATGATGATGACCCGTCTGAAGTCATGAATGTTGGCCCTTTCGGGGGCCCAGGTCCGTTGTATGGGCGAATGCCGTACGCGGAGTCATGAATGTTGGCCCTTTCGGGGGCCCAGGTCCGTTGTATGGGCGAATGCCGTACGCGGGACCCACCTCGCCTCCAAGCGGATAGTCGGCGCGGGCAGCGAGCCGGCGTTGCGATCCTAGCTGAGAGGATACTGCACCGACGCGATGTGTTGACATCTCCGACGGAGGGCGTTGGAAAAGTTCCACGAAGAAATTGCATTTTTGGTCTTATCTTGTAAAGTGTTGAAATATTTGAAATACTTAAGAAAATGAAATATTTAAGTTTGATGAAATATTTAATGAAATATCTTAAGAATGAAATATTTAAGAATTAGATAAGACATTTGTAAATGTAATATTGAATAAAATTGATGTTTCGTGGTCTTGATATACAGGGAAAGCTCGCGCGATGGGAATAAAATCATTTTTAAATCGCGCGGAGCGCCGCGGACTATCATAGAATGGCCGCTATTTTGATGGAATTTATGTAAATGTCCTGCCTCGAAGAGGCGAGGAAGTAAAAATACATAAGTATTTAAATGTGCCAAATGAGTCCTTTGTGTGGTATTGTAAAGTAGAAATTAAAATAAAAAATGTTTAATTGAGAGTAAAATATCTCGCGTGGGCCCTGATAAACTCGCCTGACCGCGCCGCCTGTACGCAGCCCGCGCGGGTAATGGAAAAAACCCGGCGCCACGATGGCGCCGTGCGGCTGGAGTGGGGCCGCCAGCGAATATTTTTGAACTCTGATTACGGACGTTACAGACGTCCTAGCGAGCTGAAACATTTTTTATTGTGTTCCTCATGTGAACATCTATGGGAGTGATATGTTTTTGCGTGTCTGAAAGTTAGCTAGTGCGCTTTATTTGTGGTGACATACTTTGTCTGCCTATTACGCAATTAATATCTATCCGACATACTTGAAAATATCACCAAAGGATGCGCTTGGTTGAGATCTATCTAATGGTATAACTTAGAATCTCGTAAAATCATGTTTACTATTTTTAACCGAATTAAATGTAAATTAATTCTTGAAAATGCCGCGGTAAATCGGCATATTTTGTTGAATAACTAGGTAAATTCACTCTTGCGGTTCCAGTAAACGACATCATCCTATGGGCAAGACATAGATTGGTATAGATGATGTGTTAAAATCCCCGGGGGGGTGGCGTTTAATTTGCTATCGATTAAAATATTCAATTTTAATCCGCGAATCGGCACGGGAGGCCGTTATTTTGCGCTCGAAGCGCCCGGTGAGTCGAGCGCGCTGATTGGTCGGCGGCGCGAGTCAGGGGGAAGCTTTCCGCACTGTATAAATACTGCGCCGGGCGGGCGAGAGCCTCATTCTGCTGGGAGCCTCTGCCGAGTACGCCTACTGGAACATTTTATTCTGCGTTTTACTTCACACCCTGCTTGACCCCTGCTTTTCTTCTTTGGATTTGGACTCTGGATTTTCTACTGACTTCTGCATTTGGACTTGGCTACGATTTTGGATTTATTGGACTTGTTTTACCACCTGAGGCGACGACTTGGCACGGATTCTGGACTTGAAGAATTTTCTGCGCTCTACACTCCCGGCCTGCTAGTACATCGGCGGCTTCGGAAGCGAACTCAGCGGACCGCACCTGCTATTTAATTGTTTCCGTGGGGAACATAGTTAGTGCCACAAGTTGTAGAGTTTTACCAGCTCCCAGTTGAATAAAAAATAAATGCTATAAATTTTTTATGCTTAATACCGTTCAAGACTGATTTTAAGTCATTAGGTTCCTGCAAAACATTACAGATGGAATGATTAAAGTTTTAAAATATAATATCATAATATCAGTTTATGGAACAATGCCAAAATAAAATATTTCTTGTATGTGCCTCGAAAACTTGTACATCAATGCTTCGAAATATAATTTTTTTTTAAATAAAAATTGAAATTTTTTGACATGCCTGGGTTAATTTACTGTACAGAGCTTCCGATAAAATTAAAATTCATCATGGATCTATCATATAAACGAAAAAATAATGATTTTCATCATAATATTAAAATTTTTGTTTGGTGTACCTATAAAGATGCCAGTGGAAAAAACAAAATTATTATGTGAAATATTTTCTTTCCCAAAATAAAAGTATGAAATTTGCAGCGATAGGTATATTATTTGAACAAATGATTTATTGGTGATTTAGGTTTTACAAAACTGGTGCAGGCTGCAGCGGGAAGGTTGTGTCCCCGTAGTCAGGCAGCAGCGAGTGCTGGCCCGCGCTATTGGCCGATTACAGGACAAGGCTACTCTTGTACGCAAAAATGCAATTCAACTACTCAAGGTATTGTTTTTGGATATTTATTAAATTAAGAATATACATATACTATTGATATAATATGATGTAGATTTGAGATTAAAACAAATTACGTCATTACGGTTTATCACCATGAGTATTGAAAATTTGTAAAAATATATACCTAATTTCAAAACGTTTTTAAAATAAGGTCAATAAACAAGAAAAACTAGATCAAATTAGGCAACCTATGAAACTTAATTGATGTGTTCTATATATTATACAGTCTCTCATAGCTAGTAGCAAAAACTCTCAAGGGAGTCTTCCTGATTCAATTTTGAATACAAAATATTCTTTACACTATGGGTGAAATGTCAACAGTTAAGGATATAAGTGATATCAAAGTGTGCATTTTTTAAACTACTGATTTATCTTTTGTAAAATGTAAGACTATCATGAAAGTAATTTATATTGACTATTAAGGCGGTACATATCGGTACGAGATCGAGACATGAACAAACGTCATATCAGATAAACCTTGCACGAGCGTATTTTTACGTGTCCTTGTGAGATAGAAAGGTTGCGAGGAAACGAGACAACCATATGGAGTACCGACATTTAAAATATATGGGAACGCAAGTCATGCTCGCGTACTATTATTAGAATTTTAAATGTTTTAAGTCTAGAATTTAAAAAAGCGTATTTATATTTCTCCAATAATTTATGTGTTGTAAAATAAAGTAAACGACAATTTTTCTTATATCACTGATTTTTAATTTAAAACTTATGTCGAATAAGCAGATTTGGATATTATTTTGACTTCCGACTGAAATGTCAAAACACCTGTGAATTTAATTGAATTTAAATAATTTTTATCTAAAATAAACAAAAAACTACAACAATATGTATTGAATTAAAAACCATTTATCTATATTTTAAAAATTATCTCGTAAATTAATATCTTACTTGACTTCCAAATAACAATGATATCAACACGAATATAGTCAACATAGCGGTCACCAAAGCACACAAGCGAAAGTGACGTACGTTTAATATTATATTATGAGTAGAAATGCAATTTAATACAAAACTAGTTAAAAAAACATTATTATCTGCGATGAATAGATTGCTTTCGAATATATAATATGATATTATTTTGAACTAAAGTCAAATTTGGCATAAAAACACGTTTTAAAGTGATTTTTTTATGAAAAAATGATTGGACTACGTGAGTACGTCTGCCTCTCCCGGCTGGCGCGCGGATTGTGGTCTCCAAACTTCGTAATTTTTTGACAAATTTCATACTATAGAATTTTTATTTTTAAATATTAATTAACGTGTTTTTAATAAAACATGTAGCTTTTTAATAGTGAATGAAGACTCAAAGTGCGAATATAGACACAATATATCGTTTAAAATTATTTTTTTATATGAATAAACAATATTTGAAAAACATCAAAACTCGTAATAATCCATTGCACATTTGAAACATTGTAACATTATTAATATTGAATATTTCTTAATTTCCTACGTACGGATTCTAAGTAAACTTTATACGTATGCTTACATACAAATTTTAAACGAACCACACTTTGCCCGGGAACATTAAAAACGTTTTTTTTTGCCGCGGCCTGTGGATTGATGCCTATATTTTTCTTAATTATTGTAAATAATGTTCAATTTATTACTTTTATATAAAAATAAAGGTTCTATCTAAGTTATCGCCCTAAAAAAATTGCAGTCTATCATATACATTCTGATATAAATGAATAATAAAAACCCACATTTTCGTAAAAAATGACGAAATATGCATTTGCAGTGAATGTACCACCTTAAATATTCATTCGCTTTGATGCAAGTCAAATAAAATATTAAAATGCTGTAAAAAAAATCTGCATAGTTCTAATAATTGTATTCGACTTGTGTCAACGCGAATAAATTTTTAATATTGAATATATGTTACTTTCATGATAGTCCAAGGTTTTACAGAAGATAGGTCAGAAATATTGAAAAAAATGTAAAGTTTGATGTCCCTTATCCCCTTAATAGATCATTTCACCCAAAGAATATTTTATATTATTGAATGAGGATGACTTCCCTCAAGTTTTTGCTACTAGCTACAAGACACATAAGAACTGTGATTGATTTAATAAGTTTGTTTCCATTAGGCTTTTATCGAACATAATCCATTCTCAGCTCAACTGAAATTGAATATACTGGAAGAAGAGTTAGTCAAGGAAAAGGGGATATTGGAGACTATTCAACAACAGTTGAGTACTGGACCCGACCCGGAACTTGAAAAAGAGTGGAACAAAATTAAAGACAACCTTAAGAAAATAGTGGAAGGAAAAATTGACCAACTGACCCAGGATGACCCGCCACTGTCGCAAGAGACCGTGAATGATGCCTACGCTACAATCAGGAAACTTCTCCACGAGGAGAATTACTTTGATGCTTTTATGGTCATCCGTCACGCTGAAAGGATGTACCCTGAAGCAAAGTTGCTCAGGTGTGAGATGGACAAGAAAGATCAGGTAATATTTTTATTATTTTTTCTTAAGATTTTAATCAATTTAATTAACTGCAATTCTTATCGTGAATTCTTAAGTGACGGCTTCAAATTTTTAAAATGGTGTTATGAAAATTGCATATGCTCCAGGAGCTGTTATTGTTTATTTTCTATTTACTGATGAAGTTTTCATAATATAATTGTGATAAAATTCACAATGTGCTATTTTAGTGACTGAATTACGTGCTTACTGTTACATTTTCTCTTTTTTTATGCAAGCAAAATGCAATTTGATATGTGGATACTGTATTTAATGTATTTTAGATTTGTTAATGGAGAACTGTCATTGATGGAATTTTTAGTTTGTGTTGTATATCTTGAGTTGGAACATAGCTGTAGCATGGGGTTTATATGTATGCTAAAGAAGTATAATTTCTAACTGTGATGTATATGGGATCGCGCGTGCGCCGCGCGACTTGATGCGAGCGAGGTGTGTAGGTACCTGCTCGCGGCGCATTGTGCGTCACTCTGCTACCAGCCGTGGACCCGGATACACGCGCCATTTGTAATAAATAACGAGTCCGTTGCCGCATGTATTATTTTACAAATCCGCCGCAACCCAGAGTTATTACACTAATGCACAAAATAGATGCACCCATTTTTTTTAACGCCCCTAGGGCCACGTCGGATATATCTAACGGGCACAAAATTAATTATTTCCCAACGGCCGCGTATCGAATTTGAAAAATGTGATTTTTTCCCAGTGGAGAAATCCCCTGGTGACCTGTCGTTCCATTTTCTACTCAAAAACATCGCCAATTATAGCTTAAATCAACAATCAAAATCGAAGTTTTTCTGCCGTCAAAATCGTATAGGAAAGTTGTAGATGTCGCCTCGAACGCGTGCTCCACAATCGAAATTCAAACATTCCGTCGTCAAGGTCACGCGCAATGTGCGCGAGAAATACGATTTATATTTTCGATTTATTTGTACATGTATACACAAATACATACGATACGTTTCGCGATATTTGTCGATTTTTGTTGATTTATGATTTATTAACAAAAATATACGCAATTATGTTGCGTTTATTTGAAATATGTTTGTGTGTGAAAGTGTATTATATTTATGTGTTATGAGTGCGATGTTCCATTGTGTGTCGTGCTGTGCAACAAAATATACCACACAGAAGAAGATTATTAGATAGGCATCAAATAATAATAGTAGTGTTGTCTCTAATAAACAAATAAAAATTAATTATTATTTTTCGGAAAATGTTGCACAGGCAACATTATCGGAATTCAAAAAAAAAATTTTTTTAAAATTTAAACGATAAAAAAAAACATTGCATTTCGACACTTACGATAAAATAATATAAATGTGTGTTTTTTTTAATATACGCATGTTTTCATGGTTTTTTCCTAAAAAGAAAAATCACAAAAAATTCAGAAAATCTCTGGCCTTAGCCCATATGGTGATTGGAATTTTTTAGGCACTAGACAAGTTAATAGAGATGTGCGTTCACAGAATATGTGTCACATCAATATCTCACTATGTATTTTAAATTAAGCTAAACACTAGTAATATGAAAATAGCGGTCTTTTGGAACCTGTGACAACTTAACTGGTAGGGTGCTGGAGCGCAGATCTCCGTGAAAACTTTTGTACCCTCTATGTGCCGGAGCTCAGATCTGTGCTCCCTTGACACGTATGCGAATTCGGCCTATTTACTTGTGTTTACGAGTTTTTAAAGCTTATCATTGGTTGTATCTCAAGTTTTTGAATGAACGAACGAGTTCTATTTGTCAAGTAACCTCATTTACCGCACAGACCGGACAAAAAATCATTCCAAATGTCCTCTTCGAACTGCGCATTAATTGTGTTATTTATCTGTTAAAAAAAGTGTTATTTTTAAATAAAACAGTGTTAAAATTAAGTATTTTTATATTCTTTGATATATTTAGAACGAAAATATTGAAATACAATATCTTTAGTGTTATTGCTTCCATGGTTTTTTTTATTCGATAAACATGTGCGTACATTTCTGACTGTAAATTTCTTTACTTATTTTCATAATTAATGAATAAGTAATTATTGAAATATGTATTGAAGTCTTATATTGAGAAACCAGAAACTACAACTTCTTAGTGATTATTATTGATTTTTACATGAATATAACCATCACAAAAAAGTGTCTAAAAAACAGCAATCATATGCGAAATTGCACGGCAGATAGGGTACATTCCGCGTTACGTACGGCCGGCATCCGACCAGTTAATCACTGACTAGGCCAAAAAGCATGAAAATATTCTCATTAATTAATTATGTAATGTGAATTAGATGATGTTTGCTTTAAAAATAATTATATTCATACTTCTTAATTAAATTGTCATTTATTTAAAAATTGTTTCTATTATTCCAGATATCATACTTCATTGCTCTCTTGCACAATGTCTTTGTGACGGAAAACAAGAGTACGAATATGACAGAAGCAGAAGAAGCAGAACTGATTACTAAACTACAAGAAAAAGAAAATGTGATAGCATTTCTTGAGGAATCGGTTGCGTTCAGTAAACTAGTCCAGCAGGCCGTGCCCTTGGTCTACACACTTCTCATGTCTAAGCAAGCCACAGATGTGTACGAGGCAATAGACTTCTTCACAACCGCCCACAGCTTCAATATAGAGACGGCCAATCTAGGAATCATGGGGATGTTGCAACTTGTGTGGTCTCCCGATCAGGTATATTATAAAATTTGCATTGTCATTTATGAATTTGCTGATAATCTAGTACTTTTTTTAAAAATTGTACAGATATTTTCACAGTCGATCTGTAATTAAAACTTTAATGATTAATTTGATTTCAGTTTTCAGAAATAATAAATGTTTCGTTTGTTAAATAATAACTCGAATAAACATGTAATAATTGGCTTGTACAGTAAAACCCCTTCAATTCGAACCCCGATAATATGAAATTCCCTATAATTTGAAATTTTTAAAACACACAATTCCCAAAGTGTTTATAGTTGATTAGCCACGATAATTCGAAAACCCCGGTAATTCGAAATAATTTTTAACCCCTTCCGCCATGATTCAGTACATTTTAGTTTACATAATTGAAAATTTCACAGAATTTAGAAAATATTTTGATTTTTCTCACAAGTGAAAACAAATATTGTTTCTACCAAATCTGGGCAAGACGAAATATATGTTCAATTTTTCCGTAACATTCCGTTTCCCGAGATCGGGCAAGATCCAAAAGCAGGCAAGACGAAATATATGTTCAATCCTCAGCTTAACATTCCGCTTCCTGAGATCTGATTTAAAAATTTATTAAATTCACCGATTCTAAACTTCGTTTGAGAGAATAGAAACACAATTTTATTCTGTAGATCAGATTACAAAGAAGAATTTATATGAAGACTGGCTTTATCAAAAGAATAAAAGACTATCAAAAAACGTAGATACGACGAACGAATGATGTGAAAAAGAGGCTCAATCCTTAGAAAAATTCTCCTTTTATACCCGTCACTTTATTAATTTTAAAACAAACACGAGAACTCCTTAGTTACATTTTTCCGCATTCTATTTTTTCAAATTTTCTTAATAAAGATAATAATATAACGAGTACTTGCTCGTTAAAAATAAATAAAACACATATTCTTTATTAATTCAAACAAATACATATTCATATAAAATCAATTCAAATTTATAAGACATTTTTTTTAAATATAATACACTGCCAAATTGTTAAATGTATATTTTGGTGACGAAACAAATATTATGTCAGTATACTTTAGTGGTAGAAATTTTGTGATGTTTATATTAGCTTAGAAATGTCTCGATCTTTGTATTAGCATAATAAATATTGCGTTTTGGAAATGATTTCTTAAGATGTGCAAAAATACAGACATTTTTCACAAAATAAATGTCTGTTTTCATGATTTTTGGCAAATTCTGCAATCGCATAGTGTTTTATTTTTTTGTGCACCTTGAATTTTGAATTTAGGAGGTTCTGCACATTCCAAAATGTTTTTTTAGGTCCTTTAAATTTTGAATTAATTAGGCTCGACTGTATTATAAATAAATAAATTGAACATTCCTACTTTTAAAAGAAATTATAATTTTTAAAATAATAAAAAAAATAGTTTTTTTTAACATGAAAGGTGTTTGTTTGTGATTTATGCAATTATTAGGATTTGTATAATTGTTAGGATTGTATCACATACTTTTCTGTTTGTTTCAGTAATTAAAAAGAAAATGTGATTTTTTTATGATTTTACATTAAAAAATTTTTATTTGAAAATTATATCAATTGGATACACAAATGAAATCATATACCAAAAAAAATTGGGTTTGAAAATAGTTTGTTGATTTAAACTGAAGATTTGAGTTAATATGAGAAGAAGCCTGTGTATTTATCGACATGTATTTTTAGGAAAAAAAAGATGCAGTAGAGAAGGCTTATCGCCAGATGTATTTATCGTGCGAGGGAAGCACAGAGAGGGTCCGCGCGGGGGTCGCAGCCACCAGACTCTTGAGGTTGGTGCGGGGAGCCAACAGGGGCCACGCTGCCGCGCTGCAAGCCCTTTTGGCCAGATGGATGCAACAAGGCGATGTGGGACCACCCCTTATACAGGTAATAATGAGTAAATTCTTCAACACTCCTCTGAACACTTTCTTTTTTCATCCAACCCAATGCGGAACCCATCATTGATCCTAAAGCTTCTTTTTACTTGATTTTCTGTTATTTATATAGAGTAGACCAGTGATTCCTGGATTCAAGCATCCACGACACAATATCAATAGTTATGGAGATATGCAATATTAAAGTTTGCATTTTTTCTTCAATATTTCTGATTTATTTTTTGCAAAAAGTTGAACTATCATTACCGTACAAGTTGAATAAAATGATAAAAACCTTGCAAAAATTTAAAAAAGATTTTTATAGATAGGAAATCAGGTAAAGGAGAACAATGCCATGCGTCAACACCCACTATTTTTTTTGTGCCGCTATATAGGCCCATAGTGTAATGTTGATAGATGGTATGTGTTGAGGGCGTTAAACCTGCCTTTGGTATGCACAATATCGATTTTTTTGGCCGGTTTACCGGCTTTTAGGGTCCAAAAAGTTATAAAAAGTCCTTTTGATAATCTTTATATTAAAAAATATTTTTTCTGATCTAAGAGCATTAGAATTTTTGAAATTATGGGGATAAATTAGCAATCCTATTAGAGTGTTTATTTTTAATATGTTTAAGGTCCTGTGGGAGATTTTCACAAAAAAACATGAAGAAGCTACTGAAGAAAATGCTGTGGCTGCTCTCAGTCTCCTAGTAATGATGGCGAAGGCTAAATCTTCCGTGGCTTCTGCTAACATCGAGGTCATCCAAACCATCGGCCTCAAGGGGAATTACAACACTAAAGTTCTCTCTATGCAGCTGCTATTGACAATAGGAAAGCCACAAAAACGCTTGCCCACAGAAGCCCCACTTTTGCAGAGTATTCTGGATACTATCACAGAGTCTTTTTTCAAAATGGAAGAGTTCATGGCTCTGGGAACAAACACAATAGATGTTTTTTATGTGCTCTGTGATACACCAGACCTGATTTGTGTGCAGCTATTGAAGGAGATTACGCAGAAGATGGACGAAATGTTTGGCGCGGGGGATAATGAAGTGGCTTCTTATCCTGTGGAGTATCTGAGTAGATTGGTGGTGCTGCTGGGTCATATAGCGCTGCAGCAGCTTATACACTTGGATGTTACAGTTTATGGGGAATTACGAAGGAGAAATGAGGTAATTCATTGTATTATTATGTCTGTAGCTCCATTGTTTCAATATTTTCTCAGCGATGCAAAAACCAACTAGTTTTTATCTATTTTATAGATTTCTATATTTATTGTCATTTGATTACATGTCAATTTATATAAAAACAAATTGATTAATGGTTTTATATATCTTTATGCCAGAATATTAGGAATAAATAATTATCTCTGTACTAATATAAATATACAGTCTTCTCCTAAGATATGCCTAGGTAGTTCCACAACTAGAACTAGCGATGTAAATCGAGTGAAAAGTTCATACAATTTCATACTAAGTTTATAAAGTAAAATTTACTTACAATAATTTTAGCTCAAGATTATTTTAAATAATCTAGTGGGATAGTGATTAATTTTTTTCTCCCGCAATATTTATTTACAACAGATGATCGTCTTATTAATATTTTGTCTGCCAATTACTATTCGGTCTTCATTTGATTACATTTCTATCAAAACCTGTAAGGTTGGGTTTTGGGAAGATGCCGGGATTCAATTTAAACACGTAAAGTAACTCGATACGACGTGTATTCTCTATGTAATAGGTATGTCCGTAGCTTATTACCTGCCTAGTTCGAATGAGCTCCGCGGCGCCTATGGGTGACATTGCCGGCCCGCGCAGCCCCCACCTAGCTTGCGGCGGCGCGCGCAGCTCGCCTGACACGGGAGATTTAACTATCTCACAAAACCTTTAGTCCGGTCTCAATCATTTCAAGGTCTGCAGTTAACTTTCCGACTGTCATTGTGATTCTTAAATTTGTTGGTTTCTTTTTGAAAATATGAGACGGAATGTACGGATGTAGGTGAGAGAGAGTAGCGAATACTTAGGTATCCACGTGATGCTACAATGTAAAAAGGGGAATTAAAACATTGAAGCATGACTTATTAGGTTAAGGACTAGGAGTTCTATTAAAAGATGTTTTCTTGTAATAAACACTTTGTTTTATTCGCTTGCACAATCTTTTACACACCGGTAGGAAGTACATAAAAGGAAAAAGACGCTACGGCAGAGACAAGAACCATAGATCACATGCGCCACCTGGCGGAATTACATGTAACGAAATACAGTGAAACTCGCTTAATAAATTCACTTTTAATAAGTTCTCCCGCAAAATAAGTTTAAACTTTGCGGTCCCGAAAAAGTCCCATACAAATCGCATATTTTATTAGGCTTGATACGTTTCCCGCTTATTTTCGTTTCTCGCCTAAGTAGTGCAAATATTTTTAGCTGAACTCAATTTACCCATACAAATAAATCTTCATAATACGTTTTTCGAAACACGATATTGGTATTTTGTTTGATATTCAAAAGAAAAAATTAAATAAGTCCAATAAAAAAAGCCACTTCTTTTATGGGTTTTTCCATTACCCAAATGTGAACAAGGGTAGTAAAATTTTATAATAGGGTACCTAATAAATATTTTTCAAAGAAAACAACAAAAGTCAAAATTCTAACCAAAGAACAGCCGCTGTAAATCTAAGCAAATATTGCAAAGACAATAATCCGGATAATCCTCACAATACCAGAGCCGCACCCGCAATACAAATATTATTTACATTCATATTTAACTTCATACAAATATACCTACTTAATTGTATAGGTGTCTGAAAAATCCAATTCTTGGAATTGCTTAAGAGGCCGTAAAAACCCGATTCGCAACTAATTACTAATGAAGACCCCGTCAGATTGTTTCTTAGAAAGTTCTTTCATTTCCTAGAATAAAATATATAAAGTGCATTAACATTCCTACTGTCATTTCTAAGCTTGTATTACTGTAATTCGGCTTAATTTCGGAAATTTCAAATATTCAAATGCTTCAAGTAATTTATTCATAGTAATTAATTGTATGAATAGATATTGTATTATGTTTATCATTACGTGTGTATAAATATATGCAATTAATCAACAAGTTTTAGGCAAATTACTTCTGTTTTTTCATAATAGTTGATGTTACGCACAGAAACAAAAAATGTAAGGGTGGTCCGCCATGTTCGCTCTAGAAGCCGAGAATGTAGGTAGGTAGCGTCGGTCCGGACAAAATACAGCGCGGGCGTCTCGCATGCAGCAGAATATTTCGCCGTGAATGCGAATTTGGCGGTGTCATAAAAGTTCTAGCGGCTGAAAAAACCCTCCAGTATTTAAATAGGCTAATAAAACAATTAACCCAAATAAATCGCAAAATTCACAAAATGGGCAGCTTACAATAGATAATTCTTGCAGAGCCATAAAAGTAGTTTGACAAAAACTGTACTATTTGAAAAGGCGAGACAATAAAACTTAATCCCCAATATAAACAAAGAATGCTTGGCTTTCAAATATACTCCTATAATACTCGCAGAGCTGCATTGGTGATACTAATTTTTGAATTATTTTCATTCTTAACTATGCAAACATTCTTAATTGACCGAAAAATCCATATCTGAGAATACACAATTGCATTAGCAGGTGCACCTGATAATTTGCAATTCCAGAAGCCCTTTCGGTAGGTGCTACTGTAATATTTTGTTTCATTTTCGTCAATATTTAACGTCCAAAATATACCGTAATTTAATTAAAATTCACAAGTATTTATATCAATTATACTCTTTATTTTTAATTATTTATCGGATTGCCTTTCTTCCTGGGTCTATTTCGCTCATTAGGGTCATTAAAATCATTCAATATCATTTCAAACACGTGAAATAACTGCCGACAAATTCAGTGAAACAAAGGCCAGCGCCACACTGCGGGGATGTCGGATGTCGTGGTCGCGTTATTTCGTCGAATGTCCGCGCAGTGCGTTTGATAAGTGCGTATTATATAATGGAAAAAAATGTAGATAAAATGTAGTAAAATGGAAGATCTGCGACGGAACGTTTGCGCAATGTGGCGCCGGCCTCGCGTCGCGTGAATTTGCGGGACGTACAATGTTAATTAAACAAATTTAAAGACAATTAATCACTTAAATTACTCGATTCATAATTCAAGTACTCATATATCGTATAATAATTTTCGCGCGATTGTCGGCGTACCCGACTGGCGAGTTACGTGTTTATAGTCGGCTTTGATCAGCGCAAATAATTCTTTAAACTTGTTTGTACTAATTTTTCTTTGATTATTTTTACTCCATGCTCTTTTCATTCTTAAAAAATAAATCTGTTTTTAAATTATTTTCATCAAAATGATAGATATCATTGGGAGCCATTCATTACTTCCGGTTTAGTTTTGATTGGCTTGATTTGATTAGTTTCTTGAGAAATAAAATAAAACGACCGACGGTTAGCGTTTATCCATGAATAAACTTGTCTCTTGAACAACAAAATATTTTGAAATCTATTAAAAAAATTGTAAAACAAAACAGAACGGTTGAATACTGACAAGTGAAATAATATTTAATAAATAATTTTACGCGGCGATTATTTATGATAATTTTTTATATAAGTAGTCGCAATCGCAAAATCAATCAACGTCAGTGCAAAATTAATTCGCCTAAACGAAATTCTTCTCATTTTGGTTGTATTTCTTCGAGGAAACAATCGGGAATATTCATTACGTAATATCTCCGATTGTTTTCTAATTGAGTTACAAAAAAACGGATCAAATTTAATTTAACGATAAAAAATATCACGAATATTCTTTGCGCCCGGGAAAATATTCAGGTATTGTGAAATCAAACGTAATTAAAATAAATAAAATCGTTATTAATCTCAAAAGAATGTTATTTAATGTATTATTGTGTTAAGTTCGTCGAGTTCGCCCCTGAATTGGCAGGTTGTTTGAACTTTGCCCCATTGAGTTTGCCCAAGGCGATATGTTGGATGTACAACTAAATTATGTAGAAATCATCAAAAGGGATACATTTTTAAAATGAAGTCAAGTAGAATACTATTTACAAATGGTTCTTTTTTACAAATGTGCAATCTTTACCAAGCCAGGGGAAGTAGATACAGGTAATTTTCGTATTTTTTTTTCGTATTCGTGAGGTTTGTTTTGTCAATATACACCGATTTATATTTAAATTATGATTGATTTTTCCTTTAATAATATTATTAGTTCAAGATAGGTATTTTTTTTGCAATAGTAATTTAGATAACTTGTATATTTTCTTTTAAAATTAAGGTTTGCACATAGGTAGTGACATACATACATAATATATTATATGGTTTTCTTTTAGTATGGTTATTAATAAAATATTTTTTGACAGTGCTAAAATTTTTATTGTTTTGGTGGTTTTTATTGTTTTCTGACCCTCAGGTAATATTTTACAAATGTATATATTCACCTACTTAATTTTTTTTAAATAGATGTCCTTAAATTTTCATATTATATAAACGAAATTTCAATTAAAACACAAAATTAGAAAGTGTAAATCATGTGAAAATAATGAAATCACTGTTAATATGTTCTCACGCCTAATAAGTTTTTATTTGCTGGTCCCTTGAAAAACGTATTAAGAGAGTTTCACTGTATAATGTGGCCAGTGTTAAATTTTCTTATTGACTCAATACTCCCACTAAAATTTAACACTCTCTAAACAAAAAAAATATATTCAATTATGAAAAACAAACTATTCAATACAAACCAAAATATTGTCTCTTAAACCAGTAAAAACCTGTGTCGGTAAAGTCTTAGTTAAAATATCTGCAAACTGACTTTTACTAGGGACATAGTTAACTTTAATTAAGCCCGACTCAGCCTTCTCTCTTATAAAATTGTACTTAACATCTATATGTTTAGTTCTTTTATGATAGACTGGGTTATTTATTAGTTTGATTGCACTTTGATTATCAACCAGTAAAGTTACACATTTAGAATCCTCACCCAAATCTATCATAAGTTGTTGTAACCATAAAATCTCCTTTGTGGCCTCACAAGCTGCCACAAACTCTGCCTCTGTAGTAGAGAGAGCAACTGTCTTTTGTTTTTGACTGGACCAAGTAATTGGACCACCATTCATTATAAAAATATAACCCGTTGTAGATTTACGAGTATCAACATCATTAGCAAAATCAGAATCTGAAATTAAATCATTTCTCTCTCCATACTTATTACATAAATGTTTAGTACCAATTAGATATCTTATAATACGCTTCAAAGCATTTACATGTAATTGACTAGGATTATTTACATATCTACTCAATACATTAACAGCATAACAAATATCTGGTCTTGAAACAGAACACAAAAACAATAAAGATCCTATAGCTTCTCTATAAGGAAAATTTATAGTATTTTCATCAACATTTTTAGTTATAATTACATTCACATCTGCTGGAGTACTAACTGGATTAGCATCTGACATACAAATTTTTTTTACAATTTGTTCTATGTAATCCTTCTGATGTATATAAATATAATCATTTATTCTTTGAATTTCCATACCAACAAAATATTTTAAATTTAACATTTTTATTTTAAAAGCTTGCTTTAAATATTCTATTATCTCTTGAATAAGTAATTTACTAGCAGATATTACAAGAGCATCATCCACAAATATTATTAATAATACCCTAATCTTATTGAAAATCCCTATAAAAATACAGCTGTCAGCTTGGGATTGAACAAAACCATACTTTATCAGAAAATTACTAAATCGCTTGTTCCAGCAACGAGAAGCCTGCTTTAAACCATACAAAGATTTATTTAATTTTAATACAAAATTTTTATTTAAATTAACTCCCTCAGGTACTTCTATAAAAATATCTTTTTCAAGATAGCCATTAAGGAAAGCTGTCTTTACATCAAATTGTTGAATCTCTAACTTATACTTAGCTGCAATACACAGAACTATTCTAATAGAATCATACCTAGTTGTAGGAGAAAATATTTCCTGATAGTCAACATCCCTGATCTGTTCGAACCCACGTGCACATAAGCGAGCTTTATAACATGTTTCATTATTCTCATTTTTCTTAATTGCAAACACCCACTTTGTAGTAAGAGTTCTCTTATCAGATCTTTCTGTCACACTCCATGTATTGTTTTCTTTATGTGCAGCCAATTCCTCCTTGATAGCTTGACACCATTCATGTTTCTGTGGGCTTAGTAAAGCTTCATTATATGTCCGAGGCAGTGACAACTCAACCAGGTTAGCTTCATGACGTCTATTATGTCTCGGTCTCAATGTTATATTCGAGGGTGGTATGTCTTCTACTTCTTGAGACGGCTCATATGCTGGGTCATCACTGTTACAGCTTATCAAGCTATCATCAGATTCTATTGGTTGATTTGATCCATCTGGTATATTTACTGTTTCTGTTTCATTATTATGCATAGCATCATCCCCGTCATCCATAATGCTAATTTGTGCAATATTCTTCCTTATTTCTGGAACCAAATGTTCATCAAATATTACATTCCTTGATATTTTTATAGTTTTTCTATCTGTGTCAAACATTCTGTAATTATTATTATCATAACCTATTAATATCATTTTTTTACTCTTCTTTTCAAACTTTGTCCTCATTTGATCAGGTATATGAACATATCCAACACTGGCAAAAATCTTCAAATGACCTAACTGTGGTTTAGTACCATACCATAATTCATATGGTGTTGTTTCTGGAGTCTGACTAGAAGATGTTCTGTTCAATATGTAAACAGCACAATTTACCGCTTCGGCCCAAAGATATAGTGGAACATCTCTTGCATACAACATAGAACGAGCACTCTCTACTATTGTTCTGTTCTCTCTTTCTACACGACCATTTTGTTCAGGTGTAAATGGTGCAGTAAGCTCATGAACTATTCCTTCTTTTTCCAAATAATCTTTAAAAGCTCTGTTAACATATTCTCTTCCATTATCAGTATGTAATGTTCTAACACCATGCATATATTTATTCTTGATAATGTTGTTATATTTCTTAAATACTTCCAGTACATCACTCTTATTTTTAATAAAGTATACATGCCTGAAACTTGTAGCTGCATCCTTGAACAACAAGAAATATCTCATTCCTTGAACTGAAGCTTGACTCATGGGTCCACAGACATCGCTGTACACTAAGTCTCCAGGTTGTAGTTCTCCTCGCGTGGATTTATGAAATGGAAACCTGCACTGCTTTCCATAAGCACATGCCTCGCAAACAAAATTTGGTTCATTATTTTCATTAATTTTTACACCTTCTATTGTACTATTAACACACATATTTTTAATTTGTTTAGTATTAATATGTCCTAGGCGTTCATGCCATATTTTAATATCACTTTTATTGTTTTGAACTAGGTTACAAGTATTTGACACTATTGTTTTTATGTTTAACTCATATAGATTATTTTCTTTTATTTTTGCACTCATCACTATGTCATTTTCTTTATATATTAAAGCATTTAAATTCTTCTTTATTATAGAGTAATTTTGTCTTATAATAACACCTTCTGAAAATAAGTTTCTCCGCAAACTAGGAACATACAATACACTGTGAAGTTCACCGTTAATCCATTGTTCATTAACATATCTCTTTATCAACACTTTGCCGATACCCGATACTTCAATAACTTGTTGATTTCCTAATGTCAATGATTTCTGGTCACACTCAAACAACTCCACAAAGAAGTCTTTTCTGTAAGTCATATGTGCAGAGGCACCACTGTCTAATATCCAAGAATTCTCTTCTGTGTTGTGACAATCAACTTCCACATTAAATGCTAACATTTCTGAAGGTGGTGTAGGCTTCTTTTCTTTACTTATTTGGGAAACGACACTCCTTAGCAAAATGCCCTCGCTTTCCACAATTATAGCACTCAAATCTGTGCTTAGTGTTTTTGTTTTGATTCAAACCACTACTCCCACTAGCTCCAGACTCATGTTGCTTCATATTTTGTTTCTTCCAACCTTTGTTAACAACAAGGAGAGAATTTTAAGTTTAGGTTCCCAGGAAACTATTTGACCTATCTGATAAATTTGAAAACTATTAGTAAAAGTGATTTACTTACAGCTGAAGGAAGGCTAGCTGAGTTCTACTAGTGGCGCAGAGGAATGGCGCTAATGCTCGGTGCTGCAGGTGTGGTGGTCTGAAAACAATAATAAATATCTCATCAACAGGGAATTGCAGAGAATAAGTGCGATGGAATGATAATGTTGTTGTCCATTAAATACCTACACTTAAAAATGTGATATTCATCAAATTTGTTATTCATTCAAAAATGTGATATTCATCAAATTTGTTAAATTTCGTAAAATTTTATTTACTCATTGGAATGTTACGTATCAAAATAATCCATTTCTCCCATAAGATTTTAAATCAACTCGTGGAGTACCTTAAGGTTCTCGATAATTTTTCATTTATTTTATTCGTAAACGATGATATTGATATTTGATGATATTCTAGTTTTACTATTTGCTGATGATTTTTAATTATTTTGTATTATTATTAAAATTAAGACAACGTATTATTATTAATATTAAGATAACGTGTGAAATACTAGAAAGTAATGAATGTTTGGAACAAGTAAATGAGTTTTGATGTACTTGGGAAGTATGTTCGATAGAAGAGGGAATGTTGAGAAAGATATTGAGAGGAGAGTGACTGCGAGGAATAGGGTGAACAGTGCTATGAACGCAATAGAAATATGTCTACCGATGCAAAACTGGTGGTGTATAATGGAATTCAGGTACCAACACTGATCTATGGAATTGAAGCCTGGAGCTGGCAGAAGAAGAACGAAAGTAGACTGAATGCAGTGGAGATGAGTTCCCTTAGACGTATGTGTGCCAAATCCATTTATGATAGAGTTAAGAATGAAGATATTAGAAATGAATGTAAAACTGATCTTAGCTGGATTAATAGAATTAAAAAAGAGTGGCTTAGATGGTTTGGGCTTGTTGAGCGAATGAATGAGGAAAGAATGGTAAGAAAGATATATATTGCATGTATTGATGGCGCCAGAAAGAGAGAGCGACCGCGGAAGACGTGGCATGACCAAATTAACCAGATAATGATGGTCCCGTTACGAGCCACAACAACCGGCGAACTTGCATGCGAAGATGTATGAATGTGGATGAGGCGAGAGTTATATGTCAGGACAGAAGAGTGTGGCGCTCTATCCTCTCTGCCTACCCCCATGGAGAAACGGTGTGATGGTAAGTAAGTAAGTAATTATTTTATTAGTATTCATTGCTATACAAATTATTTAATTCTTAAAAAAACTAACCCATAAAAACCAAGTTTTTATTAAACTCCCTTTCTCTTTGAATAAGGGTGACTACCGTGACTACTGCACGCGTCGGGGTCATTACTCATTTGTATTGATTCCAATTTGAAAAAAACATTAAAATTTAAAAAAATCCATATACTTTAATTATTACAATTTTTTAAAGAAAAGTTTGTTAGATCTTCTTTATCATCGCCAGTCTGCCTGCAAAGTTTCAGCTCGATTGAACTCGGGAAAAGGGTTAAAAATCGATCCAAAGTTTTTCCGGCAGACAGCAAACGCAGACGCTACGAGTTAAAAGAAAGGGAGTAAAAATCTTGTATTACATTCGTGTTTGGTGTTCTTCTGATTAACTCAAATTTAATAATGAATAATGTCAAATTATTAGATTATTTACAGTAAAAACTTAAGGCTGCAAGAGAAATAAATGATTTTGGTATTGTATTCGACGAATTCATTTACCATATTTATAATATTTCCAGTGAAGCTATAAAAATTTTCGCATTTGTCTTTAGATATTCTAGAAACATCAATGATATTACCTCCACAATACAATTCCTGTATTGTGCACTGATAAGGAGTCTCATTAAAAAAAATCACCTTTTTAAGATATTCATATAAAACCATGGAACGTGTCCATCATAATTCTTGCGTAACATTAACTTTAGACCCAATATATTGATTACATTTTTTGGGCTGAACTGGATATTACCAACAGCATTTTTGGGATTTTTTTTTTTGTAACACGTAAAGTCGAGTGTTCCGATTTCAAAAATGATATTTATATGCGGCGCAAAAATTTATTTAAAAAGTTATCACAGTTCAAAGTTTCATAAAGTTAAAAGTTTTCGTTCACACAAATCGTTACAAATCTGACAGTTGCATGTTTTGTAACACGTAAAATCGAGTGTTCTGATTTCAAAAATGATATTTATATGCGGCGCAAAAGATTATTAAAAAATTATCACAGTTAAAAGTGTCATAATTTCGTTCACACACATCGTTACAAATCTGACAGTTGCATGTTTTGTCTATGACATGAATGACGCCTTGCCGTAGACAGCAGATAAATATTGATTGATTTATTGACTTTATCTATGGATCACCTTGTGTGGTGAAGTAAGTACTAAAAGGCAAGAAAACATTATGCTGCATTACACACACGGTTTTAATTGAACAAGTAATTATATTAAACAAGTTTTTCACGAAATATTCAATAAATACTTTATTCAGTCAACTACAGAATAAGTCATAAGTACCATCTCCCCGGGAATTTGGCTCGTTACATGTTTATAAAAAGATATAAAGAGTTGTACGTGGATCGAGCCGATGAATTCCTACGATTAGCCGCCAAATTGTATAACCCCCCTTTTTTAGGTTAGGTTACGTTTGGTTGTATAATTTTATTAAAAACTTAATTTTAGGTTACGTTTCGTTGTTTAATTTTATTAAAAACTTAAATTTAAGTAAGGTTAGGTTTGGTTAGGTTAGGTTTGGTTAGGTTTGGTTTGGTTAGGTTAGGTTAGGTTTGGTTTGTTTAGGTTAGCTTACGTTAGGTTAGGTTAGGTTAGGTTAGGTTAGGTTTGGTTAGGTTAGGTTTGGTTAGGTTTGGTTTGGTTAGTTAGGTTAGGTTAGGTTAGGTTAGGTTTGGTTAGGTTAGGTTAGGTTAGGTTAGGTTAGGTTAGGTTAGGTTAGGTTAGGTTAGGTTTGGTTAGGTTAGGTTAGGTTAGTTTTGGTTAGGTTAGGTTAGGTTAGGTTAGGTTAGGTTAGGTTAGGTTAGGTTAGGTTAGGTTAGGTTAGGTTAGGTTAGGTTAGGTTAGGTTAGGTTAGGTTAGGTGAGGTTAGGTTAGGTTAGGTTAGGTTAGGTTAGGTTAGGTTAGGTTAGGTTAGGTTAGGTTAGGTTAGGTTAGGTTAGGTTAGGTTAGGTTAGGTTAGGTTAGGTTAGGTTAGGTTAGGTTAGGTTAGGTTAGGTTAGGTTAGGTTAGGTTAGGTTAGGTTAGGTTAGGTTAGGTTAGGTTAGGTAGGTTAGGTTAGGTTAGGTTAGGTTAGGTTAGGTTAGGTTAGGTTTGGTTAGGTTAGGTTAGGTTTGGTTTAATTTTATCACAAATTTCTTTTTAGGTTAGCTTCAATATTTAAAATGAGGAGCAATAATTGATTTCCAAATTATTGCCGATCAATCATTGCTTCTCAATAATCCTCCTCGATGGGATCTCCACCTTGTCGAGGTGGCTTGAGTATTCCAAGGATTATGTGATCTTGACTGGGCTATAGTGCAAATATCAGAAGCCAGATAGGTCACAGATGAGGAATCAGACTAAGAGAGATCCACTTTTAGAAATGCTTTAATTACTATCAAGTATCAATAAAGTATTTATTAAATATTTCCGTATATTAAAACCGTGTGTGTAATGCAGCATAATGTTTTCTTGCCTTTTAGTACTTACTTCACCATACAAGGTGAATCCATAGATAAAGTCAACAATTCAATCAATATTTATCTGCTGTCTACGGCAAGGCGTCATTCATGTCATAGACAAAATATGCAACTGTCAGATTTGTAACGATTTGTGTGAACGAAAACTTTTAACTGTTATGAAACTTTTAACTGTGATAATTTTTTTAATAATCTTTTGCGCCGCATATAAATATCATTTTTGAAATCAGAACACTCGACTTTACGTGTTACAAAACATGCAACTGTCAGATTTGTATCGATTTGTGTGAACGAATTATGAAACTTTGAACTGTGATAACTTTTTTAATAAATTTTTGCGCCGCGTATAAATATCATTTTTGAAATCGGAACACTCGACTTTACGTGTTACAAAAAAAAATCCCAAAAATGCTGTTGGTAATATCCAAATTTCCCAAAAAAGTAAAATAAATCGTACTTTATTTTGACACAATGTACTTTTTTTTCTACCTTTAATAATCAATGTTCTTTATTTGCACAAAGAAAAGGTGGCAACCCTATTCCTATCCCATTGCTTCCCTAACAGATTTATTGTGGTGGAGTTCTTGTATCTTCCGCTGTGATTTTGTTATCTCTGCATATCAACTGGGCTGTCGTCAATAGATAATTAATCTTTAATGTTAGATGGCGATATGTTGTGGATTCGAGGAGCACACAACATGAAGGGGCGCTGGCTGAAATTTGTCTTCTTTTTCGGCACTGAAACATGGGAATAATCCAAGAACTTGATCCCGTTGTTCATACAATAAAAATAATTATTTCACTATATAGTTTAATGTCCTGTTAATTTAATCTAACTTAATTAATCTTAATCTAAATTAAACAACCCAAACCTAATAACCTAACCTAACCTCATATATTGCCTATGAAATGTCAAAATATGCAGTGTATTTTTCGAAACTTTAAAGTGTAATATCTTATTTAATGCTTACTTTTTAAACGTAAATTATCTTTCATTTTTTTATTAGCACATTCAGTAATATAGTGAAATAATCATTGTCGTTGTATATGCAATGGGACCATTATCTTGGATTTAGCCCTTGATGTTGTGCTTCCGTTTGAATTCAGATAGTGTATATGATAAAGAGTTTTTTTTTTTTTAAAGAACAATTTATGTGTTGAACTGGTCTATAGCTGTCTTGTGTCAAGTACTCGAAGGCCTCTGGGCGGGATATATCTAAATGGTTTCTTGTTTGTTACACGTATAACCCATTTCTGAGACTTTATTGAGGGGTCTAATTATGGTTGGGGCCGCACCAACCCATGCGCACTTGGCGTAGCTGAAAATACTTTGACGCAGTGCGTAGTATACCATTTTTGGAAGACTGAGATTCATGAAGCTGCGTGGAGTTTCGAATGTATGTATCGATTTTCTAACTTTGGAGCTTGAACATTCGATCTGCGGAACCTTTTATTCCTTATGTATAATGTTTAAAAGTATATTTCTAATTGGTAGTCTTTCTTGTGTTTTTTACTTCTTACGTGCAATATTTAAATTTTATTTCATTAAAAATACATATTAATGTAGTTTTTCTCAATGATATAATAAACTGTAGATGCGTTACAAACGTGAAATCTTGGCAACTCAAAAGTAAGACAATTGCCTTACTTGCATTCCTTATTGAACGGACCTTCTTTGTGATCGGGCGCGACGCTACGCCGAGAAAAAGACCCGAGGAAAAAGGAACACAGTTTCGTACACTATTACAAGAATGATTATGTTATTTTAGTCACCGTGACTTCAAATTACCTGATTTTTACGTGATTACTTGATTATGTTATTTGTTTTCTCTTTGAATGCAATAATTGCTACATATGAAAGCCGGCTAGTATGGGAATAACGTGTCTATTTTATAATACGTTAATCGTCTTTATAATGATTAAACTTTAAAAAAATACTGTACAGGTAGTTCCTTCAGAATAGACCCTGTCTAGTGAAGCAACTACCTTAATTAATATGTATAAATTTACACAAAAAATAAAATAATACGGTATAACTTCTTATTCTTGATAACAAACGGTAGATTATGATTCTTGATAGGTATCAAAATTGAAATAAAGTTTACCTGGTCTAAGTATTAAAAATTTGTTAGTTTCGATAATTTCCATTTTCAGCATACATTTTGACATCTCAATCACCATATCCATAGATAAAATTAAAACCATAAACACGTCAAATACTCTGCCTGAGGGTAAGACGGAAACCGTGGACGAGAGAAGCATTATTAACACTGCCGTTCTGCAACAGAGTGCAACTTAACCAAATAAATCTTATTTTTATTACTACTTAATAATTATAGATGATATTGAGTTAGCAATATTTATAATCCTCATAAATATTCTAAAGAATAAAACATCAAAATAAAATGAAATAATGTGTATTAAGACAGTCAAAAGACGAAAAATATATGTTTTTCCGTAGATAATTGTATACTAGTAAGTATTGAGACATCAAAACATTACAGTTTCTTATTAAATGGCGACAAATTTTGTAGAATTTTGTTTTCATTGTATAAGATATGCAATCAAAAATATTACACAATATTTACAAACCGTTATACTTTTATACGTAAATTTGACTGGGGTCCTGTTTGTACCCCACTTCGACCCCCGAACCTATTTTCATAATTTCATTAATTTGATTACTATTTGGGCTTAAATTGACGAATGCGGTCATTAGGTTGGTATAATTAAGTGAGATCAGGTTATTTAGGTTCGGTAGTTGGTACTATTTTTCATTCCGTTGTGGTTTTTCGCCTTTTTATTCGCGTAAATGATTTTGACGGACATTACAAGAATCTCAGAATCTGTCAATTTTCAACGTTTCTCTCTCGTCTACGAATCGCGCCTAATGTTTCGTGAAATTTAAAAAGTCAAATTTCTTTATTCTTTTTAAAGTACAATAAAGTGCATTTAATCATTAAAAAATATATATAAATCTCTCTTGTCTAAACTGCCGAAAAGGCAGTAAATCCATACTTTTTGAATTTTTTTTTTGTGGTTTTGTTATGTATAAAGATAATTGTTATGTAAAAAGAATGTAAAACAATATTAGTAAAGTACCTTATGGTTCGCTGATCCCACGTGCACAAATCGATTAATATTATAAATATAAAAATATTAAGTACGTATTATAATACATAAAAATAAAAACATTGAGTAGGTACATGTATAAGCAGTAAAAGTATCAGGTATAAGCATTAATATATGAGTATAAAAATATAAAGTGCAAAGCAGTAATGTGTAAATAAAAACAATATTAGGCACATATAAAAACACATATGTGGAAGTTAGTAATGAAGTAGTATTCTCTCTTTAAGTGTTAACTTTATTTTCACTAGTTTGTCAGTGAAAATGTTAACCATATTCTTTGATATTCTGCTGCTTGATATATTTCATGACAGTTTCCACGAATACAAGAGATCTATTACCAAGCTTTGAAATTAGCTGTTTAGTCTCTTTATTTCTATCTCACTCTATAAAATCACTTTTTTCTGTTCTTTCCTGTATATATTTTAGCCTTTACTTTTATCTCTTTGTTTGCCGTGTTCACATTTAAGTGATGAAAAGCATTTAACCGGTCGGGCGCCGGAGTGCAGATCTGCGCTCCCTAGACACGTGTGCGAATCCGGCCAATTTTACCTGCGTTTGTGGGTTTTTGAAGCTCATCATTCGTTGTATCTCAAGTTTTTGAATGAATAAACGAGTTCCATTTGTCAAGTAACATCATTTGCCGCGCAAAACGGACAAAAATCATTCCGAATGTCGTCTTCGAACCGCGCATTAATTGTCTTATCTATCTGTGAAATAAGCATTATTTTTAAATAAAAATGTGTTACAATTAAGTATTTTTATATTTTTTAATATATTTAGAACGAAAATATTGAAATACAGTATCATCAGTGTTATTGCTTCCATGGTTTTATTAGATGAACATGTACGTACATTTCTGACACTGAATTGCGTTACTTATTTTCATAATTAATGAATAAGTAATTGTTGTACAAGTAATTATTGAAATATAAGTAAATATTGAAGTCTATATATTGAAAAATCAGAAACTGCAACATTCGAGCGTTTACTGTTGATTTTAACATGAATATAACCATGACAAAAAACAGCAATCGCGCGCGAAATTGCGCTACGTACGAGGTACATTCCGCGTTACGTACGACCGGCATCCGATCGGTTAAATTAATTGTATTATTATTGTATTATCTATACCGTGTTATGTGTTTTTCATTGTTTGTGAACCATTCAAAAATAAAATAAAATTACATTATTTGACTGGTACTTAGTTCTGGAATCGTGGCAATAAAAGGTGACAATTTGTCCAGTTCTATGTAAGGATGGGATATTGTGATTGCTAGATCCGGGCTGTTGTTTTTTTGATTTGACGTTAAATCATGTTGAAATCATCCCCAGATGCTACTGCCATCAAGTCCGAGCCGCTGTCTCCAGCCGAGAGCGGCGACGAGGGAGAGCAGGACGGGCTACCCTGCAGCGGGACAAGCATCTCTCTCTCTCTTCCCGACATCAAGCAGGAGCGCTCGGAGTGCAAAGGGGAGGCCGACCAGCGTGCCGGTGAGCAGTTTTCTCCTTTTTACTTAAGGACAAACATTATTTCCTCCATCGCTGACTTTCTTGTAAACGACTTCGATTCGTGTGACGTCACTATTCGGTTGGGAATCGCTCGCGCGATATATTTTTTACACTTTGGGTGAAGTGTCGACAGTTACGGAAATAATCAACTTAATTTTTTTTCGCAATATTTTTGGCCTATCATCATCATCATCATCGTCCCCTTGTCCTAGGAGGGTCGGAGGCCCAAAGACTCGAGAAGGCGCATCCATATTCCCCTGTCTTTCTATTTCTGTGTTTGCTATATGTTATCTTATTGATGAAAATATATTTTTCCTTTTCTCTAACAATTTCTAATAAAGTGTGTTATGTGTAGGAGGAACAGTGAATGGAATATTGCGGGCCTCTCCGGGTCGCGTCGCGCTTTACACGCCGTGATATGGAGAGCCTTTAGAGTAAAAAATTGTCAACCTGGCGACGTATGAGTAGGGCCGATATGGGAGCTTTCGCTTATAAAACGGTCCTGTGGTAGGTGTCCATTCACTGTCGTACGCAGTCATGAGTCAACCAGTCTAAACCCATACAATACTATACCCATCTAGTACAAATAAAGTTCATAAGACTGACCGCGGCTTTCTTTTCATCAGCTGTTCCCTGTACAACATTTATAAAATCGTGGGGGATCCGCAGACCTCGCATCTTCTACATATCTTTTGATAAACCATTAATTTTGCGCTTGTCTGTCTGTGCAGCCGGTAAATTGGTAACCACCGACGACTCATTTTTAAGTTTCCACCCTAAAGCACCGCCGGTAAAGTTATATTTTTTTGTTTTTCAGAGTTATGCCAGCAGGTTTCTAAACATTCTTTGAGAATTTTTCGGAAAGTTGTCATGAAGTCGATCCATATTTTTATTTATTTAAGAATATGTGGATGTGGTATAGTCCTCCGGTTTTGGATAAGAATCTGAAGCTGTAGGGGTCACCACTCCGTTTATAGAGTCGGAGATCTCTGCTGATGATGATGATGTAAAAGTCGCGGTGGTTTGACAGAATTTATTTGGAGTATGAAATGTTGATACACTTTACAATTATGACAATAAAGGTGTACAGTAAATGGGTAATAAAATCGCGAGAGCTTCCGCTCGATAGGTAGCTTCCCGATAAGTGAAGCTCCGCTCGGGAAGCGCTTCGCCGTTAGAATGACACGGGGCGAGTGAGATAATCTGCTCTGGAGATTACCGTTTGTATAGTGGTCGTGGTCAAAGGAATCGCGGTGCCTTGCGTGTTGTGGCTTCGATCTGCAGCGTCCGCTGTTTGGGATTGCGATAGCTGTTCGTAACATTTCTCTTGTTTGCGGCCGTCGCTCCCGTTATTTTGTCCTACTTTCGATTGTGCTCAGCGCTTTCAGTGAAAAGCGCTCGACCTCTGTATCGAGGGTAACGGCCTGCCATACTCGACGTCAGCATCTGTGGTAACTCATTACGCGGGTGTATGTGTGTATGTGTCTTGGGCCACCACAAATATTTTAATTTATTTTAAAATACTGCCTCTCTATATGAGAAAAGATCTCGTGCTTAGAGATAAAAATATACAATAGCTTAAATTTACAGAACAAGAATTTCAACACTTTCATTTGGAGTTTAAGGCCTTGATAAGGGATATTTATTTGAGTATTTTTAGCTCTACGACGAATTGGTGACCCCACGATGAGCCTTTCCATTTAAGTATCTTACTCTAATAAAAATATTGCCATGATTGCACTACAAGTTTATGTTTCTATGTATTTTACGCATCGCGATTTGTCATGTCAGCAGTAATTTTATTATACCAAAAATTATTTGCATTGCAGGATCCCCGAGACAAGATTCCATCTTGACAAAACCGGCTGCACCTTCGTCTGTTCCTGGAAGAGCGCCAGCAAGAAATTCAAGGAAATCAAAAAGCCCAAAGTCTTCTAGAGGAAAACCGTTTAAATGTCCGCAGTGCACTTATTCCAGTAATCGGAAAGTCGATTTAAAAAGACATATGTTTTCTCATACTCAAGAAAAACTTTTCTCATGTTCGCATTGCACTTATTCTTCTAAAAGAAAAAGCGACTTTACAAAACATTTGTTTACTCACAGCATGGAGAAACCATTTTCATGTTCGCTGTGCACTTGTTCGTGTAAAACGAAAGAAACCTTAAAAAGGCATATGTTCACTCACTCGGTTAAAAAACCATTTTCATGCTCGCGTTGCACATATTCGTGTACTCAGAAATCAAATTTTAAACAACATATGCTTACTCACACCAAGGAAAAATTGTTCGCATGTTCGCTCTGCACTTATTCGTTTAGTCGAAAAGACTACTTAAAAACCCATTTACTGAAGCATACGGGCGAAAAACCTTTTAAATGTTCACAGTGCACTTTTACGAGTAATCGGAAATCCAACTTAAAAAATCATATGCTGACGCATACGGGAGAAAAACCGTTAACGTGTTCACATTGCACTTATGCGTCTTATCATAAATCCTATATGAAAAGACACATGCTTACTCACAGTGAAGAAAAGCCGTTTTCATGTTCACATTGCACTTATACAAGTGTTCGAAAATCAGACTTAAAAAACCATATGCTTATTCATAGCGGGCTGACTCCATTTTCATGTTCACAATGCTCGTATTCTTGTCTTCGGAAAGAACAATTAAAACAACATTTACTTACTCACAATGAAACGATGCTTTTCTCATGTTCACAATGCACTTACTCATGTAACATAAAAGGTAACTTAAAAAATCATATGCTTACTCACGATGAGACGAAACCGATTTCATGTGCTTATTGTACTTATTCGTGTAAAAGGAAAGATTACTTAATAAGACACATGTTGATGCATAGCGGTGAGAAACCGTTTTCATGTTCACAGTGTAATTATTCCTGTATTCAGAAAGCTAATTTAAAATCCCATATGCTGAAGCATACGGGGGTAAAGCTCTTTAGATGTTCCCATTGTACATTTTCGACTAACCAGAATGCCAGCTTAAAAAATCACATGCTGAAGCATAGTGGAGAAAAACCCTTAACATGTTCGCAGTGCACTTATACGTGTTATAAGACATCCCAATTGAAAAAACATATGCTTACTCATAGTGGAGAAAAACCGTTTTCTTGTTCGCATTGCACTTATTCAAGTTGTCGAAAATCAGACTTAAAAACTCATTTGCTTACTCACAGCGGACTGACACCCTTTTCATGTTCACAGTGCTCATATTCATGTGTTCGGAAAGAACAATTAAAACAACATATGCTTACTCATAATGAAACAATGCCTTTTTCATGTTCCCAATGCACTTATTCATGTAATAAAAAAGGAAACTTAAAAAATCATATGCTTACTCACGATCAGGCGAAACCGATTTCTTGTGCTTATTGTACTTATACGTGTAATCGGAAAGACTATTTAGTAAGACACATGGTGATCCATAGTGGGGAGAAACCGTTTTCATGTTCAGAGTGCACCTATTCTTGTAGTCGGAAGTCCCATTTAAAATCCCATATGCTGAAGCACACGGGAGTGAAACCCTTTACATGTCCACAGTGCACTTATTCGAGTATTCGACAAGTTAACTTAAAAACACATATGCTTAAGCATACAGGGGAGAAACCCTTTTCGTGTTCACAGTGCAATTTTTCAAGTATCCGGAAAGTTAACTTAAAAACCCATATGTTAAAGCATACGGGACAAAACTCCTTTTCTTATTCATAGTGCACTTTTTCGAGTAAGACTACTTAAAGAACCATATTTTCCATCACAAATCGATGTTGTAGTGAACTTATTCATGTAATTGAAAAAATGACTAAAGGATAAATGCTAAACCACACCTGGGTAAAAGTGTTCCCATGTTCACACTGCAAATATTTGTGCCTAAAAAAGATATCTTCATGTGATGGAAAATCCGACAATGTTTACTTCGTTCCGTTCTCACATTCGCAATGCATTGTTTCTTGTTGTCTCAAAGGCGTCTTGAAAAGCCATTTATTCAATCACACGGAGGTTATATTGTTTTTGTGTTCTGTGTAAACTTGGAAGTGTAAAAATAAATAATAATTAAAGGCATTTGGTTAATATGCGCGCGGTCATTAAATCATTTTCCTAAACACAAAAAAAAAGATGATTTCAGAAAGCAAACTTATAAAGCTTAAGGGCTGATTCACAGCGGAGAAGAGCTTCCGGTTATTCATGCCCAGGTTGCCCTTGTACAAGTTATTGGAAATGTTACTTAAACAATCACATACTTGAACAAATTATGAAATAAAACAATGAAATTTGTTGTTTCTACTTATATTTGAGCACTTGTTTCACTGCATGTTTCGGAAACGTCCGTTTACTTCATGGTTATTTTCTATAATATACAACACACATATAACATTGTAACAATAACATCAAGCTGTCATATTATTCAAGTGCTCTGATTTAAATATATTAGGTCCATACATATGAAATTGGCGTTTTGCCGTACTGGCAAATTTGATCTCAAATATCTTCTCTTTGGTTAGGAATTCCAAATCCAAATTTATACAGCTATTTACTCATGTATTTGTGTTTTGAAAATTATAATTCATTTGTTTTTTCCTCAATTGTTTTCTTCTTTGCGTCACTCAGTTTACAAAATGAAAAGCTTGAAATATCGCGTTATTTACGAGTACGAGTTCCACCGTGGCACCAGTGCTGCAGAAACGGCTCGAAGGATTAATGATGTGTATGGCGACGGTGCCGCAAAAGAAAACACAGTGCGTTTTTGGTTCCAACGTTTTCGTTCTGGAAATTTCGACCTGCAGAAAAGCCCCGTGGACGGCCGGAGACCAAAGTTGATAATGAAGAATTGAAGGCTATTGTGGAAGCGGATCCATCGCGAACCACATCCGAGTTAGCTGCAGGCTGCGGTGTTAGTGATAAAACTGTTTTAATCCACTTGAAGCAAATTGGTAAGGTGAAAAAGCTTGAAAGGTGGGTACCTCACGAATTGAGTGAAGCAAATCAACAAACGCGCGTTGACTGCTTCGTTGCATTACTCAACCGGCACAATAATGAAGGGATTTTAAATCGAATCATTACCTGTGATGAAAAGTGGATCCTGTACGATAATCGGAAGCGCTCATCGCAATGGCTGAACCCTGCCGAACCAGCCAAACCATGCCCCAAGCGAAAATTGACTCCAAAAAAGTTACTTGTGAGCATTTGGTGGACTAGTGCTGGTGTCGTTCACTACAGCTTTCTTAAATCTGGCCAGACGATTACGGCAGATGTCTATTGTCAGCAACTGCAAACCATGATGGAAAAGCTAGCTGCTAAACAACCGAGGCTGGTTAATCGCTCTAGGCCACTGCTGCTTCATGATAACGCTAGACCACACACTGCACAACAGACGGCTACCAAATTAGAGGAGCTTCAATTCGAATGTCTAAGACATCCACCGTACTCTCCGGACCTCGCCCCAATAGATTATCATTTTTTTCGAAATTTAGATAACTTCTTGCAAAGGAAAAAATTCAACTCCGATGGGGCAATCCAAACCGCCTTCAAAGATTTTATTGATTTCCGTCCGAATGGTTTTTTAGTAAAGGGATCGATGAACTACCTATGAGATGGCAAAAGCGCATAGATAGCAATGGTACATACTTTGATTTAATAAATATATTACAATAAAAAAAAATCCGCTTTATGTTCCTCCCATACTAAACGCCAATTTCATATGTAAGGACCTAATATTATTTTGATTGGAATAAGATTTTATAATAATGAAATCAGTGAATTTGTGTACGTGAATTTCGCAGCCGCATGAAACATTCACAATTATATAATTATAATTATAAAAATAACATTTAAAAGCAATCTGTAGTAAACCACTAAATCGAAAACGCACTGACGATAAAACCACACAAGTTCTTTTCTATATTCTACAAGAAATCAAATTTGTTAAGTGTTATTTATTATAAATAAGAATCGGTAATCGTCATCTTCATAATGAGTTCAAAATGCTCATCATGTTCGGAAACCGCGAGTGCCGGGAATCTATTTGTGTGCTCCATATGCAAAGGGTCATTTCACTTTGCCTGTGGTGGGATCAGCGAGTCGGGTCAGAAGAGACTGAACGCAGAGCGTCGCCGGCTACTCAAGTGCACAGACTGCAAGAAGATAACCAATCAGGCCATATTGAATACGCCGACCACCACCGCGGGGCCTCAGACGGCAGGTATAGTAAACCGACCGGACGCGGACTCCCTAAAGTCGGTTCAAAAATACATAATGGAATTTATTGAAAATAAATTCCAAACGGTTAACGACACACTGCAAACATTCACCTACAAATTCGATGAGTTGTTCAACCTCTTCAAATTTTACTCTGAAAAAATCAATGAACTTGAAAACAAATTCACCGAATACGAGAAAAAAATAAAAAGAGCAAATGAATTGGAGAAAGAGCATCTACCTCTTTCTACGAAAGAGAATAATGGACCTACGTCACTCTACAAACAAGCAGGACCAATGGGCCCGGCAGAATAATTTGGATATTAAAGGACGGAAAAAAAAGGAGAAAATCTGATCGACCACATCCATAAAATTGCTGAAACGGTCGGATTTCCCCTGGCTGTCGATGATCTGGACTTTGCCGTAAGAGTATCAGCGAAACCACCTAACAAGAATAAACAAAATAATATTATTCTTAAATTCGTCAGAAGGCACACAAAGGACGGACTTCTATCAGCGATACGAAAACGACGGGGTGTCTCAACCACAGACATCGGCCTCACTGGAGCAACACAAAGAATCTTTATCAATGAACATCTAACAGCAGAAAAAAAGAAGCTTTTCTTTGAGGCTAAATCTCTCGCACGCCTTTAGGGTTTTTCTTACTGTTGGACGAGAAACTCAACTATTCTATTGCGACGGAACGACACATCACCCCCCATCCGGATCGAAAGCGAGCGGGACCTACAGAAGATAACTGGATTATAATTGCGCCCCACTCCAAATTAATAAATTTTCGTATACCATCTCCAGAACTAACTCCCTTCTCTCATTTCCTTGAACTCCTCTGTCCCTACCTAACCCGATTCCACAGCGGTCGATCAACAGCCATTTTGCTCTGTATGCATGCTCTGTATTGCTCTGTATGGCACTCTGTGAGTACTTCCAATACATAAATATCATGTGCATCACACGTCTCATTCTAACCTTCGGCTTATGGCGATAGAAATAATAACATATCATTATCTTCATTGTATCGGTCTCAGTCATCCACACTTCATATACATATTCCTCCAAAATACATACTTCTTGCAAGCGCGAGCGCACTATATCCCTTTTGAATGTTTATACACTTTGCCCCATTTTATTATGTTCTACTTATTACCCAGTTCGCTACATACGTATGTACGGTATACTTCTTTTTATTATATTATATTTACCCAATTCGCTATAAATTACACCTTATTACAACTTTAACTGACAATGACACAATGTCTTGATATGTACTTTCAAAATGCGCGAGGTTTACGCACGAAAACAGTCACATTCCTAAATAACGTTGCATGTAACCACTGGGACTGTGTGGGCATAGTAGAAAGCTGGTTAATAGGTAAGATTAATAACTGCGAAATTTTTAACACTAGATATTCAGTATTTAGGCGTGACAGAGATTATTCCCTAACCGGCCAAAAACTTGGAGGAGGTGTAGTTCTTGCTATAAACTCAGACCTCAATGCATTGGAACTATCCCATTGGCGGACCGAGGCAGAAGATATCTGGGTATGTATCCCCATCACTTCTAATACCAAACGTAGCAATCTATATATCTGCTGCGTCTATCTTCCCGGCGGACCCTCGCACTCTTCCCTTCTGCAAACATTCCTTCACCAATTAAACAATATTATTGAAGGCTCTACTCCCTCTGTCATTTTTCTCATACTCGGCGATTTCAATCTCCCTGATATTTCCTGGGGAAGTATCAGCAATAATAAATATCTCCTTCCAACCCACTATACAAGGTCACTGAGCGGAGAGTTCTGTGATACAATAAACTTCTTAGGCTTAAAACAATTCAATAATTCAATTAATAGTTTGGGTAGAATTCTCGACTTAGTTCTCTGCAATCACAACATTATAGAAGCAAAGGCGAGTGATGATCCACTAGTTGCAGAAGACGCACACCATATAGCGATCAATATAACTCTTGCAGCTTCCGTGGATTCTCCCCAAATAAACCAGCTTAAGAAAAAAGTAGTACAATTTCGAAACGGAGATTATATAACAATAAACAACAAGCTAAACACGATGAACTGGGATTCTATTTTTGAAGAGCTCAACACGAACGATGCAACATCTCTATTCTATGATATTCTTGAAAAATTAATCGAAGCACATATACCATTACATTTGGTCTAATAAGTATCCCCCGTGATACACGCCGTCTCTAATAAAAATATGCAAGGAAAAATACAAATATTTAAAAAAATTCAAATTGTACAAAAACCCAATTGATTACGAAACTTTTTCCCTGTTGAGGACCAGGCTGAAAAGATTGTCAAAGTCACATTACAGTAATTATATCCAAAGAATAGAAAATGCAATAACATCGAACCCTAAACAATTTTGGTCATACGTGAAATCAAAAAATGAATCTTCAACTATTCCAAATAAAGTCATATACCTTAACCAAACCTCAGTGAATGGACAAGATATTTGCAACCTATTCTCACAATACTTTAAATCTGTATTTACTCAAAATACCTCAGGGGCACACCCACCCTCTATAGTCGACTTTGGCCCGGCTGACATTAAACAAATTTCGATAAACCCAACCGTTTTACGAGATCATATAAATAGTCTAGATTTGAATAAAGGCGCAGGGCCTGACCCCGTATTCCCCCGTCGTTCGTACATGCATGCTCTTCCAGTATCGTCCATCCACTCTGTTTACTTTTTATTAAATCCCTTAATGAAGGTACCTTCCCGGATCAATGGAAAAATGCGCACATAACCCCTATTTTTAAATCTGGTCAAAAAAATGACGTAACTAACTACAGACCAATCTCAAAATTGTCAATATTCAGTAAACTCTTTGAAAAAATAGTCTATACCCAGATATTTAGCGCCATAAAGCCATACATTAATCCCCAACAACACGGATTCTTCGCGGGAAGATCCACTGTCACCAATCTACTAACCTTCACGCAGTACGCGCTATCCTCAATGGATCAACGAGCGCAAACCGATGCCATATACACAGACTACAGTAAAGCATTTGACAAAGTCGATCATGACATTTTAGATGATAAACTGATAAAATAGGAATCCACGGTGACCTACTAAGGTGGCTTATTTCCTACATTACCAACAGAAACCAAGCAGTTGTCATCGGCGGTCTTAAATCTGACTGGGCTCGCATCTCCTCTGGAGTCCCTCAAGGGAGTTTACTGGGTCCATTACTGTTCATAATCTATATAAATGACATACAAAACTGCTTTCATTTCGCTAATTTCCTACTTTATGCGGATGATATGAAGATTTTCGCAAAAGTGAACTCCCTAGACGATTGCCGAAAAATTCAAGAAGATCTTAACCGCGTTTCTGCCTACTGTCATATAAACAAACTTCTTCTTAACGCTAAAAAATGCTTTCAAATGACATTTTCCAGGAAAACCAATAACATTCAGTTTGCCTACTCAATAAACAACGCTCAACTAGAAAACAAATGCGAATTAAAAGACCTCGGAATAATTCTCGACAGTAAACTTATTTTTAAAGCGCACTTTGACCATATTATCTCCAAAGCCTACAGTATGCTGGGATTCATACTTCGAACCTGCAAACAATTCAAAAATCCTCACTCATTAAAAGTTTTATATTATTCCTACGTTCGCAGTCACTTGGAGTATGCATCTCAGGTCTGGAATCCACAACAGACAACATACATTGCGAGAATAGAACAAATTCAGAACAGGTTTTTGCGTCGCCTCAATGGTAAATCCGGCATATATTTCGACTCATATATGGAAGGAATGGATTTCTATAACATGAGAACCCTGGAACATAGAAGAGCACGAGCTGATCAAATACTACTTTTCAAGTTGCTTCAGGGACATATTGACTGTCCCAGCCAATTGGAGCTGGTTTCTCTCCACGCTCCATCAAGGCGAACCCGACAGTCCGTGCTCTTCCATGTACCCATAAGCAGAACCTCTTATGCACAGAACTCATTCATCCAGCGAACATGCAAAGCATACAATGACCACTTCAATGACATTGATATATTTAATACCAACATCTCAGCTCTTAAAAATCGTATTTAAACCGCTTATATTATATTACTAGTTTCTATATCTTCACCGGATTAACTGAGACCGACCATCATCATACACACACCACAGCCAAACTCTCATCACTCTTTACACATACCCCCATATCTGTATACAACGTCACGCACAGAATACATACGCACTCCACTCAGCCACAATCCCATACACCTCACTCCACTTCCCCCTCTAACTCCCACTCCTATCCCTCTATTTAATATATGTTCTCTTTATTGCTTGATTTAACATTTTATGCCGTGGATCTCTATAATTGGTCTACGAATTACCCAATACGTTATGTATTATTATAATAAATTGTATACTGTTGAGATTCCCAAAATAAAAAAATAAAATAAAATATAATAGGAATATTCTGAAAAATAAAGAATATGCCAATCATATTATAGAAAATAACCATACATTCAGCAATACAAAAATACACATCCTACATAAACAGACATACGGCCTAAAACAAAATAACTTAGAAACACTTGAAATTCATAAAAACCTAAACATAACAAATAACATAATCAGTAATCAAGTACAACCCTTCACATCACCCCTTCTTACAATGTTCCCGATCTCCCACCACCTAGATACCCCCTCCACTTCTACCGAATCCACACGCCAGACAACCACTTCCACATACCTCAGTTCTTAATGTAGTGAAACAAGTGCTCAAATATAACTGGAAAAAAACAAAGTTAATTGTTTTATTTCATAATTTGTTCATAATGGATTTCCACAAAGTTAACGCCGAAACATTCAATTACTAATCACATACTTATTCGCATCCGGGAATAACTGATGCACTGATGATGTTCATAGTGCACTTATTCGTCTAATCAGAATGTACACTTAATCTACATGATTTCTCACGTTAGAAATACATTATATTGTCGCTCATTGAGCTCCTATTGCGCATTGCGGTGCATTTTAAAAATTAATCTGCTCTGACCCACATAGTAAGCGAATAGCCAACCCTCTCCGTAAGCTCCTAAGGGATGATGGTTAAAGCTCCTATACAAATACGACAATTACCTCAATGATTTGTTTTAGTTTAGCAGCCTTAATTGTGAAACTAATTGGTATAATTGACTTATATGTGCTTGTATATGCATAATCATTTATTATTTTTGAATAAATAATTATGTAGAAACTAATAATATATGTAATAGTGCCAATGTGTAGTTGAGTTTTTTTAATCAATATATATTATAGATGTCTCACAGAGACGAAACTGTATTTTTATCGGAAAGAAGGCATGGAAGTCTTTGGGTATACCTAGGACTAAAGACCTATCTAACGGCTGGTTTAAGTGATCACTTTACACAATGTAACATTCGCCATTTCCACCCTGATACAATATACCATGTCTACTAATTGTTGGAAGTTGAATATATATTTAAATTATGCGCCACGTTTCACATATGAGTTGCAACCATCCTCCGCACATTCCCCCTAAATGACCACAGATATCGCTAATGAGACACCCATAGTTGATTTTGGAATTTGTTAGCAATGTACTTTATCTGTATATACTTTATAATTTTTTAAATTTAATTATTGCAAATTTATACTGTTTAGTCTCTTTATATTTGCAATTATATAATGAATGTTTATTTCTATGTAAAAAGCGAGTAGCTTGTTGGTCTCGCCTAGTGATCTGGTGGTCGGTGGTTTGAACCCCATTCCAGGACACCAACAAGTTAGTCCTATTTTCATAGCACAAACATTTAGCTAAGTTTAAAAATAGTCAGAATACTGATACGACATGTATTCCGTGCTCGCATCTCTATTGTACGTCTTGATTTACTGTTAAATGATTTGATTTGAAAATAAATATAGGCATAAATTTTATTGTTTTTATTTGTAATTTTTCCTTATTTTAAATTGGTAACATGGCTGTGTGAGAAAAAAAGGTTAAACTGCAAACTGCAAAGAAGCAAATGCACCGAAGAGTTTTTTCAAAGTTGTATAATTTAGAAACTTTTGAATAGAGAGGCACATGTACTTTTTTTGAAAATGTTTATTGATGCGTCGTAAGACGTCAACTTGAAGACATTTATTTCTTAGTTTAGCTCTCACGAACCAATAATTACAATTTTTACACTTCTAAAACAAAATTAATGATTAAATTACATTAAAGTGTTATCAATTCTATTTATCATCGCCCTGGACACCGTTTTATTGTATTTATATACATCTTGAACCAATATGTGGGTAAATATTTATTAAATGTGTTATGTATATTCTTCTTGAATTTTATGTAATATTTTTTTATAAAAGCCTATAATGGGCGTAAAAAAATAAAAATATATATTTGCGTGGTTTGGAGAAGTTGTTTTTTCGGGTCACCACCGTCATGCAACGGAAAAGGTCCGTAGGCGTAGAATATTTGATGATTTATTATCTCGATAAAACAAGTACAGAATATACATGAGTATGATCATACAGACAATGATAGATACTCTAAGGGCCGTAGCCTCCGGCCTCCCGCCGGAGGTCTACGAAGGACTGACATGCACGCCTAGGGCGTGAGCCTCTTTTATATAATTTACGAACAAAGGAGTCTTAGAGTGCGACTGTGTGAGTGTGAAGAAATCGTCCGAAATTTCAATTAATACTATTATCGCATGAATTATATTCACCAACCGCAGATCAGATGTAACCGTGTCTGTGGTATTTTATCTATGGTTCGGTCTGACGTTTGACATTAGAATATTTGACCAGCTATTGGACGATTATTTTAGTGTATTAAATATATTTACAAGCACAGTTAGCCTCTCCAAAAGTGCACCATGAATGTCGCAATCAAGCCTGAGCCCAGGTCTCCCGCCGAGAGCGACAGTGAAGCAGACGGCGGCCAAGTCTTGCTCAGGAAGATGGAAGTCTCACAGCTCCATATCAAGAAGGAAATCGCTGATTCAGGAACAGTCACCTTCAAAGCTGAACCAGGAATTTCCGCTGGGAGAGGTGGCGGTGATCTGTATGCATCGCACGTTGGGATCAAAATGGAGTTTTTGGACTCTTGTAGCAGTGATGACCTACAGATTAGTGAGTTGATTTGCAATCTAACTTTTTATGATTCATTTGCAGTACTGCTTCGCTCGGTTGATCTGACAGGAATATCACAGGAAATAATTCCGAAAGTAGAATGGAGATTCTCTACGAGATCATTCATGTTTCAAAGTAAGTTGAAGCTTGCTTTTGATCGCATAAACTGCATTTCGAAGTTATCTTCTTTTGCGGCATTTAGGGGAAAATTTTTATAGCGGAAATGCAGAAAAAACGACTGTTTAAAATTTATTCAAATGAACGGGTGTGCTTGCCATCAATTCAAAACAGAACTCGAAATACAAGGCGCAAAATCCCTTTGAATTTACAAATGAAATGAGTATTCCAGTAATATAAATAATATATTGTCGACCATCTTGAATCGAGTACCAATCATAAAGATGCTAAATTCAAAATCTGACGTATGATTGGTTATTGAATTGAAAATCAGACCTGTACATTCAATTACGATTTTAGGCGAGTATGTTATTGTCGGCATTGACGTATTATAATATAGACACGTTATTCCCATACTAGCCGGCTTCATATGTAGCAAATATTGCATTGAAAGAGACAACAAATCACGGCATAATAATTTCACAAACGCTCTGCATGTAGACAGAAAAATCAGGTAATTTAAAGCTTCGGTGACTAAAATAACTCAACGATGACTATAATATACTCATTCTTACAATAGTGTACGATACTCTGTTCCTTTTTCTCAATTCTTTCCAATTAATCCTTTGATAATTCTCTCCAATGCTGCAGACACAACACTGAAGTTGATCGCCGATTAATTAATAACAGTGCAGAGATGAAAGCAATCAACAAGGTTGCGGTTATACAAGTGTGGAGGGGGATGAGCCCTCCGGCTTAGGATGAGTTGAAGCGGTGTTGATGATGTAAAGTCACGATGCTTTTACAGAATTTATTGAATTGCAAAAGTAAAAGTTACAAAGAATACAGTAGGTACAAAGGTTACATGTGAAAGAGTGACGGCGAGAACTTCCGCTATACGAGCCGTTCACTAGGGAAGTGTGATTGTCTGCTCTGGAGACTACCGTTTTTATAGTGAATATCAACAAAGAGATTGAGTTTGTTATGACTTCGTCTTTACTCGGCAGTGCATGTTGGATATTTTGTCTGGATCAGCAAGGTGAGTTTATCCGCTCTTCATGCCTTCGCCTTTGTACTCGGTCATTGGTCCGGCTTACATTGTCGCCTTGTTCGTTGTGCTCAGCGCTTTTGCATCGACCTCTGTATCGAGGGTAACGGTCTGCCGTGCTCAATGTCAAGCATGTGTGGTACCTCATTACACGTGTATATGTACGCGTCTTTGGCCACCACACAAGTGTGACAAAATGTCGATGCGGGTTTATAATATTATGATACTGCGTGGCCGGTGGTCCAAAACCGAATTGTATCAATAGATGCGTCTCTTCAGGGGAAGACAATTAAAAAGTGCGGTAGGAAATCAATTAATCATGCGGTTGAGTCCATACAAGACAATAGATGTCGTTAGGCGTAAATAAGGTAAGGTAAACCGAGTGAGAATTAAATCGGAAAAAAAAGGATTAATAAGGGACAAGTATTGGTGGATTTTCATCTTACTGAAGTCCAATCCAGCCACAACAACTGTCTCCATTTTTCTCCATCCAACATTGGCCAAACCGATAAGGAAACAATTTACTCTACTATCTCTATGAGAGTCAGACTCGTGTAAAAGAGATGGAGTATTGCAGGCGTAAAGTTAAGTTATTAATCTAAGTAGTACAAAATAGAATTGAATGTATAACAAGTATATTAAGAAGTCGTATTAGCCTTGAATTCTGTTTTAAGTGTCTAGTATTCTGATCTGTTATTTTTCTGATTGTTTGGGGGAGGTTGTTAAAGAATTTAACACCAAGAAGACTAAAATGATTAGTTATTATTGATTCCAGAAGCAGATTCCAGCAATGTGGAGTGGAGAAGTGCGCGGGCAGCTGAGGGGTCTCCAGCCGGGAGCGACGATGATGGAGAGTATACTATAGACATATCGTATCCTGACATCAAGCAGGAGTGCTCGGAGTACTCCAGCAGGGCCGACCAGCGCGATGGTGAGCAGTGGTTTTCATCAGATTTTCAGTCCAAGTAGAATTCTGCGCTGGGTGACGGTTAGAGGTATAGATATTCCTGACGGTTAGAGGTATAAAATTAGCATGTTAAAAATATAATTTATTACCAAACATGAGAAGCGTTTTATCAGAGTACTACCTAACTTACCCAATTAACCAAAATACAATATTTTCGGAATATGTTAACCGTCATAATTCAGAATTAGGGTGCCGATTCTATAATGGGAAGTACATACTATTATTTTTTGAAAATATATTTTTATCCGCCTAGACGTAAAGAAAATAATAATCTTGTTTAACCGCTCGTATGCCAGAGCGTAGATCTACGCGAATATTTTTGTAACCTTTGTATACCGGAGCTGAGATCTGCGCTCTCTAGACATGTATGCGAATTTGATCTTTTCAGGACCCAACTGTATGTTTTCACATCATCGGATCGATACACAAAATGATGACATTAAAGAGCTTGCACTATTAGGGAGCCAACTGTAATCCTACTGGTTTGTGTCTTCTGGGATAATATGCCGTGTTATTACGACCTTTCTGGCCGACTTTTCGGATCCCATTGCAGGGTCCATCATCACCCTGCAATGGGATCCGAAACGTCGGCGAGAAAGGTCGTAATAACACGGCATAATATCCCAGAAGACACAAACCAGAAGATTCTGAGTGGCCGCGAACACCTAAGAACATTCTTAACTGTAATCCTACTTAGGTCATGAAGAATGCTTCTGCTGATGGCCCTTAAGTTATTGTCCTCGTCAACGGCTGCAAATTCCTTCACGATTCTGTTTTAGAGTTCAAATACAACATAGTTCCCGTAAACTCTGGAACTATGTTGTATTGTGTTATATAGATCTAAATAAATGTGCACAGTACAGCGCTCCTGTTTCGTGTCATTTCTAATGTTTATCATATATCTGGATGCATGATAATCTTCATCCACATTCCCGGACTATAACTTTCTAGCGCTGAGTTATACATCGGGAATCTGCGAACATGCATCCAAAGGGAATCTCTGTTACTTCATCATATTTGAAAAGGCAAAAATCTTATCAACAGAACCGTACCTTATACCCAGATTAGTGAGGGAGTCCATTGAAATATACAAACATCCCAATTTCAATAGAGATGACAGTTACAAACTATCAAGTATTTGGCGCCCTGTTCTAACGACACTGATTCAACCCTTGAGAGAAGTCGCAGTAAAATCCGCCTACGTAATATTGCACACTGGCGACCTCTATTGTAGAAGAAGTCTCCACTCCACAACAAAGTGCATACAATTTACGCCCTAGAAAGCAGCACCTAATCAGTCCGACCTCCACCTCTGCGGGTAAAGGTCGTCCTCCTGATGACGTTGGATAAGTATTCGCTTCTCGGTAATACATACGGTGCGTATAAAATATTCGAAATTACAGTTAAATATGTCTAACGACCGTAATAACAACCTTAACTCTTTGATTCAATATTGGGAGAAATCAGCTGGAAGAGATGCTCAAATGAAATGATACTGTATTTATTGAACATTTACTCTGTACTCTGTTCTTATATCATCAACCATGGGATAAATTTACTTTAATTTACTTAATTACACTTTTGTTTGTTCATATATATGTATATACTTTTTACTTTACTTTACTTATATTTTTATTCTTATTTACTTTATTTCTTATTTACTTTATATACTTTTTACTCTAAATTACTTTACTTTATTTTTCTTTTATTCTTCTAATTATGTAACCATAAAATTAAATATTTAAATGGAGTCTCAATGAATGGAATGGCTACTTACCCCAGAACAGGTATTTTTATGTACCTAGCGAGGTAGGTAACGATAAAGGCCTGCATACAAAAAATTGTATACTGTATCTTATTCATAAACTCTGTAAATATTCTTAACATTAATTATGTTTTGATGCAAGCTGTTATAAAAGTTATTGAGCTAATAAACGCCGATTTATCGGCACTGAAACTGAAACCTTCTGGTACCTACCCGAATGTTAATTAATAACGCTTCTGATATCCACGATGTGAGCCTGATCTATCTACAGACCGCTCATTTCTATGGTCGAGACCAAATGACGTTTCACTTTTTTGCAACTTCGCTCTCTTCTGCTGAATACTGCCATCTAGCGTCACACGACTTTACATTTGCTCGGGGACTCGAGCCATGGACCCCCGCGCTCCTGCCGTCAAGCCCGAGCCAGGCTCCCCGGCCGAGAGCGGAGGTGAAACATCTCTCCCGGAGATGAAACAAATCGCGGATTGTTTGTCTGCAGAGATCAAAGCGAAACCCGAAGTTAAGAGTACTTTTCAGTGCGGGGATTTTGAAAGCGTTTTTGTAAAAGAGGAATATGTCAAAATTGAAGATTTTTCCGTTTCAAATTGTCCTGCAGTCAAGCCTGAACCAGGCTCACCCGTGGGCAGCGGCGATGGAGAATTGTATGCTGAGATAGATATATCTCAGCCTGATGTGAAGCAGGAGAGCTCGGAGAGAGTCACTGATGCTGACCAGCTCACGGGTAAGACGATGATTCCTTCCGTTATATTAATTATTACAATTTACCTTTCCTCTGTGATATTGTAATCTGAGTTGATATCTTTATAAATATGCTAAATAAAGAGTTGATAGATATTTGAATTGCGATGTTCATTATATCTTTAGTGGTTGAGTTAAGGTTAATTTTGCTTAAAGCGATTGAATGATATGAGATCTGTTAATTGATTTTTCATTACAGGTCTTCTGAAACGAAATTCCATCATGACGAATGCAGCTGTGCATCTGAATACTCCTGAAATGAAGCCAGAAACGAATCCAAAAAAATCAAAGAGCCTAGTGCTTACTGAGGAAATACAATTTTCATGTACGCAGTGCACTTATTCCAGTAATCGGAAGGTCCACTTCAAAAGACATATGCTAACTCACACCCAGGAAAAACTATTCTCATGTTCACATTGCACTTATACGTGTAATTACAAAGGCGACCTTAAAAGCCACATGTTTAGTCATACGGGAAAAAAACCATTTTCATGTTCGCAGTGCATTTATTCGTGTAGTCGGAAATCCGACTTAAAAAGCCATATGCTTACTCACAGTGGAGAGAAACCGTTTTCATGTTCGCAGTGTACTTATTCATGTATTCATAAAGCTAACTTAAAAACACATATGCTAAAGCACACGGGTAAAAAACCATTTTCATGTCCTCAGTGTTCTTATTCTTGTTATTATAAAGGTGCACTGAAAATACATTTAGCAACTCACACAGGGAAAAAACCGTTTTCGTGCTCACAGTGCACTTATTCGTGTTACCGGAAAGCCCATTTAAAGACACATATGTTTACTCATACCAAGGAAAAACTTTTCTCATGTTCGCATTGCACTTATTCATGTAATTTCAAAGGTCATTTAAAAAGCCATATGTTTAATCACACGGCGGTCAAACCGTTTTCATGTTCGCAGTGCACTTTTACTTGTAATCGGAAAGACGGCTTAAAACACCATATGTTCAGTCATTCGGGTGTCAAACCGTTTTTATGTTCGCAGTGCGCTTATTCATGTAGTCGAAAAGCTGACTTAAAAAGCCATAAGCTGATTCACAGTGGGGAGAAACCACGTTTTTCATGCACACGATGCACTTATGCGAGTAATTGGAAGGGCTACTTAAAAACTCACATGCTTATTCACACCGGAGAAAAACCGTTTTCATGTACGCAGTGCTCTTATTCGTCTAATCAGAAAGGCCATATAAAGGTCCACATGCTTTGTCACGCCAGGGAGACGACATCTTAGCGCTCACGATATTCTTTTTGCACATTGCAGTACAGTTTAAAATTTAATCTGTTCAGACAAAAATTTGATTTACCAAACGTAACATCACAATATTTTTAGTTGACTAAATACAGAATGTCTCATAGATAGTAGCATCATCTTTACAGGTGGATTGCTGCCTAGATTATGTGTCGAAAATCAATAGTTACGAAGATAAACAATGTCAAAGGTTGTTTTTTTTTCAATGTCTCTGACTTATATTTTTGCGAAAAGTTGAACCATCATTACAGTAACCTAAGCTGATCATGATTTAAAAATTCATTCGCTTCAGTAATAACCGGCCCTTAGACGAGTAATTTGTCAACTTGCACATTGGCTTCTTGAATTGCATGTATACTGTGAAAAACATATATTTTTTGTATCGAGTAATTTTGTACTTGATTCGATTTTAGTATCGAAGTTTCTTAAGTCATTTTTGTGGTTGGAATTTGTGATTTGTAACCTCTTTTGTACCATTTCTATGCTTTACCTTTCTGAGAGATGAGTAATGTTTAAATGTATATCGCCATTTTTCTAATCTCATGAATACTAAAAATAAACTTGAATTATTTTAACTTTTAATATCTTTTCATTTCTCGCCTAGTCCGATTAATTGCCTGAACATTAAAAAAAACTACACATTTTAAACCCAGTGATTTAAAAGCACTGTTTCCTTTTGGGTAGGCTACTAAAGGTAAGTGTGGGAGAACCTGCAGGGTCTATCTGTATACATGTTTGTCCAAGAGTGAAAACCCTTGATCTTGGAGAAGGCTCATAAAGCCTGATTAACAAGAAATTCCTCTGCATTAAATACATTTGAAATCTTTAAAATATTATTACAATATTCTATGAAATCTATGAAGCTTATGAACTCATGGAGCTTTTTTCTACAAGCAAGCTCCACGATCTAGGGCTTGCTCCGGACCCGTGGTGTACCTGCAGCCGGGTGAGGCAGACGCCGGAGCACATCCTCTGGAGCTGTGCTTTGTTGAGGGATGCTAGAGAGGAAATGATACAAGATTTGGAAGTTGCAGATAGGAGCAATATATTGAACTCCGATCTGTTAAGCTGCGCTAGGAACCTGGAACTGTTCAGAGCATTTCTGCGGGTGTGGGTCTCCAGGTGGGAAATCCTTCGGCGCTTAAACAGTGGTAGCTATTCTTGATTGCTTAATCTTGTTTTGCCCTTGGATCGTATGTGCCAGCAGTGGTGCGTGTGCGTAAGTCCATATTTCTATGTACTTATTTTTGTGCTGTCTGTTTAACCCAAGAGGGAGTTTTCTTTTCCTATACCCTCAAATGTCCCGACCTGTTTGCTCCTTACATTCTGTGTTTTCCTTTGTACCTTTTTATTGTTATTATACACTTAGTATTTTGTATATGCTTATAGATTGTGTTAATGTATTGAAATATTTTGGTGGTTTATATATATTTTTTTAAATAATAAAGAAGTGAACTAACGGGACAACGAGGGCAAAATTTTGGATGGCAGCCGTGCGGCCCAATTCTGCTTTGCAGTACTGGGTTGCTCGATTGCCTTTAGCATTAAAAAATGCCAACTTGGCGGCGAATGAGTAGGACCGATATAGGAGCTTTTGCCTATAAAACGGTCCTGGGTAAGCGGTGGGTCTGCCCTCATTATAAAGCTTTTGATCTGTATTGTACCGGTCGGCGCAACTTGAATCCTATATTCCATCTGATTATGCTGATCCAATTCATTCTGGCATTATCTTTTATCCAAGAGTAGCGAGCGCGACTTCAGTAATCTAAAAAGAGAATCCAGCCGTTGAGTCGGTAAAGCAGTGAGCGGCGGGTACGGCTGCCATTACGACTGGTAAAGATGGCGCGTTAATACGAAGCGCGACGCTTAAGATACAAATTGACCGCAAGCCCTCAACAAGTGAAAAACTTCCAAACGCGTGTCTACATTCGAGTCTCTTTCAGGCCATGCTACTGGCGAAACTCTCGTTCCTTTATGGGTCAATGAGAGTGCTGTGTTAGTGTCCAGCTCCAGGATATTCAGGTAAGCCAGATCCTCATTCAAATCCTGACTAACCTGTTTCCCATTCTGTCGGTTGCGCCAAAAAAATACATTTTAAGTCTTCATGATTACAGTCCACCCAGGATATATTTCCCTCCAGAACCAATATACAGGGTGTAATAGGACTAGTTCACAATACTTTACATGCAGATTCCTGCTTAAATTATGATTCGAAAATGTTCAAGCAACGATGTCCTAATAATATCAATAGTTACGATACGTGACATGAAAATTTTGCATTTTTAAAAAATATTTCTGACTTACCTCTCCCAACTGTCTCCCTTTCTACACTTCTATATATCTTTGTTTTCATGAATGAATTTTTGAAAGGTTTGTCAACAATTCCGAAAAATGATTTATTCAAGATTTTTTTTAAATTTATTTTGATAACACTTGTTGTAATTTATTCAAATTTATACTCTTTACCGCTTTATATTGTTACTCCTAGCGCCATCTCTTGTCACTTGTCTGAGTTGCACGATGACAGGAAAATAACCTAACTTCCTCCCGGTTGTCTTTTTCTTTACTTGCTAAAGGTCTGTGCTAAATAGTTCTAAGATAATTAATAAAACTCAATTAAAAGTGTGTCTAAAGTTTAATCCATCAGTCTTTCATTCTCACAATACTAGTGTAGATGTAAAGATTTATTTACAAAATTACTTTCGCGCCATTTTACGCATGGAAACGCAAGAAGGATAGAACGCCAAACATTTTTTGAAATGTTCATCTATCATAACCTATGTCTATGTCTATATGTATACTAACATGCTATTTTTACAGGCATCTTGCAAAACTGTGTGTGCAGTTTGTACGCAAGAATCTATATTCGGTCTCATTCTAAAATTATATCATACAAAGTCGGTCTTCGATTATGAAAGCCAACAGTTCCATCCTCAAATATCTACTCTGTTTGGCGAGTGTACTCTTAAGATCAAGATTAAATTATATTATATAAAATCAGTTTTTAAATCCAATAAACTTGTTACGCTTACTCCTTTTGAAAATGATTAGAAAATTAGGTATTAGAATATTTTCTTTTATTATGTATGTGGTGGATTCCAGCACACGGGCGGCATCTGGCGTCCGTGGCAAGCAACCAACCTACAGGCGGCGAGCAGGAAGACCTTCATTCCCGTTCCGCTCGCTCAACCGCCAATATACGAAACCCGCGTAACTTTACAAAAAATGACTTTATGAATATGGGCCGGTTGTTTCAAGTTGGATTAAAGTAAGCGTTCTTTTAAAGCATAGATTTTTACGTTCTCCACCAATCAGACGATCCGTTTTCGTAAAAATCTATGCTTTGATCGACCGCTTACTTTGATCGAACTTGAAACAACCGGGCCATGTTGACCGAAAATAACTTTAAATGTTGCGTAAAAAAATATACTCGAGAAATAATAGGGCAATCACCATCACGTATTGATCAAATTTGGTGTAAATTTAATCTTTTAAATAAAATGAAGATAATTATTTGGAAAAATAACATCACTGACCATCACACTACAATTTTTATTAACTACGACATCCAAAAACCTACAGAAAAGATTTTAACAAAAAAATTAAAATCTTTGTTAAACTAAAACATATTAAAAGAAAAATTAAACAGTGAAATATGGCTGAGTGTCTTAAGTTCAACAAATGCTGAAAAAATATGTGTAAATTTAGAAGAGTTATTTCAAAAATACATACAACAATGTAGGTACTGAAGAAAAATTAAATAATATAAACGCGAAATTCCGAACATTGAAACCTTGGATTTCCCAAGGGTTAACATCTTCGATAAGACATAAAAATAAATTATATAAGATTAAAAATAAATATCCACATGACGAAACTATAAAAGGATATTAAAAAAATAAATTCTTTCAACAAAAAATTCAAACCTAAGAGTCTGACTCAAAAAAAGTATCCAAAATCGTACATACGAAAAATAATACATCGAAACAATAAACGAGATCATAAATAAGAAAATAAAGAAACAAGGGATAAAAAAAACTAAATATTTATAATAATTAAAAAAGAACCTGAAATGTGTGCTGATACCCTAAATAATTATTTTTTAAACGTAGGTAATTAAAAAATTAATTAAACATAATCCATAAACTAGCAAAAAACATAAAAAAATATGATAACGAAGATCCCATTGATCAAGATATAGAAATCGAAGAAAATATCGCAATGTTTCAAAATGTAAATGAATAATGTAATACGTGTTACAAATGTCATACAAAATATGAAAGGTGGTTTTCTGCACCAGGGTTTGACAAAATAATAGTAGAAATATTAAAAAATAATTATAATTCCTTAATCAATATCATAAACTCAATATCATAAACTAAAGTCGTAACCAGGGCTACTTTCCATCCATTTATAAAACCACCATAACGCCAATTTATAAAGCTGGAGACACAACGGACATCTCTAATTACCGACCAATATCTGTTGTATCAAATGTAGAAAAAATTTTTGAAAAAATTGTTAAAAAAAAATTTAAAATTTCTATCTCATAAAAAAATACTAAACGATCACCAATTTGGATTTCGCGAGCATATGGGTACACAGGACGCTATGGCTGAATTAACAAAAATAATATACTCGTCACTAGGTAAAGGTAACAAATCTCTAGGTATATTTACAGACCTTCGTAAAGCATTCGACAGTATCTCGCATAATAAATAAATTAATTAAATAAGATAGGGTTAAAGGTAAAGTAAAAAATTGGATAGAAAGATATCTGAAAGAAAGGAATCAATCTGTAAAATTATAAAATACGCTAAGTTCAAATAAGTCATCAAAATTTGGTATACCGTAAGGTACTGTACTGGGACCGTTACTATTAATTATTTATGTAAATGATATTTTAAATTTAAGTTTTTTTTTAATTTATCTTACGCTGATGATACAGCCCTGGTCTTTGACTGAAAAAATTGTAATGATGTTATAGCTGCAGCTAATCGGAGTATAAATATTGTAAAACAATGGTTCGATGAAATCTCATTATCACTAAATACAGAAAAAACTCACTATATATTCCTTACACATTAAATGAAAAAAAAAATCGCCCAATAACTTAGTAATAATGATTCATACAAATGATTGTCCTAATAAAAATTATAATAATACATGTAAAAACGATTGTTCAGTATTAAGCTCAAAAAATAGTATTAAATACTTAGGAATAATAGTTGACTCAAATATTAATTGGAAATTACAAATCGATAAAACTGTAGAAAGAATAAGAAAACTCATATTTGTATTTATTTAAATAAGAAATATTTTAGGAATGTAATTGTTAAAGACACTATATTACGCTCTAGTCCAGTCAGTTTTACAATATGGTATTATCTCATGGGGTAGTGCATTCGAAACAACTTCTCCGCATTGTGAGAAAGCTTATGTCTTTTTAAGTAACATTTCTGATTACATGAATAAGAGCACTGCGAACAAGAAAATGTCTTCTCCCCATTACGAGAAAGCATATGCCTTTTTAAATAAGATTTCTGATTACATAAATAAGAGCACTGCGAACAAGAAAATGTCTTCTCCCCGTTATGAGAAAGCATATGTATTTTTAAGTAATATTTCCGATTACATGAATAAGTGCACTGCGAACATGAAAATGGTTTCTTTTCATTGAATGTAAATACATGGCTACTTTTCGGAGACACAGATAGTGTTGAATCCTGTATTCTCGAGAGACCTGCAATCAGATTAAATTAATTAATAAATTTTAGAAAATGATCTCAAAAGATAACAAAATTGTTGATCTACGTATCACTAGGGACTAGGCAATTGCATATTTCATGCCTGATATAAAAACACTCTCGTATATGGTAAATAAAAATTCGTACGGGTACTCATGTACGCACGGTAGAAGTTATATTTAGAAACTTAAATAAACAAAGACAAAATTATGAATTAATGATGCTGAAAGTATTGAGGTATAAAAATCTACACTGATCATTGTCAATTATTCTATCGAGTTCCATGAAAATAATGAAAATTCACATTATCAGAAATGCAACCTCGAATATTAAAAATATTTGGTGCAGCCAAAAACTTTTTTAAAAAACGTTTGCATTTTCAAAAAAGTCCAAGTATCTACCCACTTTAAAATTTTATCGATTTTCGGCCTAAAACGGTTCCGTTTTCAAATGTTTCGAAACTATTCAACTTTGACAGCTGCATTGAATGTCGAATGAATGAATGTGTTTCTTGTTTTGAAAACAAATGTCTCACAAGTACGTCGTTTTTGCGATACATAATTTATCAATTATCACGTTTAATCCTTTTAGGCATGGTGACAAGCAAAAACTTTCTTAAAAAATATCGACAATAAGATGAAATACAAAAAAAAAAAAACTGCAAGAGAACCCCCTTTTGGGAATTCCGATTACACAGCTTAATGCGTAATTCAATAAACGTTCCAACTTTGAATTCAATAACCAATTATTCTTCAGCTTTTGAATAGAGCATCATTATGATTGGTACTCAATTCAAGATGGTCGACAATATATTTCTAATATTACTGGAACACTAATTTCAAGTAATCTCAAATTAATCTCAATTTCAATTTTGGAAAAATTAATAGATGCGCGCGGTTTTTATAGTCTCGCATTGGCGTTACATGCTGCGAACGCGCAGCGAGCGTAACTTCCTCTGCAATAAGATTTTTATTCTCAATGTATCATTTTTTGATTTATTTGTTTATTATATTGTTTCTTTTACATTTGTTAATATAAGTTACTAATAACTGCCACACTAGGTAAAACCTGTTCTGTGGCAGTTATTCTCATTTGATATTTATGTAATAGTAACAAATATTAATAGTAAAGAAGTATAAACGTAAAAATGAAAGTAGAATGAAATTTAGTAATATATACAAGCACAAGAATACATAAATCTAAAAGAAAAGAAAAAATACATATAAAATTAAGATAAAAATTTAAGTCGTTACAAAAATAAATATTATATTAGTGTTACGGACAGGACAAGACCTGATCATACCATCAGGCAACAGAACACTCGGGTTCTATACGCAGAGCAGAGCGGAGATTGCATTCTCCACAAAGGCCCCTTTCAGGGCCGCTGTCGATGGCCGCCCCGGTTGGGGGCGTCAGGCGGCGGCAACCGAGAAGGGGGGAAGCGAATTGGGAGGAAGTAGCTTCATAAAATCACATCTCGCTGGGAGCGATAAAAATGCGTGCACGACATGGGCTGAAATGTATATGTTTTTTACTGAGAAATGTTATATGAAAATCTTAATTTTCAGATTCTCAGAGTTTCTAAAATTATGGAGTTTATTGAATTGTTTCAGAGATCTCAATGAGACTGAATCACAATTGTATGTAATAAAAATGTCGCATTTCATTGCTCCAAGTAGAGGAGAGAGAGCGGGAGGTGATTTTATTCCACATGTAAAGAGCATTGATGCCTGGTTGCCATGACAACGGGTATCATCATCATCATCAGCACTTGGTCACCCCCGACCCAGTCGGGGGTGAATACAGTAGCCCGCAAACATCTTGAAATTTCACGGCGTAGTGGGGGGAAGTTTGCGCATGTACCATTCCACCAACAAGACTCAAATTTTGTCTTCTGCGCATTCCCCCATTTCGTCAAAGAATTTCAAGAAGTTTGCCGGTAACTGTACCGTGTCTAAGTCGGTAACCTGGGCGACAGGTCTGGAACTCGCAATTAAAAATATGAATCGAGAGAAATGATGCTCTCGGAAAGTAAAATTACGCCTCGCTTTGAACATGTAAATGTGTTGTACAGCGTGATCCAGACATGTCTTTCATACTGGCATAATATTGTATTATAAATGCTAATGAATATCCCTGATTTCAGAATTTGGAATTCCTTGTTGAAATCCAGGAGCTTGACAGGGTTGCATAATGACTGTATGTAAAAATGGAATGTCACATTTTATTGTTCAATAAAGAGAAAGCGGGAGGTATTTTTATTTTGCGTAAGACGCAAGTTTGCCCTATTATCTGAACCATTTTGGTTGAACACTGAAAGTAAAGTCATTTTAAAATCCCGGCAAAATCAGTTGCCGGTCACTTTGAGGAAATTACATGGTCAAAAATATTTTATGAAATTTACCTAAAATAAAGAGTTGTCAAGTAAATGCACACAAACACACTGCGCGATATAGTGAGTTATCGGCAGTGATATGGTAAAAAACACATTTTTTCTGATAATTGAATATCTTATGGAAATTAATCAAAGTGAGATTGCAGCTCTCACAGACTTAAAATCAAACTGAAACCTTTTTTACAGTGTTCTCAACAAGAATACTTCTTAAGTTAATGTATTTTTACGCATGTAAAGTTGTACCGGGACGCCGGAGAAAACAAAATGAGAAAGTTTTCTCCGCGGCCCCCTTTGAAGGCATATAGCGCAAGTAATATTTACATGACAGACTTGAAAATATTACTATAAGACGCGCCCAGTCAATACCTATCCATTGGTAATGATAAGACACCGATAAACATTTGGTCACTAATTTTTACTGAATTTAATCTGACCACCACTGAGGTAAATTTCTGCCGAAATCAAAAAAATAGAAATAACTTCTGACAGAAGTGTCCGATCTTGATGAATCTTTTTGCATCATGATCGCAAAGTAAATACCTATTCAGAGAGTATACACATGCCTATATAGGCTCATTTTTTGACTTGGAAGAAAAATTGACCTTTTGAACTTTTCTTAAAAAAGCGATAAGTATCAAAAACCACTTTGTCCATAGACGAAAGTGGTATCAAAATACTCGTTAGGGCGAGTACTATGCAGTAATCATGCATTGCGTAACAATTAAACTACCTACTTTTATGACCTGATTTAACTTCGACCCTTGACGGTCGACATAATTAACGCATTTTCATAAATTAGTAGGACCTGCAGGTCCGATGAACTGTGTCACGGCCTTATGCAAGGTCAGGCCTATACGTGACATAGTTTTGTAGCCCTGTGGGATACATGCAAAACCTGTAATTAACCAATTTTTGTCTTCAGACCGAGATCAGTACGGCCGCTCGCGGGTCTAGTTCCTAGAAGGACCGCAAGATGACACCAGTCGCGATTCAAACCGCGGCGACAGAGAGGGGAGATTTTGCCCACCCTGATTGGGTTACGTAATTTGCTGTTACATAATATCTTGTAAATCTTTGAGAATGTTATAAAATAAAAGGTTTTGTAGAGCGGTCACCTGTTACACTCACGTGTGGTGATTTATACGCTATCGGACCACTTTCATCTGCATTTTATTTATCTCCCGATACCTATTGGAGAGTTCTGCCGGGACCTGACTACTGCAGTGAATCTACGATCCAGCCTCCGCGATCTTCGGCGCCCCTGGCTGAGAATTTTGGACGACGGCCGGCGCTTCTCTATGACGAATTTCGCATCACAGCGAAAATATGCTGTTTAACACGAGACACCCGTGCTGTATTTCTCCGGCCACTACTACGCTTCTTGGCCGACGGAGCGGACTCAGCGGACCGCCCTGTGTTTTGTTTGTTCTGTGCGGAACAATTAGAGTATACTTCAAATTATATAAAGCAGATTTTGCCAATTCAGAGGTCAAGGGCGGATCACTTCTTCAGCATACCTTCTACCTGATATTTTTATAAAATTAGTGATACGGTGTTTAAAAAGTTTGTGTATTGTAATTTCTTTAGTTTCATTTGGTAACTTGTTAAAAACAAGCGGGGCAGTGAAATTAAATTGTCTTTGTCCAAAAGACAATTTCATTTTAGGTACCTCGAAATTAATTGCATTTGCCAGCCTTGTAACTCGTGTTTGTTGTGTACGCTTAAAATGTACCTTGTTTTTGTGGAATTTTACACGTATCATTTTAAGGTATAATTGCCTCGGGTCAAGAACGTCAAATATTCCAAACAAATCATCTGAAGGAAACATTTTCAATTTCTTGGCGATTATACCCATGGTGCATTTTTGTCATTTTGTCAGCGAATCCATGACTGATCTGACACACCCTCCCCATCCAATTATCCATAGGATAATAGGGATTGAGTGATGGTACAATATATAGTCCTGAGGGATACAATATCTACCACATTTCTCAGACTTCTATATATGTATCCCATTTTCCTAATCTTATTAGAGAGATCTGGTACGTGTCCCTGTCAACTAAGTTTGTTGTCAATTATAATCCCTAGGTATTTTATATCATAAGCTTATTCAAGACATACATAGTGTTAAGTTTCCAAAATGCGCACCAATAACGTATCGCAGATTGCGCTGTAAGGCACCTCCGAAACCAAAACAAGAAAAACAAAAAGGATCGTCCCGGTCTTCGCGGAATCCACAGGATGGTGCATCCGTCACTCACACTCCAGTGCAGGCGTCCCGCTTTGACACGTTCTAGAAGAAACGCAAATTCCTTCCACGGGCGCCGAGGAGAACTTCCGGGCAGTTAAAATAGGGCTCTCCCGAAGGACGGTCACGGAAAAAACGCGGCCGACACAGGGCGCCAAAAACGCTGTAGAGTGTTGACGCGTGCGTTTCGGATCACAATCTTTGAGTGTTTCACGTTTTTATTCGTTGTGAGTGAGCAATTTCCACGACTTAAAAGCAAAATCTTCCACAGTTTACTTCGAGACAAGTCCGAAGCGTTCATTTTGAGGAAGTCATTCAAAGGTGACCGGCGTCCATTAGTGCCGGTTGGATTTCTCGTGCTGTGCGCATCTCGGCCAGCCAGACGAAGCGTCATCCAACACGACGGCCTGCGCTCGATAAGTGCACGAGATCATCATCATCACCACCTCCATCAGCGCCAACGGTCCTAGCGAACCTTTCGCGGGACCGACGCCATTCAGCAAATCCTCGCCACAAAGATCCAACCGTGAGTAATCCATCGAGACACAAAGTGTACCTCTCCAGCCCTGCCTTTCACAAAAGGTATGAACCATAGTGATACCCCAATTGTTCCATAAACTTTCTTCGTCTTTTCCATCATAAAGCCTGTATAACCTGTTAAAATAAATGTCCTCTATGTAGAAAAATAAGCCTCATGTAAAAGCATATAAATAAATAAGTAAATTGCATCAAAATCTTTCTTCTTACGAACCCATCCACCTCCCGTCCGCAGAGAGATAAAAGAACTTATTCACTAAAGGTGAACTACCCTGAAAGAGAGTAAAGAGGATTTTCTATAAACTAACAATAGTTGCAGCCATTTGGTAAACTACAGCTGTGTAACAATACTTGATAATTTATGATGACTTTATGTCGACCAGCTTCTGGACTGAATGTTAGGTATTTAGTTATTTCAATGTACAGTGAAAGTAGATTTCGGTCAAGCTACTTTTTAACGGTCACTATACCACTTTTTGCTATTTTGTGAGCAGTTTCTCAAGTTCTGCCTTTAAAAAGTAATACGGTATCATCGGAAAATGAAATAACTTGGCCCTCAGTTGACAAATCACACAAATCGTTAACATATCAAGAAGCACTTAAAAAATATTTAAATTAATATGAGGGTATGATGTGAATAGCAATTGCTGCTATGTTCAGCATGACGAAAAATTACAAAAATTGTTTTCCCCTCTAATCATTACTTCTTGTATCGGTTGGAGGATCCATCCAATAAAATTAAAACTCCCAACCCTAGTTTTTTGTGGGTACTTCAATACCCTGCAGAATTTTTGAATGTTGATTAAGTTTAAACTATTATTCACAAAATTATAACAACAATTTTACACCAGCGTCCCATAGAAGCCTACTTCTGATTAGACACAACAAGAACTAGAAACAAATAAGGCAAGAGACAGCGCCACTTACCATTATATCTCATTATAGATAAGACTATTTCTGTTACGTCAATGCCTTGGTGACTCGAGAAAAGTATGCTCATAGAAGACAGTTACTTCATTCTTAATACATTAAACGAATGTTACCAAGAACATAAATATCTTCTTTTTCTATGGTGCCACTCCTATCGGAGGTCGGCGATCATTCTGGCGTTAATGAATATATTTACCGCCGCACGGAACAACTCAGTCGAGTTACACTTATACCAGTCCCTCAAGTTAAGCAATCATGAAATGCGGCGCCTTCCTACTCTTCTTTTACCATCTATTTTCTCCTGGACGACGAGTTACTTCAGACAATATTTTGTTCCCCGCCTAATACGTCCAAGATACTCCAGCTTTCCTGTCTTGATAGTTCACAGCGCTTCTCTGTCTTTTCCATACGAAAGGGACTTCAATATTAGTCACTCTATCCACCCAGGATACTTTCTGTGACGTACTCGTAGGTCAGGCGGGTAATAGTTAATTAGTAATACTTGGAGTGACAGCGATGCAACTTTACTTTATTTATATGTACGACTGACAGCAACTAGGTACAATATTACTCCCGAGGAATCTCTAGGTAGGTCTTTGGGTATTCATAGGGCTTACGAATCATCGTACGGCTAGCTTACTTTACACAAAGTAACGTTTACCATTTCCAGCAGCGGGGAAATTTTATACTGTGACGGATGTTGCGTTGAAAGAGACAACGAATCACGGCACACAAACGCTCTGCGTGCAGACAGAAAATCAGGTAATTTGAAGTCACGGTGACTAAAATAACAGACTCATTCTTACAATAGTGCACTTTTTTCGGCGTAGCGTCGCTCCCGCACATAAAGAAGGTCCGTGCGATAACGAATGCAAATAAGGCAATTACCCTACTTTTTAGTTGCCAAGATATCACGCTTGTAACGTGTCTACAGTTTATTATATCATTGGCGGAAATGTGATACCAGAACCAACGACGTCATATTGAATTCTTGCCAGCTGTCAGATTCTGTTTAAGCGCGAGTTCACGAATGTGAAGATCATTTTTAAGAAAGTTTTGTAAATATTCTAGGTTACATTTAAAACTCATACTGTAAGTATCATTCTAAACATGAAACTCAATAGAATAATCGAAAATGATCAGTGAAGGCTTTTATAGAGCGTCATTAATACGTAATTCTGTCTTAATTTTAGTTTTTAAGTATAACTTCTACCGCGCGTACATGAGTACACGTCGTGTAAACCGTTGCGATGCGGCGCGGCCGCCAATGCAAACGCATTCGCAGTCCGCCCGCAGTGCGCATCAACTTTTTCTATTAGAATCCAAGAAAACATAAATAACTTATATACATAAGATAATATATACGAGTACAAAAAGCCTTACCGGTGAGCTGGTCTGCATCCATGTGGTTCAAGCACTCCTGCTTTATATCAGGCAGAGATATATCTATCTCAGCATACGGCTCTCCATCGCAGCAGCCCGCGGGTGAGCCCGGCTCAGGCTGGGCTGCAGGAGTATACGAAACAGAAAAATCTTCAATTTTGACATATTCCTCTTTTACTAAAACATTTACCAACTCTCCGCACTGAGTGGCGCTCTTAACGTCAGGTTTTGCTTCGAACTCTGCAGCCAAACAACCCGCGACGGCCTTTATTTCTTGAAGAAACATTGCACGGTTTTCTTCTTCGTCGCCACTCTCGGCTGGAGACCGTGGCTCGGGCTTGACGGCGGGAGTATTCATGGCGCAAGTCCTCAAAGCAACTGGACTGAGGATTTCAAATATAAACGCAGGAAGGTAGCTACCGTTGTATAATGCTAGATGACAGAAATTACCAGTAAGCGAGAGCGAAGCCGCAGGAAAGTGACGTGTCAATTGGACTCGACCATAGATACGTGTGTCATAGACAAATCAAGCGCTCAGAGATTTCTATGGAAAGTGAGAAGTTGAAAGCGTAGACGGAAAAAACAATTTTGTGATGTGTTTCAAATATCGTCTTCATGAGGAAAATAATAACAAACAAATAAGTTTATTTTACTTTATTTTTTTTATTAGATCGAGCACATAAGAAGTGAAAGACTGATGAAATATTTCGATAAAAATAATGACTATGATGTACCGGAATATGACGCGAACCAGGTTATTAATTTTGTCCTAGGGCAATACCGAGATCAAAGCGCCCATGCTTCGAAAATCACGCGCCATGTGGTCACAGCCAGAACAGCCCCGGCATGTTCGATCTTTTGTCCGAGGACGAAATATGTGACCTATTGTTTAAAAAAATAACATTGCGACGGACGATCGCCCTTAGGATAGCCCACCATAAAAATAATACGAAACAATGAAATTAGAAAGTTAGGGTTGCCGAGGGCGTTGGGCATCGCCGAAGACATAAAGAGTGCACGGCCTTTTGTTAGGATGGACAATACGTTCGCAACCTTTTGTTCTTAAGTAACATCTTGGAAGGGTAAAGAACGGTAAACCTTTTCTTGCAGCGGGACGTATATCTCTAACCCCGATTAAACAATAGAAAGAACATCTTGGCCAAATGCAAACACATGGGACAACGGTTTAGAAAGCTGCGTTTTGTTAGAGAAGTCGCCATTGTTTTGGGAAAGACATTTTTTAGAAAAACAAGATAAAAATTCCGAAAGTCGTCGCAGTAAGCTTACTATTGTCCTCGACAGACAGTAGAGATGTTTTAGAAAGCGCTGACATACCGATTCCCCACATGGCGACACCCTCCGCGAGATGTAGGATCGTATAAATTATACATATGATTATTATAAGGGCGCGAGGATCCCGCAACGCACGACCAGGCGGTCATTATCAATAAAGATAACAGGAGTCAATCAATTAAGAAGGTAGAGGCTGAATTAGAAATTGAGGCAAGGTGGTAAATAATAATATTAATGTATTTCACCCGATTTCTGTCCGGTGTGTATCCATTTAATGCTAGCCACCGATATGTTTGATTAAGTAAGGTGATAATATTTGAATACTCTGCAGGTGGATGTTACTCGTTTTATATATTATTTTCGCATTCATTTTGTATTCTATAATTTTTGAGTACAATATAATTTTCTAACAAATAATAAATTTAACCCTTTAGGATTTCAAAGTAATTATTGTTTGCAAAGTTCTCTAGATTTTTTTGTATCCATGTGGAGGCGTCATGATTTTGATAAGTAATTGTAATAAAGGCTTTATTGTATTGAAAAACTGTTCTTATACAAGTTCAGAAGTTGTAAGAAAATAGTCTATTTCCGTGATAAATATGTCAACCTATATTAAGGTATACGTATCATTTCGTAAAACTATGTAATTATAAATGAACAATTGACATAGTGCGAGGAAATGCATGAAAACTAAGTACGATTCTATTCTTATTTAGAATTCACCTTTTGGTTGTGTAATCCTACGACATAACAGGACAGTTAAGTGGGTTTCATTGTGTGCTGGATTTTTACTAGTATTGTTCGGCAAATGAGGAGAAGAAATGTAATCTGTGAGATGATTTATCCATTTTGTAACTTTGCATTTTTCTTTTATAAATTGCGGTAATATAATTTGTACATTAATATCTTACCGTATTCATTTTGGGTTTGTACAAATTATTCCGTATCAAATCAAGGATATTTTAGATACCTACCACACAGCGAGATCTTGTAGGCTATTATACTGTTTCTGTGAATCAATACCAATTGTGATTTTTCTTGTTTATTGTTTATAATGTTTATTAGTTGTTCCATCGCTCAATTAGACCTTGTTTAATATCAAGCAACCGCTTATGGTTTTTGTAATCGTACGAATTCCTTTCAAGACATAAATCTGATAGGGAAGGAATGACAAAAAATGTGCATACGGGATTAAGACAAAATAGTTTAATTAATTGAAAATAAGTAAATGCCGCGTTGGAATAAACATTAATATTATTTTAGATCGAGGCTTTCATGTCTTATGTTTTCATGTATTACATCTAGTTGAATAATGTTAATTTGTGAGTTTTAATTATTTTTAAGAATAATGTTAATTTGTCATTAGTTATTCAAGCTCCCAGTAGTAGGGACTTCCGTTATTGGTAGTGTTTCAAAATAATTCTTGTTTGGAAAATTTTCAATTGTCTGCCTGGTGGAATGTGGCTTATATAATTTTTTTAGTGTTCTCTATTTTTATTCTTTTCTTATATTCTTATACCAGGGGTGGAAGAAAGCTGATTTGATAAGATAATGATTAGTATAATGAAAGTCCTAAAAAAAATGTTTTGCATTCAATCCAGCTTACATATTGAAGTAAGAATTTTCATTATTTAGGTGTAAATAATGTTACATTAATTAATTTACGCCGAGTTTTCTTAATTTTTCTTCTAGTAATAAGGTTTGACATAATTTCTTGTAAAAAAAAATGTTTATCGAATTTGATTATGTTAGTATATGTAAGCATTCCTTTTGGGCAAGTGGCGTTGATGCAAATTCATGTACTTTGTAATCCCAAAAGAAATTACAAAGATGTATACAGAACATTAACATTAGGGGACCCGCTTGAAGCATGTATCCCATGTAAATAAGTTTTTATGTTAATTGATTCACTAAGAAATGCCACGATGTCTGTATAATTTTAGCCCTTTGTTTTGTATCTCTATGTCACATATTGACAATTATGTTTGGTCCAACTAAGAAGTATGATAGCTTGTTTTATTTAAGCTAAAATTAAAAATAAAACCAAGTATCAAGTACATTTTGTCATTGTTGTTAAAAAAAAAAATTAAAAAGAAAAAGAAAGGAAGAGAATATGCGTAGTGGTAAATTTTAAATACCGTTCGGTTTATCATATAAAAAAAAGAAATAATAATAATTTTGTGGATGTATCGAAGAGGATAATCAATGTTAATGATAAGGATTGACCTGTAATGATGTAATGTATAAATAACGTTAAATATTGAGAGGCCTACTGTAAGAATCAAACCGACGACTTAATAATGAGATTAATATTGTAATGCATACTCAAGGGATTTTACTGTGATCTAATGAAACCCTACGTCAATCCCATGTAATTAGTCAATAATGGTAGAAATAACTGGTCGATAAAAATATGTCTATCTGGCGTGTCGATTTAATTAAGTATGTATATGTAAGCAGTTTTATTTTTGGGTAATAAGTGTTGATGCGAATTTGTGTTTTCAATTTTCCGCCTTTGCCAATTTGTACTGTAATATTTTCCTTAAGTTTGATTCATTTTGCAATGTTTTTTTGGTGACGGGATAGGGATATGAACAGTGAACAAAGCGTTCGTGAAATAACAAAATATTTATTATTTACATACCAGAAAAGCATCGAAATTAGCCGCAAACTGGGAGAACAATAGGGGCGGAACGGAGGCAACATTGGGTTCGGTAACCAATAGCGTCAATCGGGACCTAGGAGGGACCGAGGGAGACGAATGAACGACGGAGGCGGACACCAAAGGAGCCAATCGGCGAAAGACCAACGAGGAGCTGGAGGCTTCCCCTCGAGCCCCCGCGACCACACCCTGGGTCGCCGGGGAGAGAATATAAGGCGAAGCCAGCCGCCAAGAAGGCAGTTGAGTGTGGAGGAGTTGAGAAGTCGAGAGTGTGGAGAAGCTAGAGATTCTAGCGGTGCCCGTAACAACAGCATCGCCGATCACTCTAGTAACTCCTGGAGGAGCGAAAGTTCGAACGGTAACGACCGCCACTCGCTACCGAGTGCTGTGACGCACCGCCGCAAACGCCGAAGTATCAGTGCCGCCGCGACGCCGCAGTGTACCACCGCGACGGAGAACCGACGCTCTGCCGACGATCGCACGAGTACCCCGACGACGCCAGAAGCCGTAGAAGAAACCTGCATCCACAGAGGAGGACCAGCAGAAGCCGCCGCCGACCGAAAGAAGCGGCACGAAGAAGACATCCTTCACGTTCTCCGCAAACAGGTTTACCCCAGCTTAAAGACTTTTTCTCCCGCTCACCTAGTTCTACCAAAAAGGGTTCTCGTCACCACCCGCTTTAGCTTTAAGATCAGACTCTGTATGTGCCTTGCCTTTTTTTTTGTTTTCTATTTTGTTTGCCTCTCTAGATTAAGATTAATTTAAATTGTAAACTGACTACCACTTTGCCTCGTTTTATGTAGATCATTTGCTACTTTGCTCAATATAGAAACTTGTAAAATTGTTTCGATTTTATTATTTTTATATCCCTTCACCCGCCTCGAGATATCAGTGTCCTAGTCAGTCACCTGACGTTTTGATTGTACCTAGGGGAGGGCGTGACCGCCGGCATACGTAGATCTGAGATCTCCCGGCCGGTTTATCACACCGTGATTTTATATCACCTCAGACCCCACCCCCCCGGTACATCAACTATTTTATTAACTAAGACGTACACTAAGCTTACAAATAAAAAACTGTAGGTAAGGGCAGCAACCAACATAGTCACCGTGACTTCAAATTTTCTGATTTTTCTGTCTACACGCAGAGAGTTTGTGAAATAAGTGTGCCGCGATTTGTTGCCTCTTTCAATGCAATATTTGCTACATATAAAATATAAATAAAAGCCGGCTAGTATGGGAATAACGTGTATATATTACAATACGTCAATGGCAGCCAACACCTTGGGTGGTCAATTGACTTAGGGAAAGTTTTATCAACTTGGTTTATAGTAAAATTTCGTTTAAAACATAGATATTTACTGAAACGGTCATAATACGGTCTCTCGCAGCAAGTAGCGCAAACTTCAGAGGAGTGTTCATCATTAAAATTTTGAATAGAAAATATTGGCCCAAAGTCATGTCCGTTTTATCACATTTTTTGTGATTCAAACAATGTGAGATAATTTGTCACATAAACATTTTTTGCCAATACACTGACATAAACCATGTCCACCCTGGAACATTAGACAGCCTATCCTCCTGAGTTACCAGACATTTTTTTTTTGGAATTTCTTTTTGAAACTATTACAGTGCACTACCTACTTGAAGATCACTCGAAAAAAATATATGCACTATAAAAACTGGTTTTTCACTATGTCCTATTTAAAGGACATAGGTATTAAACTAATATGTCATTTATAAGAACATAAACCTATTCTTATGTTTGATTTAGGAATCGGGGAGAAATGAGCATTAATAAATAGATTTGAGTTTTGTGTTCATTATTTCTATTATACTTTTAAAATTAACAGAAATTTAACATTTTTTTCGGATTTTTTTTATCTTAAACTAAACTTTACTCACAAAATTTAAATAAATATATCAAAGACGTAGGAACATTAGCGATCAATCAGTTACTTTTAAACCTAAGTTACATGAAATTTATTTTTAACAGCCTTCATGAAAATTTGTGAAACAATAATTTCGATTAGGCGTAAAACACAAGTAAATTTCGCATTTTCTGGTTACGTTTCATAGCCTTTGCTATTATCGGAACTTACCATTTCGCAGACCAATACACGGATATTTAAGGATACTGTAATACGGAAATGATCATGGCAATACCAATATAGACCTAAAGCTATTTTAAAGTCAGTCCCATAGATTTTCCTGTCACCAAAACATATGTCCTATTGGTACAGTTTTACACATTGGTAAGAATATCATCATCTCTGTATTGGTCATAGAATTGGTACCACTCTCATTCCTCAGTATTTTTCTGAATGTAAGCTGGTTGCCTTAAATGTCTTATTTCTGATTCCAGCCTATAGTGTACCCAAGTGTCCTGAATACCAGCGTTATTTTGTCGACTTCTAATAGCTGTCTGTCGGGTAGATAATGAGTGCGGCCCTTCGCCTCGACCACTACCACATCCCCGCCCGCGAGATGTACTTCATACGCGTCCTGTTACTCGTAGTAGATACGATGACGTTGAAGGTGCAAAATCTGAGTGGTCTGACAGTGCTGGAGAATCCACCAAAGCTTCCTCTTTCTCAAACTCTGGATCTTTATCTGCATCATCCCCAGAATAGTCGAATTCGGAGTCGTTTAAAATTTATATTATATAATTGTCTAGTTACCGCTAAAAAACATAAAATATTAAAGAAACCACTCAATGTACATTACAAAGTACATGAGAAGACGGTCTGAGAAAATATTAAATACATGCTGTCGTGCTATGCAGAGGACATAGAAAATAATGTAAATCCCAAATGCCCATTTATTAGTTTTTCGAGAAAACAATACGTTAAATCGTTAGTTCTGTATACTAATAATTAGTGGAAATGGCGAACGTTACATATGTGTAAAGTGATCACTTAAGCCTACCGTACGATCGGTCGTAAGTCCGATATACAACATAAATGACTTCCATACCTTCTTTCCCATAATAATAATAAAATACAGTTTCGTCTCTGTGAGACATCCATAATATACATTGATTGAGGCTAATAATAATTAAACGTAGGTATGAAACCAGCAAAAAACAATAAAAAAATTATAACGAAGATCCTATTGATCAAGATATGGAAATCAAAGAAAATATCTCCATGTTTCAAAATTTTAATGAATCCGATGTTAAAAATGTCATACATAATAAGAAAGGTGGTTCCGCACAAGGGTTTGACAAAATAACATTAGAAATATTAAAAAACTAACCCATAAAAACCAAGTTTTTATTTTACTCCCTTTCTTTGTAAATTAAGTTTACCATCATGTAATTAAATAATTGATTGTCTGAAAATGAAACATGTCTAGAAAAATATCTTTGTCAAAAATCTTTAAAAATAAATGTCCATTTGAATTTCTTTTCGTTTTATTTCCCCTAACATTCCTTTTGGCGAATGAAAATCATAACAATTAAAGACAAATTAAAACACATAACATAATACTAAACTTACAGGAATTTAATATATATCCAAAATGTCAGATGTTTTGAGCTTTGATAAGACACTATAACAAATAACACTTGTCAGTCAATTTAATCAAGATTTTGATAGATTCAATTATCAGCAATATCGTACCTTATGAATTTCCAGAGTCAAATGATTTAAAATAATCTGAATCAGATTTGAGTCATGTAGCGGAAATCTGAATGAAATAAATAATTATTTGATTTCTTCACAAAAAACCGAATTTTGCTGTCATCTATGAACGAATTGTCATAAATCTTCGAAATTCACATTGAAGTACCTATTATACCGACGGAATAATTCAAATTTTAAATATTCCAATTTGAAAAAAAAAAAAAAAATTCTAAAAATCCAAAATTACACTATAATTATTCAATTTTTTAAAGAAAATTCGATCGATCGTTTTGATCGTCGCCACGCGTCTGCTTGCAAAGATTCAGCTCGATTTGATACGGGAAAAGGGTTAAAAATCTATCCAAATTTTTTCCGTCAAGTAAGCAAGCAGAAGCTATGAGTTAAAAGAAAGGAAGTAATACAAATAATTATGATTCCTTAATTAAATCAATAACCCATATCATTAACTGCAGTCGTAACCAGGGCTACTTTCCATCCATTTATGAAACCACCATGACGCCAATTTATAACGCTGGAGACACTACGGCCATCTCTAATTACCGACCAATATCTGTTGTATCAAAAAACAAATTTTAAAATTTCTATCTCATAAAAAAATACTAAACCATCACCAATTTGTATTTCGCGAGCATATGGGTACACAGGACGCTATGGCTGAATTAACAAAAATAATAAACTCGTCACTAGGTAAAGGAAACAAATGTCTAGGTATATTCTACCTTCGCAAAGCAATCGAGTGTATCTCGCATAATAAATTAATAACTTAATAAGATTGGATAAGTAAAAAATTTGGCAGAAAGTTACCTGAAATAATGGAATCAATCTATAAAATTAGAAAATACATTAAGATCAAATAAAACACCAAAATTTGGTATAAGGTACTGACTGTACTGAGACCTTTACTATTTATTATTTACGTTACTGATATGTTAAACTTACCTATTGCCGGTCAGATTTCATCTTACGCTGATGATGCAGCCCTAGTTTTTGACTTCAAAAATTGTAATGATGTTATAGCTGCAGCTAATCGGAGTATAAATATTGTATAACAATGGTTCGATAAAATCTGATTATCACTAAATACAGAAAAAACTCACTATATTCCTTTCACATTAAATGAAAAAAACTTGCCCAACTTAGTAATAAAGATTCATACAATAATTGTTTAAACTTTTCAAAGCAAGAAAACACTTTGTGGCTTGACATTATAAAAAATTTAAGAATAAATTTAATACTCTGTTTTAAACCACTTTATTGCTTTATATTTGTCAACTAGTTTCGTTTGAACTCAACCTTCTTCAGGACAATTATAATATAGACTAGTCTTGATATAGACAATTATAATATAGACTAGTCCAACCGAAACTAGTTGACAAATATATAGCAATAAAGTGGTTTAAAACATACTATTTAATTTATTCTTAAATTTCTAATAAAAATATATGCAAAAACGATTGTTCAGTATTAAGCTCAAAAAATAGTATTAGAGACATAGGAATAATAGTTGACTCTAGTATTAAATGGAAATTACAAATCGATAAAACTGTAGTAAGAATAAGAAAACTCATATATGTATTAATTAAAATAAGAAATATTATAGGAATAAAATTGTTAAAGATTCTTTATTACGCTCTAGTCCAGTCAGTTTCACAACATGGTATTATCTCATGGGGTAGTGCATTCAAAACTACATTGAAATCTTAAGAAGTTGCCCAGAAATTGATTATAAAGATCATTCTTTAAAAATCTAATGATTATTCGACAATAGACCTCTTTAATAAATTACAAGTCCCCACATTATAAAGTATTTACAAAGAAAAATTGCATATTTCAATTATATAAAGATTTTCACAGTGATAACGAGCTGACCCAAAGAGTGTCAAGTAGCAGAAATGCAACACTTGGTAAATTAAATACCCCTGTGATACATACCACAACTGATCAGCATCACTACACATTCAGAGGTGTAAAATGATTCAACGAATTGCCCGTTGAAATGAGGACTGAGGAAAATTATGAGGCATTTAAGAAAACCGTGAAAAAATACCTTCAGAAATAATTAAATTTTTATTTTTATTATATGATCCAATTACTTACCTATTATTACTTAATTGTCTATACATACACTTATTACTTAATTGTCTATTCATTTTATCATATAATTCTATGTAAATGTAAAATTTAATGATACTCCTCTCCTACACACGAGTTTATGTCACTTATGTAGAAGAGAAATATCCATTATAAGTAACTGTCTATATCTTGTAAAAAAAATGTATTTGTAATAAATTAAAAAATATATCACGGTTATACTCCTGATTACATTTGTAGTTCCCTATTCACCTCGCTATGGGTAATTTTATGATTTTTTAAATAGCCAATCCCATTACACGAATAAAGGCAATGCGAACATAAAAACGGCTCCTATCCACTGTGAACAAGCGAATGCTTTCTTAAGATGATTTTCCGATTACACGAGAAAGTGCAATTCGAAAATAAAAAGGTTTTTACCCACTGTGTACAAAGACCTCTTGAAAAAAGTGACTAAGACTGACTGATAAGATATGGCTATTTAAAAAACCTTTATGATAATACTTATCAAAGCGGTTTGAACACGAAAAAGGGATTTCTCCAGAGTGAGAAAGCATGTGAACGCCTAACAAAACTCTTACATGTACAAGTGCATTGTGAACATGAAATTGATTTCTTTTGCATATGAATAAGCACATGGCTTTTCTGTATAAACGTATAAGTGCAATAAGGACATGAAAAAAGTTATTCCCCAGTGTAACGAAAGCTTTATGATTACACGTGTAGGCGCACTGTGAACTCGAAAACGGTATTTCCTGGATGCGAGTAAGCAAATGGGTTTTCTGGCTACAAGTATAAATGCATTGTGAAAAGGAACAGTTTTTTCTTCGACTGAGTAAGCAAATGATTTTTTAAGTGAGACTTTTGATTACAGAAACAAGGGCACTGTGGATCCAAAGCGGTTATTGCCCATAATGATTAAGAATATGATTTTTCAAGAGGTCTCCCCGGTGTGAGAAATCATATGCGTTATTAAGTCGTCTTTCCGATTACATGAATAAGAGCACTTCGGACAAGAAAATGTCTTCTCCCCGATATGACAAATCATATGCGTTCTTAAGTCGTATTTCCGATTACATGAATAAGAGCATTGCGGACAAGAAAATTTCTTCTCCCTGATATAACGAATCCTATGCGTTTTTAAGGGGTATTTCTGTATACATGAATAAGAGCATTGCGGATTAGAAAGTGTCTTCTCTCCGATATGAGAAATCATATGTGTTCTTAAGTCGTATTTCCGATTACATGAATAAGAACACTGCGAACAAGAAAACGTCTTCTCCCCGTTATGAGAAAGCATATGTCTTTTTAAGTAAACTTTACGATTACATGAATAAGTGCACAGCGAACATGAAAATGGTTTCTCTTCACTATGAATAAGCATATGATTTTTCAAGTTGTTTTTGCGATAACATGAAAAAGAGCGATGCGAACAAGAAAATAACTTCTCCGCATTGTGAGAAAGCATATGTCTTTTTAAGTAATATTTCCGATTACATGAATAAGTGCACTGCGAACATGAAAATGGTTTCTTTTCATTGAATGTAAATACATGGCTACTTTTCTTTTTTCGTCGCAATTTTAGTTTTTTTCCAGAGCTATTCGGAGACAAAGAAAGTGTTGAATCCTGTATTCTCGAGAGACCTGCAATCAGATTAAATTAATTAATTTTAGAAAATGATCTCAAAAAATAACAAAATTATCATTGATCTACGTATCACTAGGGACTAGGCAATTGCATATTTCATGCCTGATATAAAAACATTCTCGTATATGGTAAATAAAAATTCGTACGGGTACTCATGTACGCACGGTAGAAGTTATATTTAAAATCTGAAATAAACAAAGACAAAATTATGAATTAATGATGCTAAAAGTATTGAGGTATAAAAATCTACACTGATCATTGTCAATTATTCTATCGAGTTCCATGAAAATAATGAAAATTCACATTATCAGAAATGCAACCTCGAATATTAAAAATATTTGGTGCAGCCAAAAACTTTTTTAAAAAACGTTTGCATTTTCAAAAAAGTCCAAGTACTTTAAAATTTTATCGATTTTCGGCCTAAAACGGTTCCGTATTCAAATGTTTCGAAACTATTCAACTTTGACAGCTGCATTGAATGTCGAATGAATGAATGTGTTTCTTGTTTTGAAAACAAATGTCTCACAAGTACGTCGTTTTTGCGATACACAATTGATTAATTATCACTTTTAATCCTTTTGGTCATGGTGACGATCAAAAACTTTCTGCAAGCGAACCCCCTTTGGTTATTCCGATTACACAGCTTAATGCGTAATTCAATAAACGTTCCAACTTTGAATTCAATAACCAATTATTCTTCAGCTTTTGAATAGAGCATCATTATGATTGGTACTCAACTCAAGATGGTCATATATTAATATTACTGGAACACTAATTTAATTTGAATATATTTTGGAAAAATTAATAGATAGCGCCCAGTTTTCATAGTCTCGCATTGCCGTCACATGCTGCGAACGCGCAGCGTGCGCAAATTCCTCTGCAATAAGATTTTTACTCTCAATGTGTTATTTTTTTATTTATTTGTTAATTATATTATTTATTTTACATTTGTTAATATAATTTACTACTAACTGCCACACTAGGCAAAACCTGTTCTGTGGCAGTTATTCTCATTTGATATTTATGTAATAGTAACAAATAACAGTAGTAAAGAAGTATATACGTAAAAATGAAAGTAGAATAAAATTTAGTAATATATACAATCATTGTCAAAACACTAAGATGCCCCTGGCGACAATAACACCTTTATTAATTTTGTTACAAGAATTAGGTACACATAATATCTATAATTAACAAAATAATTACATACAAAGGTATTAAATCAAAACAGATTAAACTTCCGAGATGCCCAACAACTTAAGAAATTTAGATGAACCCTTTAGTAACTAGTCTTGCCTTATAACGCACTTCACCATCACTACTGTACTTCTTTTTGAAAACCCATCTGAACGATTTGAACTCGTCCTTCATTGCCCTCTTCCACTGCTCTTTTTTAGAACCATTCATGACTTCATTCAGCGTGATTTGGTCGCCTGTTTCATCTTCAACGCACATGTTGGTTATGCCGTAATAGTTTGGCTTCTTACAAGCTCTTTTTTCTGGCTGAATGTTAGTTTGAGAAACAACTTCCTCATCAGATGTATCAAGAGATTCACAATGATCATCCCCTGAAATTGATGTTTCACTTTGAACACATCTTCCATCGTAATTGTTATTTGATTGCTCATTCTCATCACTCACTGCCACTTCCTCTCCTGGGCTTTGAATTACTGACTTTTCTTCTATCATCACATTTGTTGTACAACTGTCACTCTCAATGTTTTCCATTATTATAACATCTCTAGCTAAAGTCACTGCTCGGCTCTCGGGATTGTACAGACGATAACCCTTGACATTTTCGGAGTATCCGAATAGGTACATCTTCTGAGCTTTCTTGTCCCACTTTTTTCGCTGTTTAACTGGGCTACCATACACCCGTAAATGGCTTACATTTGGTTTTCTGCCCGTCCACACCTCGTGCCCATAATGGTTTATCAAATTGAGCATCAAGCAGGAGACATCGCGCTTTTTCAACAATTGACCTGTTGTACCGCTCACACAGCCCGTTTTGCTCTGTCGTGTAAGCATTACTTTTTTGTTGCACTATGCCATTCTTGTTAAAAAAATTCTCCATTTCCACAAAAAGGAACTCTCTACCATTATCAGATTTTAATTTTTCTGGATTGCTGGTTCTCTACTAACTCCTTGAATTCTTTGAAATATTTAAAAGTTTCATCTTTGGTTTTAAGAAAGTACACAAAACATATTCGGCTATAGTCATCTACAAATAGCAGATAATATCTGGCCATACCAAGCGATTTGTTGTCCATTGGCCCACACAACTTGCTTTACTGTCACCGCTCTTTTCTTGGTATGTTACGCCGTGAACCGATCCACGTTTCGTCTTGTCAAGATCATTGGCATTTATGTGACCGAGTCGTCTACGCCAAGTTTTACAAGAAGTTTGTACTGTGGCTGCCAAAACTTGCTCAGACTTCACAATGTTTAATCTGTATACATTATTTTCCAAACTAGCTTCATCAATGCAGTCATTCTTAGCATTGTATATGTAACAATCACTTTTGTGGAAGTGAACTCTGTTACCATTCTCCATAATTCTGCTCACTGACAACAAATTCGTGGTTAAATCAGGCACACACAAAACATTGTTTACTTCTATATCATAATTTGTTTTCTTAACACACGTATTTAAACGTAACTTTCCAGAGAATAGGACCTTTACACTTGTTTGTTTAGCCACTATAAATTCCTTAGTTATTGGTTGGTACGAGATATTTGACAATTGTTTAATTGATAAATTTTCGTTGGATACCAGATGATTACTAGCGCCGGAATCTACATACCAGTCGTTAGTACTGAATTATTTGGAAAGAAAAACTGCGCCAAAAGCATTTGTCGTATTTGTTTTCTCAACTGAGGTACACTGGTTTTGGTAGTGACCAATCAATTTGCATTTATAACAACAAATTACTTTGCCTGGCGCCGGTATTTTGAGGTTATCATTGACATTTACACTACTGGCAGATCGCTGTGTTCCACTATATCTATGCGTCTTCCCGCGCTTTTGAGCAATAAACGCACTTTCCGACTTAACCTCAAAACTCATATCCAATAACTTGGTTTTTATAGCATCAGCACTGATTTTCATACCTGAATGTTCAATTGCTATAATCATTGGGCTAAACTTTTTAGGAAGTCCTGCAAGCAACAGCGAGCCAATCCATTCACCATTTATTTCGAAACCCGTCCCATTTGATTTTTGCGCTGTTTCCGCCACTTTAGACACATAATTAGTCATTGATTCACAATTTTCGAGGCGAATAAAAATCAATGTTCGAAGCAAACTAATTTTTCTTGCGCATCCCGTGTCGTCGAATAACTGTTTTAACTTATTCCACAAGGCGCTAACGGTGTTCTCATTTTGATATGCACATACAATGTGGGGTCGATGGTCATCACAAGCTTGGCTTTTGCTTTTCTTTGCTCGGCTTCACCCAAATCCACTGGCAACGCGTCAATGTCGATGCCTTCCAACACCAAAAATTTCTTGCCGCGAACGCCCAATTATCGTAATTTTCGCGTCCTTTCAATTTCGGAACGTTCACTAGATAGCTTGACGTCGACATTTTTAACAATAACAAGAAAATTATCGAAATATTCTTGGAAATAAACGGATTTTTCGGTCTGGGCCGATAACCTGTCAAAACACTAGGATGCCCCTGGCGACAATAACACCTTTATTAATTTTGTTACAAGAATTAGGTACACATAACATCTATAAAAAAAATCATAAGTATACATAAATCTAAAGAAAAAAAAAGTACATATAAAATTAGGACAAAAATTTAAGTAGTTACAAAAATAAATATTATATTAGAGTATACTTGAAATAATATAAAGCAGATTTTGCCAATTCAGACGTCAAGGGCGGATCACTTCTTCAGCATACCTTCTACCTGATATTTTTATAAAATTATTGATACGGTATTGTATTGTAATTTCTTTAGTTTCATTTGGTAACTTGTTAAAAACAAGCGGGGCAGTAAAATTAAATTGTCTTTGTCCAAAAGACGATTTCATTTTAGGTACCTCGAAATTAATTGCATTTGCCAGCCTCTTAACTCGTGTTTGTTGTGTATGTTTAAAATTTACCTTGTTCTTGTGGAATTTTACAAGTATGGTTTTAAGGTATAATTGCCTCGGGTCAAGAACGTTAAATATTCCAAACAAATCATCTGAAGGAAACATTCTCGATTTCTCGGTGATTATACGATTGGTGCATTTTTTTCATTGTCACACGCACACGAACACGCACACGCACACACACACACACACTCATACTTGTCTACTCTCACATTTTCTATCTTAATTTTCAATTCTCTTACTATTTTCAAACTACGCTAAACGCTTATACTATGAAAATAGGATCAACTTGCTGGTGTCCTGGAATAGAATGGGTCCGAACCACAGAATGCTGGATCACTAGGCAAGTGTCATAACCATTACACCAAAAAGTTACTCTAATTTGTATTGTATTGTGCATACGTATTCATGTATTTTTATTCAAAGGTTTGATGCTCATTTTCAGACTTGTTCTTAATAACTTTTAAATAATTTTATTTTTATAAAAATTTCAAACAGATTCCAACAGCCGACTATTTTGAACGCATTTTAACAATATATTGTTAAAAGTTTTTATTTTTCGAAGAATAGATCTTCTTAAGGTAAGTTTTTAATTTTTAAATTTATTTCTTAAGTTAGTTTACATTACAGTCTGTATATTAACTAGTATTTAACACTTTATATTCTTTATATTATTTTTACAATAATTATAGCATTTGTTTTTAAGTTTATTCATCTTATTTATAATCTTGTTGTCCTTGCCAACTGAGTTTGTTGTCAATTATAATCCCTAGGTATTTTATATCATAAACTTATTCAAGCCATACATAGTTGCAGCCATTTGGTAAACTACAGATGGGTAACTATACTTGATAATTTACGATGACTTTATGTCGACCAGCTTCTGTTGAACTGAATGTTAGGTATTTAGTTATTTCAATGTTCAGTGAAAGTAGATTTCGGTCAAGCTACTTTTTAACAGTCACTATACCACTTTCTGCTATTTTGTGAGCAGTTTCTCAAGTTCTGCCTTTAAAAAGTAATACGGTATCATCGGAAAATGAAATAACTTGGCCCTCAGTTGACAAATCACACAAATCGTAAACATATCAAGAAGCACTTAAAAAATATTTAAATTAATATGACGGTATGATGTGAATAGCAATTGCTGCTATGTTCAGCATGACGAAAAATTACAAAAATTGTTTTCCTCTCTAATCACTACTTCTTGTATCGGGTGGAGAATCCATCCAATAAAATTAAACCGCCTTACCCTAGTTTTTTGTGGGTAAATCAATACCCTGCAGAATTTTTGAATGTTGATAAAGTTTAAACTATTACTATCTTCCACATAATTATAACAACAACTTTACACCAGCGTCCATAGAAGCCTACTTCTTATTAGACACCACAGGAACTAGAAAAAAATAAGGCAAGAGACAGCGCCACTTATCATTATATATCATTATCGATAAGACTCTTTCTGTTACGTCAATATCTCGGTTACTCGAGAAAAGTATGCTCAGAGAAGGCAGTTACTTCATTCTTAATACATTAAACGAATGTTACCGAGAACATAAATTTCTTCTTTTTCTATGGTGCCTCCTATCGGAGGTCGGCGATCATTCTGGCGATAATGAATGTATTTACCGCCGCACGGAACAACTCAGTCGAGTTACACTTATACCAGTCCCTCAAGTTAAGGAGCCACGAGCTGCGGCGTCTTCCTACTCTTCTTTTACCATCTATTTTATCCTGGATGACGAGTTAATTCCGACTATATTTTGGTCCCCGCATAATACGTCCAAGATACTCCAAATTTCTTGTCTTGATAGTTCACAGCGCTTTTCGGTCTTTTTCCATACGAAAGAGGACTTCAATATTCGTCACTCTATCCACCCAGGATACTTTCAATATGCGTCTATAGAGCCACAACTCGAAAGCCTCGACTTTGCAATTAGTTCTTGTTTGGTGTCCATGCCTCCACCCCAAAAAGAACGGCAAATATACCTATAAAACCGTTCGCATTCTATATTACAGGCTTAGGTCACGGTTAAAAAATAACGATCTCGTTCAGAGAAACGCACTTCTTGCCATCTCTATTGGAACTTTTACGGTAAATGTATCATATAACGGGATGTTAAGTTATGACATACTTCAAGGATGATTCATGGGACAAGTATCATAGGACAAGCCTAATTGAGGCGTAGAGTTGCAAAACCCGTTCTGGAGGCTTTTACTGCTTATGAGTAAATCGCAAAAAACAATTTTTGTCCACAGTATGCCATATTTATATTCTTTTTAATTCTTAATATATATATCAATATAAGAAGTTTATGAAAAATACCACAATTTCTAAAGAAACAGCTTACTATTTAAAATAAAGCATTTTAAAAAACACAGGGAGCGGATTTTCCAATCAATTAATGTTGAAACAGAGCGGGTTATGTTACGCACTTCCACGAACGGAAAGGGTTTTGACAGTCACTTAACTACGCAAGTGTATATGCATGAACATCGCGCAGAACCTAAAAACAACAGTGTGGCGGCTTAATTTGGGTAACCAATTTATAGCTGAATTTATAAATTAATAATTAGTTATAATTTAAGAATTAAAAAAAAACATATTTCTGGACAATTTCATGTAAAATAATAATAAAAATAATCAAACGATTCAGCTAACAATTACGTATTGTTTTTACTTTGCAGTCTATATGTGTGGTGTTTAGGCGGTGAAACACAGTGCTGGCAATTTTGTTTGAGCTTTTAAAATATTACATTTCATTCCAAATATAGCTGTGAACATTATTAGGCTTAAAGGTGATTTTGAGTTTCCGATAACGACACAAAAATGATAAAAATTTCACCGACGACTAAAATATACCATTTGGTTTGGAAGTTTCGGCAATGATACATTTTTCTGATAGTCAAAACTCATCGTCAGAAGATTTCTCTTTCGTTATAAGAGAGGAAAATGCCTTGGATTTCATGCGGTGAATCCTAAAGAGGGTAATGGTTTTACTTTTTTCTTTCTCATCTTTTTCTTATCTTTCCTTTTCCCGGTATTCAATGCAAGTTGAACACTTATCAGTCAACGGTTTACCAAATGACAAATTGAATTTTGTATTAAAAATATCTCTGAAATATTTATTTTTTACTTTATTTTCCAATGTAGCATTTACATTGTACATGCGCCACATTTTGTTTATATTCAACTCTGAAGACAGATAAATCCGGTTTCGAGTTTTGTTTCTGCAGTAGTGAGGTTCACTTCCCTTCAACATTTTAATTAAACGATCGCCACCTTTTTCGATTCTTTTGGGTTTTGCCCTTTAGATTCAAAATATCTTTTGAAAATTCCTTGCACACGAACTTTTCTTATGTTTAAAATTCCTAGGAATATTTTTTGACATACCTACAGGAATTATTTTCCTGTCATCATTTTTCTAACGTAATATTTTATATTAATGCTTTTCTTTTGAGACTTGTCCTTGTGGGACGCAACGCTGGTCCCTTTACAGAAATTGACTGGCATCCTGTGTCAATTTACAGGGAGTCACATAGTAGGTACTGTGAAATGCTTCAATATAAACCCCTTTAAGGGAGCTGCATTTAAATACATTGGTGTCATATTCACATTTGGGATATACGGGTAATTTCTTTGATGAGATGAATACCTGTAATCAAAATTATAAGTAGTTATTACACTGTGCCTTGTAGGTGTTGGCATTTCAGCTCAGATTTAGAAGCATAGAAAGTTCGTAATATGCGTTTCTACCATATTTTGATATCTACAACAGTCTTATCAGTTACAGCATTTGCTATTTATTGAAGATCTAAACGCATAATTTGTTTAAGTTACTTATTCAAACTAATCAATTCATTCTTAAAACAATAATGTGTCTAATATGTATCGTGGTGTACCGCCACTGAAGTATTCATGAAATAAGAGTAAAAGTCAAAATTTTATTTACCTTTTTCGACCTATTTCGTTACGTTTCCATGTGTTTAGTTCACGTGGACGTTTCCTAGATTCTCCAGGAAGAAATTCATTGACACTACTTAAAGTTTCGTCCATTATAATAATCTTATATCACAATAGTTTCACAAGCAAAAATCCAACAACAAGGGTACGATAAACTGTGGGCATGTTGAATTTCATACAAATCGTTGGTGAATCGCGGCCCATGATTGGTCAGTTCTTCCAGAGAGGATTTCGCAACTCAAGTTTGATTCGGAGCGGATTTTGCAACTTATCCAAATATTTGTTTTAATATTCCAATGCAATGGAGCGATATTTGTGATTCAAAGTAGTCATATACGATAGATATTTTTAAACTCCATCATATGACACTTTCATTTCAATTTTTTGAAAATTCGTCCAGAGCGAGTTTTGCAACTCTACCCCTCAATTCCAAAACACCCTAAAACGGATTTCGAATAATTTCAATTAACTCCTGTGTATCGGTGGTGTAACTTAGGTCTACATGTCATAGAAAATATAAAATATCTACCTTATTTTCCAAATTAAAGAGGGAATTTTTTGTAATCATTGAAATACACTTTCACACTACAGATGTTACGTGATAGACAAAGGGAATAATCCAAGTTGATGGTCCCGGTGTGCATACACTAAAAATAATTATTTCACTGTATAATTGAATGTCCTGATTACGATATTAAAAATAATTCACACTTAAATAATAAGTATTAAATAAAATATTGCATTTGAAAATTTCGATAATTATACCATACATTTTAAATGACAATTATTACTTTCTTAACCATAGAAAAATTAATACAGAAGAAAAAACGCAAGCCATAAACAATATAAATATTATCCAATATAAATTTTATTTTTCAAATATAGAAAAAATAATTAAAAATATATAAATTATTTAATTTCGTTTAAAAAATATTTATAAAAAATCATTTATTAATAAAAACAATTGATGACGAATCGGGTAGGGAAAAGGGCAAATTTTTGTAAAAAAACGGAGATAAATCTGGATGACGTATTTAATATGAAAAAGCCAATTTTGTGATAAAAACGGAAATTAACCAAACCTAATAACCTAACCTAACCAAACCTAATAACCTAACCTGACCAAAACTAAAAACCTTACCTAACCTAACCAAAACTAATAACCTAACCTAACCTAACCAAAACTAAAAACCTAACCTAACCTAACCAAAACTAAAAACCTAACCTAACCTAACCAAAACTAAAAACCTAACCTAACCTAACCAAAACTAATAACCTAACCTAACCTAACCAAAACTAAAAACCTAACCTAATCTAACCAAAATTAATAATCTAACCTAACCTAACCAAAACTAATAACCTAACTTAACCTAACCAAAACTAATAACCTAACCTAACCAAAACTAATAACTTAACCTAACCTAACCAAAACTAAAAACCTAACCTAACCTAACCAAAACTAATAACCTAACCTAACCTAACCAAAACTAATAACTTAACCTAACCAAACGTAATAAACATGTACATATAATAATTAACTACTGAAATAACAATAAATAATCCCAAAAAATATTAAATACTTATAAAATATAAGTTTAAATTATAAGATACTCACCAATTTAAAATAAAATAAATTTCTTAATCTTCATTATTTCCTTCATCTTCATTAGCTTCTTCCACAAGTCTTGGTAAAAGCGGATTATACAATGATGCAGCCATACGTAAAAATTCATCAGTCGGATCAAGCTTCAACTCCTTACATTTTTTCAAAAACATATACCGTGCTAAATTTCCCGGAATATGATATTTACGACGACTGGAAGAAGACTTCGACGATTTAGCCGCTCGCCATGATGATTCGATAGCATTAGTGTGAGCTCCACTTATGGCATCTTTGAAAGAAATTGAATGATTTACTTTCATATGCTTATAACCTTGTGCACTAAGGCAATCATAAGCTTTCCAGCAGTCAGAAATATTCGTTATGCCTTTCTCAATATACTCTTTTATTATAGGAAGAAGAGTATTACGTTTACTAAAAGAAAAATAATTAAATTGAACAATATTATTTAATATTTCAATATAATATTATTTTATATAATTATTTTACTAACCGATTCTCCACACATACCATGAAGACTCTTCCTGACCCCACGCTCATAACCTCCGAAAACCCATTGCCCTTCCACTTTATGGCCTCGATTATTTTTCCTTTTTCCAAACTTCGATTCATCAATTTCAATGATTTTGCCTACACCCCCAATTTTTACTTTATTTAAAATTAACGCGTCAAAAACTACCTCTCTGCAAAATGATGCCCAATCTACAATAGAATTTTCAGATATATCCAATTGAACGGATATAACTACTGAATTTACCTTATGAACCCATAAATTAACAAACCCCAGAATTTAAAAAAAGTGTTTTTTCTCAATTCAACATATGCCCCACATACAACTGGGGTGGAATGCAGAATAGGGCGTTGGGATTTCTAATAATAATTAATATCTTTTTTCTGTATAATTAAGTATTCTGATTTTAATAATGTCGTAAAATAATGTCGCACACTATTATTTATTAATATTAAACGAGTATTTTCAATTTAAAAATCGTAATTATTTTCATAATACGTTTTGACAATTGAGCATTTTTCTTTGAATTATTATATTTATTTATGGTTAGGATATAATAGAAAATCTAATATTCTAATAATGTTATAAAATAACGTCGCACAATTATAATTATTTATATTAATCGATTATTTTTAATTTTAAAATCGTAATTATTTTTATAGTTCGTTGTGACAACTCAGCTTTTTTCCTTGAATTATTACACGTATCTGTGGATAAGATTTAATCATAGATAAACAAATATAAAGTGGACTATTCACTATTTGGTCGGTGGATTATTTACTATTTTGGTCGGTGGACTGTTATGTATTATAGTGAATGGGCCGCTGAAAAAGAACTCGCATTTTTTTTTAATTTATAGGTTAGGTTTTGTTAGTTAATTTATTATCAAATTCATAGGTTAGGTTAGGTTTGGTTGGTTACTTTAATAACAAATTTATAGGTTAGGTTAGGTTAGGTTTGGTTAGTTACTTTAATAACAAATTTATAGGTTAGGTTAGATTAGGTTAGTTACTTTAATAACAAATTTATAGGTTAGGTTAGATTAGGTTAGTTGATTTAATAACAAATTTATAGGTTAGGTTAGGTTTGGTTAGTAAATTTATTATCAAATTTATAGGTTAGGTTAGGTTTGGTTAGTTAATTTATTATCAAATTTATAGGTTAGGTTAGGTTTGGTTAGTTAATTTATTATCAAATTTATAGGTTAGGTTAGGTTTGGTTAGTTAATTTATTATCAAATTTATAGGTTAGGTTATGTTAGGTTTTTTATTTTGGTTAGGTTAGGTTATTAGTTTTGGTTAGGTTATTAGGTTTGGTTAGGTTAGGTTATTAGTTTTGGTTAGGTTAGGTTAGGTTATTAGTTTTGGTTAGGTTAGGTTATTAGGTTTGGTTAGGTTAGGTTATTTGTTTTGGTTAGGTTAGATTATTAGTTGTGGTTAGGTTAGGTTATTAGGTTTGGTTAGGTTAGGTTATTAGTTTTGGTTAGGTTACGTTATTAGGTGTGGTTAGGTTAGGTTAGGTTATTAGTTTTTGTTAGGTTAGGTTACTTGATTTAATAACAAATTTATAGGTTAGGTTATGTTTGGTTACTTAATTTGATTACAAATTTATACTTAAGATTATTTACTTTTATTGTGAATTTATTTTTAGATTACGTTATGTTTCGTTATTTTTATTTTCTACTTGAATGTATAATTTATTCAATAATTTGTGGAATTATTCTTTAATATTATTATTTGTTCAATTAAAACTGTGTGTAATGGAGTATATTTTATTGTTTTATAGTACCTACTTTTATCTTTGAATAAAATATCGTGTTGTTTATAGTTTACATTTTGTATAGATAAAATCGATAAAATCTTTTTGATTTATATTCTATGATAAAATCGTTTATTTGTTAAATTTATGAAGAAAATAATTACGAATTTTTAATTGGAATTACTTGTGTAATATTTATAAATATAAGAGTACAACATTATTTTATGACATTATTGAAATCAGGACTCTTAAATTTACAGGAAAAATTTATTTATATTTCATATAACTTCCAGGAAATTCAAAGGAAAAGGTTTGTTGTCAAAACTTACTATGAAAATAATTACGATTTTTAAATTGAAAATACTCGTTTAATATTAATAAATAATAGTGTGCGACATTATTTTACAACATTATTAGAATCAGAATACTTAATTATACAGAAAAAAGTTATTAATTATTATTAGAAATCCCAACGCCCTATTCTCCACCGAAAACCATCAATTCGACCATCTCGACGAAGTAATTCTAAAAAATTTCCACATTTCAAACATCTATATTCACCTTCGCGCGGTATCAATTTCCAATTTCTCAATTGTTCTATTAATTTATCTTTATCTTTCCATAATTCATTCAAACGAATCAAATTTCTTAATTCCATTTTAAAGTAAACGCAAATAACATTAAGTTTTCAGATTTGTCAAAACAAAAATGTAACAAATTTTACATTAATACGAAATTTAAAAAAAAAAACAAATGCATTCAAACCATAAAAAAACAAGTCTGTTAATAAAATACAAAAAGTACCTACGTTCAAGATTCATCATATTTCTTTCGTCTATAAATATAAATTTGTCATGTAAACTTGAACATTGTCTATGATTTTCAAATTTTTCCTCAGATATTACCTATGAAATGTCAAAATATACGGTACATTTTTCGAAACTTTAAATTGTGATATCTTCTTTAATACTTAATATTTAAACGTAAATTATCTTTCATTTTGTTATTAACACATTCAATAATATAGTGAAATACTCATTCTCATTGTACATGCAATGGGACCATTGTATTGGATTTAGCCTAGAGCGGTGAGTCATGGTGACTAAAATAACATACTCATTCTTACAATAGTGTACGATACTCTGTGCCTTTTTCCTCGGGACTTTTATTTTCGTAGCGTCGCGCGCCCGATCACAAAGAAGGTCCGTTCGATAACGCTTGTATCTACAGTTTATTATATAACTGTCGGAAATGCGATACCAGAACAAACGACGTCATATCGAATTGTTGCCAGCTGTCAGATTCTATTGACGTTCGGGTTCACGAATGTTAAGATCAATAAATAACTATGAATAGAACACAACGTTGTTTACTTCACACAATGACAGTTTAATTAAAAAGATTAATTAAAACGTTTTCGATGCGTACTGCATCATCTTCAGTAATATACTAACTTAAGACTAGAAGACATTTTATCTACTACATAGGGGCGGGAGTTGTCAGGAGTGGGGGAGGGGCAGGCGGAAAGTGAAAGTGGTTGCTGGGAGGGGTTAGTATGGTAAGAAGGGGGGATGTAATAAGTGGTGTTTGTATGTTTACGGTCTTATCATTATTTCGATGAATTTCTATATTTTCCAAAATGTCCAATTTCTTTCCTTTTTTGCATACATGCAACACCTCCACGTTATCATACTTGAAGTGATGTCCCTCTGATCTCACATGGTCTGCCATCTCTGAATTAATATTGAAATTTTTTATCCCTTTAAAATGTTCATCTATTCGCGTTATTATTTTTCTTCCGGTTTGTCCTATATAGCATGATTGGCAGTTCCCACAGTTAATTTTATAAACCCCACTATTATCTAGATGTTCTGTTTTAGTTTTATTATTGAAAATGTATTTCTTAATGGTGTTGTTTGTGTAGAACGCGGGTCTGAACTTTCTATCTTCACATAAATTAAGAAGGTCTATGGTGAGTTTTCCTGTATATAAAATTCTTCTCCACGGTTTTTCTGCGTTCATGTTTTCTTTTGGCTTGTAGTATATGTATTTTTGAATTAGTGTATCTTTTTCTTTCTTTTTAATTTTATTTATTATTGTATTTTCTTTGTACCCGATTTTGCGATTTTGTTGCGATTTTGAGAATTGTTTTCACTTCCGTCTTATAGCCCTCTGGTGACAATGGTATGGAGATTAATCTATGAATCATTGAATTAAATGAGGCCATCTTCTGTGCTAGTGGATGTGTAGAGTCTGCGTGTATGACTGTGTCTGTATATGAGTCTTTTCGGTATATTTTAAAAATAAAATTTCCTTGTTCTATTGAAATCGTGATATCTAGGAAGTTCAGTATATTTTCTCCAATTTCAGAAGTGAACTGAATTTTAGGATGTTGCGAGTTAAAATAATTTAAGAGAATTTTAATTTGACGTTGTGATCCTGAGAAAACAAAGAATATGTCGTCAACGTATCTGTAATAGTAGTTTATTTTCTTAATGAGTGGATTTGAAGATAGTAGTATGTTTTGCTCGAAGTTATCCATAAAAATATCTGCCAATAGTGGCGATAGCGGGTTTCCCATCGGTAAACCATTTATCTGTTGGTAGAATTCACCTTGGAAACAGAAGGTACTTTGTTTAATGCATACCTTGATGACAGTGAAGATATCTTGTCTCAAGATTTCATCGTCACATTTGTCTTCCAGTATCTTTTTTAGGTGTTCGAGAGATTCTTCTATTGGTATATTGGTGAATAGACTTTTTACGTCGAAAGACACTAAAGATGAGTTATTCAATATTGGTTGGTTTTTTAATTTTTTGCAAAAATCAATTGAGTTTATGGCACTATTCGCTGGTTTATATTTTGTAATTTTATAGAACATATTATTCGCATATTTTGATAATAAATAACAGGGTGCATCCACGTACGATACGACCGGTCTGAGGGGGTTGTCTTGTTTGTGTATTTTGGTAAGTCCATACAGTTGTGGGGATTTTGGATTCATTATTTTAAGTCCACCTGCTGTCTTATTATCCATTATGGTGTTACATTTCTTAATAGTGTCCTTAATTACTTTTTGATGTTTGTCTGTGGGGTTTAAAATATACCGAAAAGACTCATACACAGACACAGTCATATAGTAGTGGGGTTTATAAAATTAACTGTGGGAACTGCCAATCATGCTATATAGGACAAACCGGAAGAAAAATAAAAACGCGAATAGATGAACATTTTAAAGGGATAAAAAATTTCAATATTAATTCAGAGATGGCAGACCATGTGAGATCAGAGGGACATCACTTCAAGTATGATAACGTGGAGGTGTTGCATGTATGCAAAAAAGGAAAGAAATTGGACATTTTGAAAATATAGAAATTCATCGAAATAATGATAAGACCTTAAACATACAAACACCACTTATTACATCCCCCCTTCTTACCATACTAGCCCCTCCCAGCAACTACTTTCACTTTCCGCCTGCCCCTCCCCCACTCCTGACAACTCCCGCCCCTATGTAGTAGATAAAATGTCTTCTAGTCTTAGGTTAGTATATTACTGAAGATGATGCAGTAAGCATCGAAAACGTTTTAATTAATCTATTTAATTAAACTGTCATTGTGTGAAGTAAACAACGTTGTGTTCTATTCATAGTTATTTACAATGAACTTCCACAAAGTTAATCACGAAAATTTCGAAATATTGTTAAGATCATTTTTTAAGAAAGTTTTTGTATGCCCCTGTTGTTGTAATATTCTAGGTTACATTTAAAACTCATACTGTAAGTATAATTCTTAACATGAAACTCAATACAATAATCGACAATGATCAGTGGAGACTTTCACAGAGCGTCATTAATATGTAATTTTGTCTTAATTTACGTTTTTAAGTATAACTTCTACGCGCGTACATGAGTACACGTCGTGTAAACCGTTGCGATGCGGCGCGGCCGCCAATGCAAACGCCAGTCCGCATCAACTTTTTCTATTAGAATCCAAGAAAACATAAATAACTTATATACAAAAGATAATATATACAAGTACGAAAAGCCTTACCGGTGAGCTGGTCTGCACTCATGTGGTCCAAGCACTCCTGCTTTATATCAGGCAGAGATATATCTATCTCGGCATACGGCTCTCCATCGCAGCAGCCCGCGGGTGAGCCCGGCTCAGGCTGGGCCGCAGGAGTATACGAAACAGAAAAATCTTCAGTTTTGACATATTCCTCTTTTACTAAAACACTTTCAAACCCTCCGAACTGAGTGACACTCTTAACCTCAGGTTTTGCTTCGAACTCTGCAGACAAACAACCCGCGACGGCCTTTATTTCTTGAAGAGACATTGGACGGTTTTCTTCTTCGTCGCCACTCTCGGCTGGAGACCGTGGCTCGGGCTTGACGGCAGGAATATTCATGGCGCAAGTCTTCAAAGCAGCTGGACTGAGGATTTCAAATATATAAACGCCGAAAGGTAGCTACCGTTGTATAATGCTAGATGACAGAAATTATCAGTAAGCGAGACTGAAGCCGCAGGAAAGTGACGTGTCAATTGGACTCGACCATAGATACGTGTGTCATAGACAAATCAAGCGCTCAGATATCTTCTATGGAAAGTGAGAAGTTGAAAGCGTAGACGGTAAAGAACCAATAAAGTAGTAATGTGTTTCAAATATCGTCTTCATGAGGAAGTTAATAAGAAATAAATTATTTTATTTTATTAGACCAAGCACGTAAGAAGTGGAAGACTGATGAAATATAACGATAAAAATAATGATTATTTTATTCATTAAGACGTACACTAAGATTACAAATACAAAACTCTAAAAAATGACGCAAAACAGATTAGGGCAGCAACTAATGACATAATAAACTGTAGATACGTCACAAGCGTGAAATCTCGGCAACTCAAAAGTAAGGCAATTGCCTTACTTGCAACGGACCTTCTTTGTGATGGAGTGCGACTCTACGCCGACTAAAGTCCCGCGGAAAAAGGAACAGAGTATCGTACACTATTGTAAGAATGAGTATGTTATTTAAGTCACCGTGACTTCGTCCACCCTAAAATATTAGAAAACCCATGCTGATTAAATATTACTTTTTAAGCTTCTGCATGGATACATTGACTGTGCCAATCAACTGGAGCTGGTATTCTTTCATGTTCCATTGAATCGATAGTCCTAAAAGTAGAAAAGCATATTTACAGAACTCTGATCCACGGCTAATGCTAATAATAATTAAAAATAAATCTTTATCATTATTGCTTATAGATTATCTATTTTTTTTTTTAAATAGAGATGCGAACACGGAATACATGTCACATCAATATTCTTACTATTTTCAAACTAAGCTAAATCCGTGTGCTATGAACATAGGACAAACATGCTGGTCTGGAGGCGAGAGTCCTAACAACAAGACCAACAAGCTACTCACGTTAAAAGTACACCTACATTCTGGCTTCGTTCCGGGGATTGTAGGGGGTAGGATAGTCTAGGGTATCAATTTACTTATTTATTCATATATATTTTATTGGATTAGCTCCCGTCACTCATTCGCTTCCCAAACAGAAGTCGGGCTGTCGTTAGTGTAGAAACATTTTTGTTTTATTTTATTTGGGAGTCATATCTAACTAACTAATTAACCATCACGCCGTTTCCACGAAGGGGTTGCAGGGAGAGTAGAACGCCATGTTGTTCTATCTTAGCACATCACTTTTGCTTCGGCTACATTCATACATCTTCTCATGCAAGCTCTACGGTTGTTGAGGCTTTTAACAGGGCCATCCTCCAATACTTGTAGTACCTGATCACGCCAGGTCTTTTGCAGACACCCTCTATTCCTGTTGCCTTTAACAATCGCCCCATATATTTTCTTAATCTATTTGATTCGTGTATTGTCATCGAGAATACGTGAGTGTGCAAAATTTCAGCTCGATTGGACATTGGAAAGCGGGTGAAATATCGATTAAAAGATTCCGTCCAGACAAACAGGTGAAACTAATATAAGCGTGGTTAAATTGACGAAGACTGCATCTCTTTGAGTGTGAAAGGCAGGGTTCTTCAAGACAATGCTTGCTTCCGTATCTGCAGAGGTATCTAGTTTAGAGATATTTAGTTTTATGTTTAAAAGTTTTTACCCGATTTTGCAATATATAAGCAGTATTATTTTTGGGATGGTATTACGGCACCTAGCGGTACGAAATGCCCGCATTCTAGATTCGACCAGCGTAAAATCAACACGCGGTAGGGCTTCAATCTTAGGTAAAAAACGCGAGAAATATTTTTAATTAACCTGGTGAACACAAACCGTCTCTTTATTGTTGTATATGTATTAGGACTAGCGAAGGGAAAAACTACATTTCAAAATGAAGACTACAACACACCCACGTTCACCAGTTTGAAGACTACAAAGTGTACACTACAATTGTAGTAAAAACTACATGAAGTGAAGTAATTGTAGTACTGTGAAATGAAATGAAATAATTGTAGTTCTACGAAATGAAGTGAAGTAAATGAAGTGAAGTAATGAAGTAATTGTAGTATTAATGAAGTGAAGTAATGAAATGAAGAAATGAAGTAATAAAGTAAAAAAAAAAGTGTGTACTTTAAAGTGTTTGTAGTTTGTAGTGTGCACTACACTTCAAAACGTGTGAAGTGTGCACTTCAATGTAATATAGTACTACATTGTAGTAGTAAGTACAGAACAGACCCATCACTAATTAGGACTAATAAGTTTTTATTAATGAAAACAGGAGCCCTTCCGCGGGTACGTAGATACGCGGGAGCTGACCGAACACCGTTAGAGATGGCCGGCTACCAGGATTCAGGTCAGCACACGGAAAGGCGAATTTCCAGAATCACAGAGCTTGAAGCGGTTGCATCGGGCCTCAGCGATGCAGCTGGTTCGACCGAGGAGGTGGATGCTGCCACAGGATGCACGGAGGCGTCTCCAAGCCTTCCGAGATGTCAGCAAGACCCGGAAGCGTCGCGGAAGACAACTCTTCGTATGGTATTATAGTCAAATTATTACGCGGGAGTGCCATCATCAACAGTTATTTTTGGGGTTGAATTCGCTAGCAGCAGAGTTTCTAAACAAAATGTGTGGGACGTTTCCAAGAACATTTAAATTTAAATGATTGAATTCGATTGAATGCGATTCCGTAATGAAAATAATTGGTGCATTGAACATTTTGCCATACAGTACTGCGTAACGTCGAAGTAACATCCATCTCAAATTTTTGATATAATCTTAACATTATAATGTTGTAAGTGAATTGTTTAATTTGTGTAAATTTGAATTGGTAAGGGGTGTATATTAAATTCATTCCAAAGGCAAAACCATACGAAAATAAATTCTCCTAGGTAGACATTAAATGTTACAATTCAGTCAGTGTCGTGAAATAAATTTGGTATGCACGCTCTAGAGGTAAATTGCATATATAAAATTAAAACCAATTAGTTAGGTTCTAAGAATGTTTGTTTATTTAATGAATAAATAATATTGTGATACTCGAACTGAGATTTAATTTCTATTTCTAACTTAAAATCGATATAGTAATTACAGGGATATTTTGTATGTAAACAGAAGTTCCAGGGCCACGACCTAAAAAGGGACCAATGAGATCCATGTTTGACGATTGAGCAGTCGGTGGTAACGAAAAGATCTCGTTTTAATGTATTAATTGTAATTTCTTTTAATTTGAATTTGTTTTATCATTTTTCGAATGGCGTAGTGCGTCATATGCACACTAAAATAAATTATGTTTACGATTGAGGAATCGTACCGAGCTGCGAATGGTAACCACCGCTTACCCAGGACCGTTCTATGAGCAAAATCATATCGGACCTGTTCATTCGTCTCCAGGTTGACATTTTTTCTACTACTAGGCAAGACCATGCTGTCCCGCATCGGTCATACAAACCGTTGCGAGGTGGCACGACCGCAAAGATACATATACAGTAATCCCTCGCTCTTCGCGACTTCATTATATCGCGATTCTTTTCCAGAACTTTTCCAGTTTTATGTTCTCCCACTTTTATAAATTCTTGTTTTAAAATATTTCTCAAAACGTTCGCAAATGCCTGCGGGAGACCTTGGTTCAGGCTTGACCGCAGGAGTGTAAGAAACGGAACACTCTTCAAATTTGACACGTTCCTCTTTTACGAAAGCACTCTCAAACTCTCCGCACTGAGGAACACTCTTAACTTCAGGTTTCGCTTCGAACTTTGCAGGCAAACAATCCGCGATTGCTTTTGCCCCATCGCCGCTCTCGGCCGGGGAGTCTGGCTCGGGCTTGACCGCGCCGTCCATGGTTCTAGCACCTGTCAGCTAGCGCTTCTAACCATAGAAAAGAGAATATCTACTAACATTAAATGCCGGTAGACCATAGACACGGAGGTCCATAGAGGAATTACGTGGGACCCAGGGGTTGGGCACTCGTGGTACACACGCGTGGGCCCTGTATATAAAAAAAATTACAACATTGTCAACAGCCAGTAGAATTATTCTATTGCTCCGTAGCATGTATCTAACAACCGCACCCGGAATCGCTATTTTGAACAACGCGTGAACGTACGCTCTTATCTATGGTGAGCAATACTCATTATTTTTGCGTGTTACGTCGTATTCATTTTCACATTTGGACCGGTAAAGAGACAGTTAAAATGTAGGAGGTGGTCTTCTGAGGGCCCCAAATAGGGTAAATTACAGATTATTTAACCTATTCTGATACCATAGCAATAGAATAACTACTAGCAGTTGACCATGTTGTAATTTATTTATATATATAGATATATATATATATATATATAATATATATATATACAGGGCCCACGCACGTGTTGGCGTAAAGTATACGACAATGGCTGCAGTAGCCTTTGAAATATGGATGATTTAATAAAAGTCTGAGGAATGCCCGATCTTGATTATATCTTGATCATAATAGTGTTGGTAATCGTGTAGCTCTTTCAGACGCGTGCAACATAAACAAACACAAAATATCAGAGGTGTCAAAATGCGAGATAATAATTTTGTAAAGTAAAATCAAAACAGATAAATCTCTCCTGCTGCATAGTGGCAATAATCCAGTAAAAAATTGTAATCTTGTGTAGTTGATATTTTCAATTGGGATGTGAAGTCGATAGTTAATGTAACGTAGAAATTCGTGTTGTATAGTAGGGTCGGAAATGCGTCGACATGGGTTGTGACGTCATAATACTTCCAGTCAATGAGGCGACATTTCTGATATTTGATTTTTCATACAACTTTAAAAATTAATTTGATATGTGCTAGATGAATGCGTCGGAACACCGCTCCCAATTCCGACTACTAACTACGCATCAACAAGGGAGAAATACATTTGATCATGGAAATGTACTGAAATTAAAATTTACGGCTGGCTAGAATACCGTACCATAGTCGACCTTACACCGAAAGCTGCGCGCGCACGACTGGAAGGCGGAGCGCCGCGCCGGCTGAACTTACGTGGCTTCCCCTCTCCTGAAAATTGCAGTGGTGGCGTTACGCGATTGGCGGAATGCCCAAAAGGCGGCTCGTGCACGGCATTATCTGAGAGAATAAAACAAAGGCCGTTTTCATGCCGGATCAAGTAACCCGGTCGCGGAAGAAGAAAGAAGAAAGAAGAAAGGGCACGAGCCCCTGCTCCTCTGCCTACCCAGCGCTACAGGAGGAAGAAAACCCAAGAGAAAATACCTATCTTACGATAAGCCTACGACGCAACGAAGAAGAATTCAGAAACGGATCCATCTAGAAGAAAATACCTATCATACGATAAGCTAAGTACGCCACGAAGGAGAATCTATAGACGACCGGGAGATATTGTCAACGGAAAACTACCTACCAGTTTCGGCGAGCGGAATAACGAGCTTCAGTAATTGCTACGCACTGATATCTGATTGGGCTGACGCCGCAGAGCTATACCTTCTCGAGCAGACTTCGAGAATAATCAACAGGGACGAAGAGAAACTTCTCCAAACCAATACCTATCATACGATAAGCTAACTAACGACATGAAGTTATAGGACTACCTACCGATTCCGGTGGACGGAATAACGAGTATCAGTATTGCTACATGCTGATATCTGATTGGGCTGACGCCATAGAACTTCAACTTCTCCAATCCACTTCGAGATTTTTCGACGGAGATCATCAACCATTTCCAAATATTTTGGAATACCTACTTCAGAACTTACTACTCCATGGTATCTGATTGAGCTGACGACGCAGAACTTCAATTTCTCCAATGCACTTCGAGATTGTTCGACGGAGATCATCAACATTTCCTATTTTGGGAATACCTACCTCAGTACCTACTACTCCATGGTATCTGATTGAGCTGACGACGCAGAACTTCAACTTTTCCAATCCACTTCGAGATTTTTCAACGGAGATCATCGGGCATTTCCATATTTCTTCGGAATTGCCAACTTCAGTACCTACTACTCCACATTATCTGATTGAGCTGACGTCAAGGAACTTCAATTTCTCCAACTTACTTCGAGAACCATCGACGGAGATCGTCGGGTATTCCAAGCCTTCGGAATACCTACTTCAATACCTATCACTCAACACTATCTGGTTGAGCTGACGTCGGAGAACTTCAACCGTCTTCAAGATTAGTCGACGGAGATCAAGCAGACGGCCACGCAACCTCATCGGACAAGATCATCACCTTATTTGATCTTATTTAATTTATTCTGTATAATTATTTTTTCTAATAAACAGGCTAGGTTTTCAGCAGTACCGTGTTTCACTGGTCCCATTGATATTGATCATATCAAATTATTTGATTAAATCATTTTTTTTTAGTTTTTAAGTACGGTATTCGAGATAAGCTAAATTATCTGCGGTTAATGTATTGGAAACAACACATTATGTGCACTGCAACAACCCTAATGTAATGTTGTAGACCCAAAACACAACCAGAGAAGTATGTTCTTCTAAAGAAGGTATTGATGAACGCAAACAAATTGTGTATTAAAGAAGAGAAGAAAAATAAATTAGAAGAAGAAACTAAAATTAATGAAAGAGGCGAACATAATGTTAGAGAAACGAAACGACAACCGTCAAAACATCACGAATATCGGTAAAAAATCCTGGCATCAATACCAAAACACACGAAAGCCGAGAGACTATTAAGAGTACAAATAGAAAAAACAGACGAAATTAAAAATGGTCTAAAGCAACTGAAAGAATACTTACACACAATGAATACCTAGCGTGAAAATAAAAAATAAGAAGAATAATGAGAAATTGACGACAAAAAGATCATCAATAGCTAGAGAATCGATAGAATTCTACAAGAAACTTTACACGGAGAGAGACAATATTCACAGAAACAGGGAATTATATTTATGAAGAAATATCTTGCATATTAGAAACTGAAGTCATAAAAGCTATAAAAATACAAAAAAGTGGCCAAACATCCGGTGAAGACCTAATTTCAAATGAGCTACTGAGAGGCACCTTGTCCATAATATCCAAACCTGTGATGCATCTATTCAACGAAATATTAGTTATTGAACAAATATCAACTCAATGGACGAAGTTCTATATTGTCCTATTTCATAAAAAGGGAGATAATAACGAAATAAACAACTATAGGCCAATTTGTCTAATGTTAAATTTATGCAAAGTGCTTTCGAAAATGAATATCGAATATCGAAACACCTCGAATAACACCAACCAAAAGAACAAGCTGGGTTTCGCGCCGATTATTCTACCATCGATCATATCCACGTGGTAAAACAAATGATCGAAAAACTTTATGAATATGACCAGCATTACCACATGTCATTTGTCGACTACAATAAGGCTTTCGACACTCTGAGTCATAAATATATCTGGAAGGCGCTAGAAAACCAGGGCGAAGAAATAAAATATAAAATATATAAAAATCATAAAAGAAATATATAAAAACTCCACAGCAATGTTCTAACTTGAACAGCAAGGAGAGGAATTCAGTATCCAGAGGGGTGTTAGGTGAGGTGATCCACTTTTCCCAAAACTTTATACAGCCGTGTTAGAAAATATATCTAGAAATATAGACTGGGAAGACTTTGGAATAAATTTTAATGGAAACAACGTTAATCACCTAAGATTCGCTGATATTGTGATATTCGCAGAGAAACCATACATACTAGAAACTATGTTACAGCAATTAGACAATGAAAGCTGGAAAGTAGGTTTAACAATGAACCCAACGAAGACTAAGGTAATGACAAATACAATAAAGGAGAACATAGAAATCGGACAGGAGAGTATCGAATATGTTAAAGAATTGTCATAGATCTTTTGACATTTTATCTTTGACAATGATTGGGAATTCCGTGACTGCCATGTGCCTTTTTAACGCCAGGCGGCGCCGCTGCATGGGCACGCTCCGCAGAAAGCATCTTTTTACGGGGCTGTCATCGGTCGATCGCAAAAAGGACACCGCTCGGGTTTTGTCGTGTAAATAGTCCGGAAATTGACGCAGGATTTGCATAGTTATTGATATTATGTGTACGAATGTGTAAAATGTCTCGCGGCAAGTAAGCTTCCGTGTTGTGTGGATGGTTCCAGCGTTTATTGCGTACCTATAGGCGGCGAAATCGCACAAGTTTATATACCCGCCATCTGGGTACAAGGCGTCTGTAAAAATAATGCATCGAATCCTAACCTGTGATACTAATACATAAACCAGTGATAAAATCTATTCCAATAATAATCTTGCGAAGTGTTGTAATGATTCAAATGATTCAAACGGATGTAAACTTGACAGTTTCTTTTGTAATTTCGCAAACGGCGTCTGTACCCGCCAATTTTTTTTGTGTAAGGCGTTCGTAAAACTTAATGCCCTTTGAAACCGAAGTTGTGGAACCAGCATCTCACAGTGGTAATTCTCAAATTGTATGTAAGTGTATTCAGAATTTCAACGATTCTTACGGATAATAGCCAGGCAACTTTTTTAAATTTCGAAGCAAAGGTAAAACTTGTATTTTACATTGAAAGTGAGAATAGCAAAATGAAATATACCCCATTGAAATTAAAAAACATCTTAAAGCAATACAAGGAGAACTCTATCAGACTTTTTTCATCCCTTTAATGTTTATCGTGTTTGACAGATGACTCATTAAAGAAAAATTAGTGTCATTTTGTTGTGGTTCCCCCGAACTTTCTACTTATAGATAATAATTATTAAATAACAACATTTAATAATTATTATTTACCGAACAAGAGTCACTGTATAAATGTAGCGCCACTTTTATTTTAATTTGATAATCACATTTAATAATTATTTGTTTCCATACTCTTGTTTTTATATTGTACTTTTTACTGACAGATAGACTCGTGTTTTAGTGTTGATAACCACATTTAATAATTATTCTTTACCGAACTAGAGTCTCTATATAAATTTAGTTTCACTTTTATTTTAATTTGATTAACACATTTAATAATTATTTACCTGTCAAACTCGAGTCACTATAGAAATGTACTGTCATTTTTGTTGTACTTACAACTGTACTTTTTACTGACAGATAACTTGTGAGTTTTTTTTAATATTTCGATAATTAAAATAAATAATTATTTGCCTGTCAAACTCGAGTCACCATAGAAATGTACTGTCATTTTTGTTGTTCTTACAACTGTACTTTCTACTGACAGATAGACCTGTGTCATGTGTTTTTTTTTATATTTCAATAATTAAAGTGAATAATTATTTCCCTTCAAAACTAGAGACACTTTATAAACTTTAGTGTCATTTTTGGCGAGATTGTGTCTGTATTTCTAGTTATAGATATACTAGTATTTTGTATAATTAGAAATTGTAATTATAATTCTATTAATTATAAACTATGTCTTTTGTGAAATTTAAAAACTTATTCTAATATAATATTGTACTCAACATTTTTCTTTCATTTACTTCCCGATACCCACCAAACACACTCGTGAACCGGAACTACCCTGAAGATTGAGCAATGTTCCCAACTGAGCTGGTTCAGGAATATCCTTCCCGCCATTGGGAAGGGAATTTAAATATGAAATCAGTAGATGTCAAAAAAAAAATACAATCTTTTTTTATACTACTACAGAATATGTATACTTAGAACAACTAATATCAATAAAAGACCAATATTCAAAAGAAATCGACAGAAGAATAAACAATACTTGGAAACGTTACTGGTCGCTAAAATAAATAGTGAAAAAGGATACAATACCAATGTCGGTGAAAAGCAAATTATACAACACATGCATTCTCCCATATGGGTGCCAAACTTGACCCACTACGAGAAAAAACAACCAAAAACTTATAGTTTGCTAACGCAACATGGAGCGGAGTATGCTAAACATAAGGCTACAGGACAGGTGGACGACTACAAAAATAAGGGAAAAGACAAAAATTAGCGATTCTATACAAAAAGTAAAAAAACTCAAATGGAAATGGACTGGTCACATTATGAGAACAAGCAGAGAAAAATGAACGAAAGATGTAATGGAATAGTATCGCAGAAATGGAAAAAGGCAAAAAGGACAAAAGGTTGGAGAAGAATAGCTCGCGACAGAGATAAATGGAAAACACTAGGGGAGGTCTATGTCAGAGAGACAACCTGACCAACAAACTGGTTGCTGAAATGGCATACACTATATAAATGTACTTATATTAAAATTGTAAAAAAAATGTCAGTCAATTAAGGATATATTATTATTACTATTATATATTTGTTATACATTTACTTATTACATTTACAAATACTTTTGTAATGTAATTGTGATTAATCTTTTTAAACCAATTTGATAAATAATATATAAATCTGGAATACCGCACTGTTGCACGAGTTTTTGTTTTCTAATTATCTCGGTAGCATAATACTATGCGAGTATAGATAAATAAATAAGTAATACATATTGCTGCGGTGTTTAAACATGTAATGTATTGCCATAAATCCATCACGGTCATGCTTACAGATCGCCAATCTGACAAGTATGAGATTTTAAGTGGTGAACCAATGAAATAAAATAAAAATTGTGCTTATAAATTTATTTATGAAAAGTGACGTATATTACAAAATTAACAGAAAAGCTTCATAATTAAAAAAAAAAAAACAAATTGAAACATTATTGATTTCCTAGAAGCCTATAAGGCACTCATCTTGGCACACAATGATAATGGCTAACTCAATCGGTACAAATATAGGGTCTTGGTTTAAGTCCGTTATCTTTGTCCTTCCAATACAAGAATGTATTGAGTCTCTTTCGTTCTTAGATACTTGTGCATTATGACTTGAATATGTAATGTTATGAGTGAGAACATAAAGAATAAACAATTATTTTTATTCTGAGCTACACAGTTATCAGAATAAAATGTTATAGCGAAAAAAAAACATTTAATGCGGTAGCATGTGTATTTTAAATATTTTTTTTTGGGAACAGGCATAATCACATTGAGAACAAGAAAATGTTTCTCCCCTAAATGTGTTAGCATGTGCCTTCTTAAATTATTTTTATGGGAACAGGCATAATCACATTGACAGCAAGAAAATGGTTTCCCTCCAGAATGTATGTAAGATTTGCCATCTTAAATATTTTTTATGGGAACAGGCATAACCACATTGAGAGCAAGAAAATGGTTTCACTCCAGAATGTGTAAGCATGTGTCGTTTTAAATGAATTTTTCGAGAATAGGCAAAATTGCATTGATAACAAAAAAAAGGTTTCTCTCCAGAATGTGTAAGCATGTGTGTTTTTAAACGATCTTTTTTGGGAACAGGCATAATCACAATCACAGAGCAAGAAAATGGTTTCTCTCCAGAATGTGTAAGCATGTGTTTTTTAAATGAATTTTTCGGGAACAGGCATAAGCACATTAAGAGCAATAAAATGGTTTCTCTGCGGAATGTGTAAGCATGTGTCTTTTCAAATTACTTTTTTGGGAACAGGCATAATCACATTGAGAACAAGAAAATGGTTTCTCTCCAGAATGTGTAAAGATGTGCCTTCTTAAATATCTTTTATGGGAACAGGCATAATCACATTGAGTGCAAGAAAATGGTTTCACTCCAGAATGTGTAAGAATGTGGCTTTTTAAATTTTGTTTAAGGAAACAGGCATAATCACATTGAGAGCAAGAAAATGGTTTCCCTCCAGAATGTGTAAGCATGTGATTTTTTAATCTTTGTTTGACGGAACAGGTATAATCACATTGAGAGCAAGAAAATGGCTTCTCTCCAGAATGTGTAAGCATGTGACTTTTTAAATTTTGTTTAAGGAAACAGGCATAATCACATTGAGAGCAAGAAAATGGCTTCCCTCCAGAATGTGTAAGCATGTGATTTTTTAAACTTTCTTTGACGGAACAGGTATAATCACATTGAGAGCAAGAAAATGGTTTCACTCCAGAATGTGTAAGCATGTGATTTTTTAATCTTTGTTTGACGGAACAGGTATAATCACATTGAGAGCAAGAAAATGGTTTCCCTCCAGAATGTGTAAGCATGTGATTTTTTAAACTTTCTTTGACGGAACAGGCATAATCACATTGAGAACAAGAAAATGGTTTTTCTCCAGAATGTGTACGCATGTGGGTTTTTAAATAAATTTTTTGGGTACAGGCATAATCACATTGAGAACAAGAAAATGGTTTTTCTCCAGAATGTGTACGCATGTGATTATTAAAACTATTTTTTCGGGAACAGGCATAATCACATAGGGAACAAGAAAACCGTTTCTCTCCAGAATGTGTACGCATGTGGATTTTTAAATAATTTTTTTGGTTACAGGCATAATCACATTGAGAGCAAGAAAATGGTTTCACTCCAGAATGTGTAAGCATGTGATTTTTTAATCTTTGTTTGACGGAACAGGTATAATCACATTGAGAGCAAGAAAATGGTTTCCCTCCAGAATGTGTAAGCATGTGATTTTTTAATCTTTGTTTGACGGAACAGGTATAATCACATTGAGAGCAAGAAAATGGTTTCTCTCCAGAATGTGTAAGCAAGTGCCTTATTAAATTATGTTTATGGGAACTGGCATAATAACATTGAGAGCAAGAAAACGGTTTCACTCCAGAATGTGTATGCATGTGGCTTTTTAATCTTTGTTTAACGGAACAGGTATAATTACATTGAGAGCAAGAAAATGGTTTTTCTCCAGAATGTGTAAGCATGTGACTTTTTAATTTTTTTTTAACGGAACAGTTATACTCACATTGAGAGCAAGAAAACGGTTTTCCTACAGAATGCGTCAGCACGTGCCTTCTTAAATATTTATTACTGGAACATGAATAATCACATTGAGAGCAAGAAAACGGTTTTTCTCCAGAATGTGTACGCGTGTGCCTTTTTAAACTATTTTTTTGGGAACAGGCATAATCACATAGGGAACAAGAAAATGGTTTCTCTCCAGAATGTGTAAACATGTGCCTTCTTAAATGTTCTTTTAGGAAACAGGCATAATCACATTGAGGACAAGAAAATGGTTTCTCTTCAGAATGTGTAAACATGTGGCTTTTTAAAATATTTTTATAGGAACAGACGTAGTCACATTGAGAACATGAAAAAGGTTTCTCTCCAGAATGAATAAGCATGTGGCTTTTTAAACCACTTTTTTGGGAACAGGCATAATCACATTGAGAACAAGAAAATGGTTTTTCTCCAGAATGTGTACGCATGTGGGTTTTTAAATAAATTTTTTGGGTACAGGCATAATCACATTGAGAACAAGAAAATGGTTTTTCTCCAGAATGTGTACGCATGTGATTATTAAAACTATTTTTTCGGGAACAGGCATAATCACATAGGGAACAAGAAAACCGTTTCTCTCCAGAATGTGTACGCATGTGGATTTTTAAATAATTTTTTTGGTTACAGGCATAATCACATTGAGAACAAGAAAATGGTTTCTCTCCAGAATGTGTAAGCATGTGACTTTTTAAATTTTTTTTTTGGGAACAGGTGTAATCACATAGGGAACAAGAAAATGGTTTCTCTCCAGAATGTGTACGCATGTGGTTTTTTAAATAAAATTTTTGGCTACAGGCATAATCACATTGAGAACAAGAAAATGGTTTCTCTCCAGAATGTGTAAGCATGTGGCTTTTTAAATTACTTTTTTGAGAACAGACATAATCACATTGAGAACAAGAAAAAGGTTTCTCTCCAGAATGTGTAAGCATGTGTCTTTTTAACTTATTTTTTAGGGAACAGACATAATCACATTGAGAACAAGAAAATGGTTTCTTTCCAATGTGTGTACAAGAATGGTTCTTTAAGGTTTGCGGTAAGGAACATGTGTAATTACAGTGGGAGCAAAAGAAAGGTTTCCCTCCAGCATCTGCGAGCAGGTGCGTCTTGATCACTGATTTCTCCGAAGAGACATAATCGCCTTGTAACCAAGACAAGTCTTCCCCGCTGGGTGTCTGGGATTCTTTAGCACTGCAGTTTGAAAGAATCTTTAAGTTTTGAGTGTTATCGAGATAACCTGGAACAATTAAATTAGTTTTAAATATTATATAATAATATTTTTATTTGGTTAATTAAATAATTAAAGAAAATAAAACAAGTAAAAAATTACTGTTTATGGATTTCTGAATTTGTAGTGCATCTAAATTACTTAAACGTCTAAGGGCCGGATGTTTCATGTTGGATTAAAGTAAGCGTTCTTTTAAAGCATAGATTTTTACGTTCTCCACCAATCAGACGATCCGTTTTCGTAAAAATCTATACTTTAATCGACCGCTTACTTTGATCGAACTTGAAACAACCGGGCCTGAATGTGAAGAATATTGACTCCTGTATTTTTATCAAAACTATGGTTATTTTCAATAATTATTCGCGCATTCAATTCATAAATTGTAAACATATAAAATTCTAGGCCATTGTGTAGTTGAAGATGCGGTATCCAATTCTGGCTCCCCAGGGGCGGATAACATCGCTTATGGATTTTCAGAGATAGATTCTCAAATTTTTAAAATATTTGCAAAGAAAATATTTTTGTATTACTAAAGAAGTATTTTGTTTTTCTTGGTACACAACTGAAATGAAATAAAGATGTAGATAAAATATTAATTCCATCGAAATTCCAAAATGTAATTGACACATTTATAGAAACAAATAAAACAAAAACAGGAGTATTACGATAATACTCAGTCGTTATAGTCAATTTAAAGACTTTGGTGTACGAATAAAATAGAGATGAAAAAAGAAGAATCAAGAGGCTCTCGAAACGTTCTGAAACATCCAGGCGCGGGTGGGGCAGCGTGCTATATATAGCTCGACACTGTACGTCAGGCAATTCCAAGTTAAAATTAAATACGTTATGTTGCATTTCTACGTTGCGCATAAGTAATGTAAAACAAACAGTAGGCTCTCCGTAGTGCCAGAGATTATTCGTAGTGCCAGGGAAAATATTGAACAGGATAAAAATCTACCTCATATATGAGCGTGGTGTATACTGAAATAAAACCGCTTTGCCTAGAATATTAAATGTGTGCTTTTCCATACTGTAAAATGTAACGCGAATCTGTGTGACGGTCACCCTTATTCATCTGATTTTGCCTCACTTAAACTCATATTGATATCACCTACCAAAAGAAAAAATAATTTACCATCGAACACTGTCACATAATACAAATTTAATGTTGAAATATTTAATCAGATTTGTTAGTTTTAAGATAACGGTAAATTTATAATCATCAAAAATTAAAATAATAAAAGCGGAGAAAGAATCATTCACCAAAAATAATACTTTGATTACTAATATTTTAGAAAAAGAAATATACAGGGGCGGTGATTCTTCTATATTATATATTGTCATGAAATTATTTCGCACCAACCGGTGTTATCAAAATAAAATTAAATAAATATTTAATTGCCATAAATAAAAATGGATTGCACATCACTACGATGGTGCATCGCCGCTCGAAGGCTATAAAATGCCCTACAAACTGAATATCTCTCTTTTTCTGCGTACAGTACTGCCTCCAACCACGACTATTATCGAGGGTCCGAGAGCCATGGAATAAATTCCGCCCGGTAAATAATCAGAAAAGTGCAACCATTACTGAGTCAGCCGAAGCTAAAGGTATCATACTAATTATTCTTATTTATTTTCTTTCAGGACCCTCGAAACCCTCGAAACCTTCGAACACATCAAAACTCTCGAACTCTTCGAAAGTCGAACACCTTGAATACTCTATAATTTTGAAAACCTCCAAGTCAGCATAACGGCGTCTAGAATGAATCGTTTAGAGTCATTATATTAATTCTAATAACTCCATGTTAACTAATGTGATTTTATAATTTATCATCCGCCATAAAACTTCCGGATTAACGTTCCCAAGAGATTGTCTTTATTTTGAACTAATAATTTGCATTGCTTCTATTATAATTCATGGATAAAACCTTGTACAAAATTTACTAAACTAGCCTAATCATATCCCGTACAGCTACGTCCGTCACACTTGACCGAGTCGAGCCCATAAGCCCTAGTCTCTCGCTCTACTACGGCAGCCGGTGGAGGTAGAACTTCGGTCGGGAGGCTGCTAACTAAACGGAGCAGAAGTCTCTTCTAGACCTGACTCCACAGTATGGGAAGCGTGCCTCGGGAAAAGGACCTCGCAAACAATAGAATCCGTTTCAATTATGGCACCTTTGCACATAAATACCGCCCGTACAGAAGTTCCGTCTCAATATATATATATATATAATATATATCTATATATATATATAAAAGGCAATGTTCGAACACGTGTCCTCTATAGACTCAAAAACTACTGAACCTATTTAGGCGCGGTTTTTTGAAAAAAGATCGGCATTACTCACGGAAGGTTTTAAGCAAACATGATTTTGCTACATTATGAAATGAAGTTTTGCAAGAAACTTAATGATGTTTAATCTTATTTGTGATGATTTTACATTCTGACTGTTTGACTTTTCTATTGTAAAATTGCTGTTGGTGTTGGATTTTTCTTTTGTTAATAATGCCGCCAAAACGACAAAATATTGATCGTCGTAGAGACGCAGCGAAGAGAAGACGACAAAATGAAACAGGTGAAGAAACAGCATGACGAAATGAATGAAACAGATGACATATCATCTCACAATCACACGTTAAAACCACCAAGTAAACAAATAACGATAAACAAATCATAAGGTCAATCATTGCCAATATGTTGATTGAATTTGGAGAATCCATTATTATGTGTTAAGTATTCTATACGAATCGTACATTTCATAGAGAAGCAAATCTCGACGTTTTGCTGAACACTTATCCAGCGTCATCAGGAGAGCGTTCGTTTCTTCTACAATAGAGGTCGCCGGTGTGCAGTAAGTACTTTTTCCATCTTCGGGCTTTTTTGCGACGTCTCTTAAAGGGGGAATCAAAATCGTGAGAACAGGCCGCTAAATAAATGATGGTTTGTAACTGCCGTCTCTATTGAAATGAGGGTGTTTGTATATTTCGATGGACTCTCCCACTGATCTAGGTATATGGTGCGGTTCCGGTGATAGGATTTTTGTCTTGTCAAATCTGATGAAATGACTGAGATTCTCTTTGCCGTTGCCGATTTGTTGAGGTTATTATTTTAATTGCCATAATATATTCATTCAAACATGTAGTGATATTGCGTTAGGTTTATCCTATATAGAATGCTCCACAATCGCTTGAAACTCTTTATACACCTGGAGACTCAAATGGTGTGCTATCTTTTACACTACCTAACATACGCGAGATCGAACTATGGGGGATGAAAATTGTTTTTATGTTTAATTTCAGCAACAGCCGGCTGATTTTGTCAGTAAGACCCCTGATGTAAGGTAAGTAAGCTTTGTTCCTTGGGACATTACATTTGCTGGATCTTTTTTGTGGGATCGTTACATGCGAAGAGTATTCATTGGCCATGAGTGCGTCTTGCACTATATTCTTTTTCGAGAAATATTTTCTTTGTCGCAACTTCTGTTCGCCCGTGTTATTAAAGACGTGGGGACCGACCTCAATTGCGCTGGGTGGTGGTGCGAGGATTTATGTAAATACCTATAAGTGTGTGTCGGTTTCCTGTATACATTGTGTCCTAAACTACTATCCTCTCTTCGTTGTACTTGAACATCTAAGAATGCTGATGTTTCATCCTTTTCAACCTCCACGGTGAATTTGATCTGTGGATATTGGCTATTTAAATTTGGTAAACAATTATAAGCGCCTCATGTACGTGTGGGTAATCACAAAATGTGTCATCTACATTGCAGAATACGTGTTTTTTTCATGGACAATTATACGTAGCATGCTTCCGTGTAGGAAAACGAATGTACATATATACAAAAACATTGTACATATATACAAGAGCACTGAAATGAACTTAAAGTTGAATATAACAGTAATAACAATTTATGTTATAGTAATTGAAAACAAAAAATAATAATGTTGATGATCTAATTATTTAACTATATACAATTATAAGTGAATATGATAGTTTGTGCATGTATAAGGGGAAAACTACAGAGAAGAGAAAAACGTTCTGAAATTACCTACCCAATCTTATGTAAACTAAAATGCCTAACTAACCCAACCCATAAATGTATGGCGTTTCCGAATATTTGGTAAGTCACGGTATTCGCCAAATGAATCCGAAAGGTATTAAATTATTATATTTTATTACATTATATAATAATAAAATATATTTATTATATTATATTATGGAATATTAAAAATCTAATGAATTTCTGTATTCAGTATGTTTTTCTGATCTATGATTAAGGGAAACTGATGGTATTCGTATTGACAAATCTGCGTAAATGACAAAATTTACGATAAATATTTCATAAAATTTACAGTTAAAAACTATAATGAACTTTGGATACTGCGCAACTCATTCAAATTTAATTTATATTAAAATCAGGGCACTCAACTATTCAGGGGACCGTGCTCTTAAAAAAACACGAAGTTATCCCCATATTCTATAATTTAGACTTTTCGTATTAGAAAATATCTCATGAAAGCTATAACGTGTTCTATATCTATACTCAACCCTGTAACGTGGGACCGACATTCTATTTCATGGATTGATAATCCAAAGGAATCAAGAGCTCACCAGGGCGCTGGTCGGGCCTCCTGGAGTACTCCAAGCACTCCTGCTTGATGTCCGGATATGATATATCCACATCAGTGTAGAGCTCTTCACCGCCGCTCCCGGCTGGAGACCCCTCCCCTGTCTGCCCCACCCCTCCCTGCGCACTTCCCCAGCCTGCACTGCTGCAGCCTGGCTCTGGAATCAAGACAACAATCCAATACAACAGAGCTTGAGAGTTGCCTGTCTCCTGGGCCCGGCTCCATGGCACCTCGGGCTGTACTTACATCGAGAAAGTCATCATACAATAACCCGTATCCAAATCAGGCGACCGGGCGGGCTGCTTCCTACTGCGATTGGCTTAGTTATTCCTAGATAAAGTGACTTAAATTTCAAAACAAAACAAATGTATGTTGGAATTTGTCACTTTTAAGCCTTATAAATCGGAAAAAATTTACAATATTAAAGAAACTCCGAGTGTTTTTTTTTCCTCGCGTAATAAAGGACCCTGATTACAAAAATGAGGTCAATTTTAGGCGTGATCAAGTTAAAAGCAGTTATTTTAAGATAAAAACGATAAATTTTTACACTTTAGCTCATCTATACAAATAAAAATGTAAATGTTCGTTTATAAAAAATCGCTAATCTCTGAAAGTTCTTCACTGTGTGCTTTGAAATTTTGGCAGAACGTGAAAATACTTAAATTTTGTAAAATTTGACCATTCGCAGATGATGCGCTAGTATATATCAGAAGACAGTTACATAGAAATCATTAACAAACTAAACCATGACCTCAATCAAATATCAATATGGCTGATAATAAATAAATTGAAATTTAATATCAACAAAACAAAAGTAATGAACATAGGAAATAAGAGAATAACAGATGCACCAATAAAAATTATCGATGGGTAAGCAATAAAAGAAACAACTGATGTAAAATACTTGGGAATAATTAAAGATAATAAATTAAACTTTTCATTGAACACTAATTATGTAACAAAAAAAATAGCAAAACGAATTTCACTCTTAGGAAGAATCAGAAGACATATTAAAATTAAAATAATAGTCCCCCACATCAACTACTGCGGCAGTATACTATTTCTAGCTAATGAAGAAGAATAGAAAAAATTAACAATACTCCAAAATAAAGTATTAAGAATTATACTAAAAAGAAATCGATACACAAGAATCAAAGTGATGTTAAAAAAGTTTACAATTAATGACATTTAGAAAAATAATTAAATTTAATGTACTTCTATTTATATACAAAATTGTTAATGGACGCAACAATACATTTGAATTAGTAAGAAAAATAAGTAAAACCAACATGAACATGACCATTGTACAAGAAAAAAAGATGAAATAGGATTGCCATTCAGAAAGAAAAAAGATCGCAAACTTCTGTGATGTACAGTGGGATGAAGCTGTATGTGAGTCTGCCAGAAGATATTAGAGACGAAAAAAATATGAAAAGTTTTAAGTAAAAACTAAGAAAGTTTGTGATACTTGCTTTTGATTAGAAATTTGATGTAATGATTTTTTACAATGTATATATTAGGAAATATAAAGGTGATTATATTACCTATTATAAGAATAAAAAAATAATTTTAAAAAATACAACGTTATTTCCGTTTCCTTGTAGGGCCCCATTTTTCTATCTGGTTCGGCTCGCCTTGCTTGTCATCTCTATGTGTATTGAATCCGGGCTGCCTCGGGCCCGGATACAAAACATCATGTTATTAAAATAAATAATAATGCAAATCTGCAAACAACTATCTGTCGTCTAAATTCAGTGGTTACTGGACGAAATATTGGATGCACCAGATGTAACCACATGATTCCAGCTTGTAATTATACAAAATCCTCTGACGATTATGGAATTTCCAAACATATCTATTGACGAATAATCACCTGATGTCTACCATTAATGTCAAAGCGATCCGAAGTGAGTAATAATATTCTACTTTATGCAACTGCACCAGGTGGATTTACATTTCTATTCCAAACTAAGAGGATTCAATTGATGCGTACTGCGATTGAACTTCCATACTAATTGTATCAAGAATATCTTCCCATGTTCGAGCATACGTCACACGCGAGGTACTCTACAAAAACCACATCGTGTGTTTTAATATAAAGGCCTGTAGAGTCAGTGAAATTCTATAAGAAAAGCTTATTCAGTGTAGCATGTCAGATATTTCTGCATACTAAAATAACCATGTCTCTGTCACATCGGCTGTACGCCAGACCACGTGTCTAAAGATCCGTCGACGGAATCTATCCTCGATAATTTGAGATAACACTATTCACTGATACCATGATTAAAGAAAACCTTATTCGAACCTACTGTTTATGTCTTCTTGTCATCTATTGAATATACGTGGAATTAAACAAACCTATCTTCTTTCATTTCATCGCAGACAACTAAAACATAATAATATGAACCTACGCTTCTGCACAGAGCTAACCGAAATAAAACCCACATGTACGAATTAAAAAAAAATTAAAAAAAGATTTAACATAAAATTAATTATAACAACCATACGGCACAGCGCGGATAAGTTCCACATAGGCTTTGGAAATACCAAGGATGTAACATCTAGGTGGCGGCGTGTTACAAATGTGTGGAGATTCATACCAACACACTGATAGCCGCCTATCTAGAACACACATACAGTGACGCACCTACGTGACAGGGGTCGGTGACACACGCTCGACACGCAAACGATGTATGCACCACCACAGGTGAATCTGCTATCGCATCGAAGGTGCGGCGGCCGCGGACCGTGGAAAATGGGTACGCAACAAACAGAGGGCATAACACTTCGCTGGATCAGCATGACTCCCAGCACGAAGAAAGAGGACTTCGCAATTCCTTTGTGCAGATCGACTATAAGAAGCCGGACGCACAACACCATCATCTCACTTGCTCAGTGGCTTCTGGTACGGCGGAAGCCTTCCCCGATCGAAGTCTCACTTCTCGGGGACATATATATCGAACGGAAGCTCTCGCCGATTATCATTGTATACTTGTACTCTACAAATTTTGTATTCGTAACTGTAACTTTTACTCGTCAGTAAATTCTATTAAATCATCGCGACTATGGAACTTCATCTACAACAACAGAGATATCCGACTCTGGTAAAAACGGAGTGCTGACCCTTATTCAAGATTATTAAAGTAGCTTCTCGACCTTACACAAAGGGTTGATTCACGCACACCAACCCCCACAATTGCATCCATCTGCCCCGGCATTGACTGCTACAAAGTTTATCTCTTAAATTTAAGTTATCTCTATTTAAAGATTGGTTTCAGACCATTCAAGCAGAATGATTATTTACAAACCACTTCTCAAAGCGCAGTTGTGTTGGTTCTGGTTCATTTTATAATTCTTAATTTGATAAATTTAAATAACGTTTCTTTTGTCATTGCAAGAATAACTTCTATCTATTTTACGACATTAATCAGAAGACTAATTCATTAAAATAATTATGCATTTCCGTACTAGCCGATATTTTAATGTTAATTTATGATTTTAAATATGGTAATTTTACTTACGAATTTTTTGTCCATGAAAGAATAACATCCATATATTTTTACCACATTAATCAAAAGATTAATGCACTGCAATAGTTATGCATTTCCGTACTAGCCGACACATAAATGTCATTTTAGAATTCTACATCTTTTCATGTGATTTATAAATTAAAGTCGAAGTTTTCTCCATATGGTGGTCCCTGCCCTTAGTCTAACCTGTAGGATGCCGACTGGCTTAGTAAAGACGAATCCACGCCTTATCTCAATGCTCGATGACGTGGGGTCCAGGGTGTGGTCGCCCTGGCACAAGGCCCAGAGCGACAGCACCCGGGATGCCATGTCGCGACCTTTAATATCGCATTACAATATTAAACACATAACAATGTACTTCTACGATTCTGTAATAAAGGGGATTCATTGTAGAATCACAGTAAGTAGTTTGCACCAAAATTGTTAATGCACTTTCCGGTTCTCTAATTCGGACAAAATATTTATAACTATACCAATAATAAAATTAGCGTCTTTTGTAAAACAGCTGTTGGACGTAAAAGCAACACACGCGTCAATGTCTATATCTATATAATTCTACACTGCTTATCCGATCTGACCCAATGCATACTTATTATTTAGGACCCGGCGGACTACATAGGCGTAATTTTCCCCCTTCCCCAGCCCATGATATATTTTCCATGCAAATCTGTACAGTTCGACCGATCTGACTCAAGTTTTGCATCTTATTCACCGGTGGGTGACAGAAGTGACATTTCCCCTCTCCCGATTTGCCCCTCCCTCTGATATATTTTCCATGCAAATCTGTATCGTTTGACCAATCTGACCCATATTTTGCAAACTTATTCTTTAGGACCCGGCGCGTAACATAGGCAACATTCGACTTTACCCCCTTACCCTACCCCTCCCCTGATATATTTTCTGTACAAATCTACGCCGTTTGTTGGATCTGACTTAAAAAAATTATACTTATTCTTCAGTACAAAGCGGCTAACATAGATGATATTTCCCCCGCTTTTGTTTTACCCCTCCCCCTCCCCTGTTATATTTTCCATGCAAATCTATACCGCTCGACCGAACTGATCCAAACTTTGTATAGGAACTTATTCTTTAAGACCGGGTAACGTAGGCGACATGTCCACCCTCCTCCCCCTGGTATAATGTCAATGCAAATCTGTAAATCTGCAAAGCGGTAAACGTAGTCCACATTGTCGTCCTGGACATGCCATCCATTCCACCCTAGATTAAATGGAAACATAGTTATTTAAGAACACAAAACAATGGAACCTTTGTTTCCCCTCACAAACTTATTTTTTTACTTAATCCTTAACCCGTGCAACGCCGGGTACGACCAGCTAGTAGAAAATAAATGTTTGAATAAACATTTACCATAGATAGGAGAAAATTAATGTATGCGAAGCACAGACAAGGAATTATTTTTACAAATGAATTGTTTTGCAAGTCATTTATTACTATAATCACATTATATTAATAAACCAAAGCAACGTTATTCTATCTTACTAAAATAATTATAATATAAATTAAACAAACCAAACCTAATGACCTAACCCAACCTAATCAAATCTAATAACCTAACCAAACCCAATAACCTAAAATAAAAAAAAGCACCTATATTCAATAGTCATAATATTTCTTTCGTCTATAAATAAAAATTTGTCATGTAATCATTGCATATGACATATGGTTTATACATTTTTCCTCAGATATTGCCTAAATTCGATTGTCAAAAGCAATTTAGAAAAAAAGACGTCAATATTTTTCGAAACAATAATCTCCAAATTCAAATTAATATTCAATCAATTTTTCTCAGCTAAAGCGGGGCATTCACTTTCCTGCATGGCAGTCCGCCGTGCCGCGCCGGCGCACAGTGGGTCGAAACCGTAATTTGAGGGACTTAGGGACCAACTTTCTTTGTTTACTTTTTTCTTTATGCGGATGGATAGAGCTCATTAACCTTATCAATAGTTGTCCTATGAAAATTTTTCCTCAACTTTATAGTTTGGGCAAAAAAAAAAGTTTTGTATTTTTTGTATGGAGCGGATCAAATAAAATTAAATTTCTGCTAAGTGGTGACCGACCCTGCTTTGACACTTTTTTTTCTCATACCTTGTCTAGTCTACCATCGTTTGATGCTATGAACATGTACATAAGCTCGCAATTCTACGAGATAAATGGATCGAAAAAATAAAAAAACGTATATATTTTAAATATTATTTTTTAATTTCGTAATTTCTTTTATGTCAAACTAAATATGAAATAGTGAGTAAAAATACATTATAACACAAATAATCAACTAAAAAACCAACAAAATTCGACTAAAAACTAACTAAATGAACACTTAATAATACAATAGCAAAAACTTTAATAATCTTCCTGCAGAAATCAAACAGCTAAAAGACATACAACTATCAAAAAAGAAATTAAATGAACATTTAAAATAACACAATAATGTTTTTAAAAAAAAGTGTTAGTCCCTCTCTGAGCACAAGAGCTTGTCTCTTTTTTGGAAAGTGAGTGTGAAAAGTGAAAGTGAAAAACCAAATCTAACAAATGTAAATGATGCATGATCTATATATTGTATAAAATATTACACTAATAAAAAAATAAGATATGTGTATTATATTATATAATTATTTGGATAATGGACTGCTGCCTTCACTGGACGTATTTACTTTGTTTATTGCAGATGCCTTATTATTGACAGCATGTGCCAATTCAATTAACCCTCGGGGTACCATCATGTTGCCCTGACTTAATTCTCCCATAACCTTGGAGTGATTTATGATGATATTTTGTAAACCGGAGTACTTCTGAGTCTTTTTATTCTTTGGTTGTTTGCTTGTACTTTCCGTGGATTTATTTTGTCCGGCTATTGAATCTTGTTGAACCTGAAAACATTAATTTGGTCAAAACATGAGAAAATATTCATGTTCAAATACGCAAAAATAATAATAATTTAATTTATTCATAGTACGGATGAATTTTATTATTTTCCCCCTTACTCGTTCATTGAGATGTTTCACATTGTTTCATTACAAAAAACAAAAGTTTACTATTAAATAATCATGTTAAATTGTCTCCAAATAGGTGTGATATAAATTATATAGCTCTGTTGCAGTAGAATTATCTTCAATCGTTATGTTCGTTATTATCGGAGAATGCGCAGTTTCCAATGCGTCACCATCAATTCCCGGTTCGGAAACATTGGGCACTCCCGTTACAACTGTCGGGCATATAGTATTTAGAAGACGTTCTTCTATCTCAGTGAGAGATTTCCTCGTTGCTGGACCACCCCTGGTACCTTGCACTTCATACAACAACTCTCGCGCTTTTCTCTTCACCTTTGTCTTCAATTCCCCGAATGCCTAAAAATAAAGGAAATTATTTTAATATATTTATGAGTAAAATGGATAATAGTAACATTCATTAAACAAAAGTGTCAAATTTAAATTATGAATCTTTGAATCATTACATTATAAACATGTGTTGAGTAAAATATTAACCATTAAAATATCTCGTCTCCGCACTATGCATGCCGTGCAATGACAAATAAATACAAGAAAAGAGAAGGGATGAATTGGGTACTTACTTCTTTCCATTGTTCCACAGTTTTTACCGGTCCATGGCTATTCAACGCGGCACTTATCTCTTTCCATTTTTCATCTATTATTTGCAGATCGATGGGCATAGTAATTTTGCTGAGCACTGCCGAATGAATTTCTATAAACTCCACTAGCATCATTTTTTGTTTCTTTGTCATTCTACGAGACCTGGATGACATTCTTTAAAAAATTGATAAACGCGTGTTAGCCAAAAGGATTCTAGACAGAAACTAAAAAGAATTTGACTCAAATAATACACAATCAACACGACAACTTGTCGAAGGAACGTAAATATCTTGACGTTTGTTTATACTAACATAATAAAAAGTTTGACAGATGACGTCTGAAATGTGTCTCCTACCACGCCGCGCGGTAAAATTGTCTCTACCTCATTTCATGGTACACTTTTAACCGGCCTCTAAAATATATGCATTTAAAGGATCCGTTAAAAACGAAGACCAAATTCCAGATTTTCGATTAGCGGAACGCTAAAATGATTTTTTTTAGCGGCCGTTAAAATTAGCGGTTGAGTTACGGAATCGGGGTCTATGTCAGTTTATTGTCTATAGCGTCTGTCACTTGAAATGTGTACTTGTTTTAGATTTTCTAAATTTGACTTTTTTCCTTTCATTCATCTATAACAGCCGCATGAGGCGCGCCACACATCTCTAATAACAAATCGATAATGAACCGACGACTCACCGGCGCCCTGGTCGGCCCTCCTGGAGTACTCCGAGCACTCCTGCTTGATGTCGGGACACGATATGTCCACTTCAGTGTAGAGCTCTTCATCGCCGCTCCCGGCTGCAGACCCTGGCTCGGGCTTGACGGCAGGAACATCGCAGCCAATGCGTTTCATGGTATAATACGGTTCTAATATTTTCCAACGAGCACGTCACGCTACTAGCAATGGCGATTTTAAAATGCACAGAATAAAGAAGATAAATAACGCGCACTCATGACTTCCATGACTTTTAACTGTCGCCACCTAGCGACCGTCACATACTTTTAGTTTGATTTATTTATTTGTTTAAATTAATATTTATTCCTCAAAATATAAAATAGGTTATAAAATAAAATATGGTCAATTTGAATTAAATATTTATTTATATCAAATCCGCCAATTCCATAATAAGAGTTAGAAAAAGTATTGGCAAAGAAAACTGATAATTACATAATGAATATAATAAATTTCCCATTAAAATAAATTTAGTATGTTACAATAAAAAAATATGATAAAGATTTTACAAATCGAATGAATTTTGAATGCAATCACATAGAACATTTTAAAAATATTATTAAATAAAAGTGAATTTTTTTTAATGACATGTGATGTTATTTCTTTCTCCTGAAAAATGGTAAATATTCTAATAAGTGAATTTACCGTGGAAGTGACGATATATAACACTTTTAAATCTGCCAATTTTATAATAAGAGTTACAGTAATGTTAAAACAATTAATATTTAATTGTACAATACCTTTTGTAACATATATGGACCGCATGCCCTAATAGAAATAAATTCATGACCAGGTAACGATATTGGTGATTTTACATTTTTTTTTCACTCTTAGCAAATTCCTAATTTCTTCAAACAATTTGCTTCAACAAAACCATTTAAATACATATTTAAGGTCTCTTTCCGGTGGTGAAAAATTTAAGGTAGCCGGGGTCATACTTTGGGGCTGATCAACAACCAAATATTGTCGATCTTCAATAACATTACAAGATAAAAATGATTTTAATGAAGAGTAACTAATATATCGCCCTCGTCTTCCTCGCAAATTAAACCAATAGAGTGAGCAGAGGCTTAATTTGTTATTATTAGAGATTTGAATGAATTTATAAATGATGTGCATGCCAAAGAAATTTTCAAGGTGGTCTTGATTAAGATTTCACGGTAGGACAAATCGAAACTCATAGTTGGATAAAAGTTTGTTTGACAAATATTTAATACCTTTAATTGTAGTGATCCGGTTACGCATAAAAGGTGGGACAGAGATCTTTTTAGTGATAGGATTAACAAATTTTATGGAATTTAAAGTTGACATGTGAAATATTATTTTCATACTATAAAAGATATGCGTCAAATAGAACTATTGTTGGAGAAAAATTATTTGATATAAGATATGTCAATTATTTGACTTCAATGAGTTTGTAATATTTAATGTTAATATTTCTAAGCAATGATATAATAAACTGTAGATACGTTACAAGCGTGAAATCCTGGCATCCCAAAAGTAAGGTAAGCACTGGACGCGGGACATCAGGTAGATTGTTAATATAATGATTCCACCAAGGCTTTTCATATAGTCAACCATGATGTATTATTGAAAAGGCCGTAGGTATGAGATTGGTTCTCGGCTAAAATCAATGGCAAGCTACCTACCTCCAAATTAGAAACCAATTCGTCTCCTACAGTCTATTCGCTTTAGAGTGTTTCCACACTTTCTCGGAGGTCTCGCAAGGCTCCGTAGCTGTTTTCTATTTTTATTATTAATATGAACATTTATTTTTAAACTAGCGCTTCTTGTTATTTGCAGATGACTTAAAGCATTTTATAATGGTGGTAACCTCGGATGATTTTCATCTCCTCCAAGCAGATATATCAAATATATATGAATGGAGAAGGCGAAATAAACTTATGTTTAATGTTTCCAAGTGTTCGGTTACATCTTTCACAAGGGCCCAAAAAACTCTAGTCTATCGCTACAAAATGAACGACCAAAATTTAATATGTAAGCATGTGTCATTTTAAATCATTTTTTTGGGAACAGGCATAATCACATTGAGAGCAAGAAAATGGTATGTCTCCAGAATGTGTGGCTTTTTAAACTGTATTTAAGGGAACATGCATAATCACATTGAGAACAAGAAAATGGTTTCTATCCAGAATGATTAAGCATGCGGATTTTTAAATGAATTTTTAGGGAACAGGCATAACCTATGCGATCTATGGTACAAGAAAGTCGTTTCCCTCCAGAATGTATAAACATGTTTTTAAATTGTGTTTAAGCATCAAAATACACAATGAATAAGTCATTTGGGTCAGCTAAAAGTTTGAGTGAAAAAAGTGAAGAAATAGTATTTTGTTATGCAAAAGTGATATACCGTTTAAAAGACAAAAACCGGATTAACATCCCTAATTTTGTTCTTCCATTCTTTATACAGAATTAACAGTGGAATATACAGTATAAAAATTCTGATGATAGAAAAGTTAACCATAGACATTTAACGAAATAGATTGGTGACAAAAAAAAAATAAGAGAGAAGTTCCCATCTTTTGTGGATATTATTGAAAGGCAAGTTAAACATAGATACATGGCGAAATAGATTGGTGACTCGAACAAATAAGAAGGAAGACTATTTTTTGTGGATATCAAATTAATAAAAGTAACTCAAGATGGATCACCTGAGTTATATAGAAAAATGCAACCAATGCGGTAAAACAGATAAAAAATCATATCAATGACACGGCAACGAAACTTAGCAAAGAGCAAATGAATAAACTGAACCCCAAGGTAATTACTATTTTAGGAGTAATTAGCGAAATTGTGACAAAAATGGTTGAAATTACCAGGGAAAAGAGAATAGTAGAGGAGATTACAGACATTAAAAAAATAAAAAGTGAACATGAAGTCAAAAAATTTTTTACACACGCATCTAAGCCCTTCGAACCAATTGTCATTATGAAATCAAAATCCAATGGTGAAAATTGTCGAACTTGATGATAAACATATCCCCGAAGAAATTGAATACAAAATAAGGAAACAAAATGAATACTTCGGCAATGCAACTTAAATATCGGTCAAATACATTTTGACGTAGCAACCTCCGTTCGTCACACTTCTTCGCGAAACATCTAAAAGTAATGAATTTATCGATCCCCGCACCAAATATCTGCAAGTTATCTGCATCGGCAACCCAAAGCCTCGGGGCGGGGTTGTTCTCTGGACCCATAAGGGAGCAATCCTGCTTCAGATGCAAGGCCAGTAAAATGAAGACCACGACATGCCTGGTATTCCAAATTTTTTAATCATCAACTTCACGTCACGCCTGGAGCGAGCTGGGAGTTTATCTGGCTCCGAAAATTTAATAGAACGAGTGCATAAGTGGTCGTGCCGTTTTTAAAAGAACATTGCTAACTACATGCGGAAGCGGTGTTTTGTGCCAGAAATTGTGACATGTTATCTGAAATCAATGTCACCAAGCGAATGTATTCGCACAGCCTATTGTAGCTTCATTGTTTTTTGAATCTGATTCAGAAATTTTGACCTGATGTTAATTGAATCTACAGAATGTGATTGCCGGCGTTCCGACACCAGCGCTGCCGTCACCGCTAGTAGTATAAAAGAATTTAGTTTCGATTGTCTTTTCCATCCTTGTTTAATGCGGCCGCTAGCGATGATGTCGAGGCGCGGTAAATTAAATTATTCAACTCTATTTATTGTACAAAAAATGATTTGAATGTGCAAAATTCACAAAATATTTTATGGAAAATTGTCACCTTCTGTGGCACCATTAATTTTTGATTAAATTTATTTGAATAAATTCACATGTTAACTAAAGAATGTTTCGTTGTATAACCCTTGTCATTGAACTGTTGCAACATTAAATATGTTAAAATGAGAAACAGCTGAAGTGCGGCGTACACGACACCAGAAATACCCTGAGTTTGAAATGTAGAAGTAAGGTGAGTCCCATTCTTCTCCGACTGAGCAAAACTGGTGGTGACGAGTTCTGATGGAAGCAACAGAACCTCACGTCATAAATTGGCACCCTGTATGTGGAACTGTCGGTGACGCTGAGACGACACCGATATTTTGTGGTATCACCTTTAATTTGGCACCCTGTAAATTTAATTGATCTTTCTGGTGGCGTGTACGTCGATTTCACTTCGGCCAAGTGTAATATTTTTTTTGAGAGTCTGGTGAACGGGGAACATATTTCTGGTTTTTCTTAGTGTCCCTGTTCAGTTTGAATTATAATGTAAAGTGTAAAACCAGTGGCGTCTATTGTATTTGCAACACTTCAATGAAAATGGGGATATGAGGAAGTGCCAAATTTCGAATCGAATTGTTCTAAAGATTTTTTTTATATAAGTCTGTTGCAGAGGAGAGAATGTGTACGTGACGAGATTCGAACTCGACAGATGGGATAGCGGTCTAGCGAGCCTGCTGAGAATGGTGTAGAGAATCGTTGCCTCGAGTCTCCGTTTTAAAAAAAAAAGCTAAGTATTTTTGTTTCAGTTATTCATTGATGTAAATTGTTTTAATCTCCTTTAAAGTAAATGCTATGACCAAAAGGAAGAATGTAAAAATGTTAATTTGTTTATAAATTTCTTCTCAAATATAGTGATTCGGGTGAAAGTAGTCATCTTATAAGTAAACGTAAAACTTGAAATTAAATTCATATTTTTAAAGTGAAAATTTTGTATGAGAAGGATGATGCTAATACAGGTTTGCAAAAATTGTTACATTAAAAGTAAAAGAAAGAGCTAAAAATTTTTATGCAAAGTGTAATGTTCTAAATGGTCGCCAAAATGTTTTTTTTCAGTGATAATTGTTATGGTAAATCTGTAAAATTACCCACGTGACGACAATAAGATAGTACCTAATGTCTGTTAACTAGGATCACGGTAATAAGAAATTTAATTGTAACAAAAGTGGCACATGCATTGAATCTTGGTGACAATAAGACATCAAAATTTTTGTATGTGAAGGCAGTTGTGAGACATCCGCGATAGTACATCATATCTTATTGTCAACTAATATTCTTGAACAAAGTAATTGACGTGGTTATCGAAGACATTCCTTGACTTAATAACATTTGGCCATAGACTCATGTGAGTAGTCATTCTTTTACTAAAATTATATGTAAGACTATTTGATAAATCAGAAATTGCCACGTATTCGAGATATTCAATAATGCATCAGTGAAACTGATCGACTACGTAGTGCAAATTGTGCCGCTGAGGAATTATAGGAAAAATAATGTTTTAGAAATCCATCCGTGTAGTGAAATGAGATTTGACAAAACGATCAAATGCAAGGAATCGGGGAGACGTTGACCTCCACCTTCTCAGTCTGAGTAGTTTGCTTTAAAAAAAAAATTTTTCTTGTGACATTTCAAGGTGGTAATTCCGTAGAAATTGCATAATGCTCACATTAATTTAATAATGGTGAGATTTTTTTTTCTTTTATATATGGTTCTGGACGCTGAGGTCAGACCATTATTCCACCAAATTGTAGATTCTTTTGCTGTGCCTTATAAAATTAGAGTGATCATGTATCCCTGTATAAATGCAAAATGGCGTATTTTGCGACTTTATTGTATGAAAACTACCATTAATTGCAGAGTGTGAAGAGCGCCCAGGATAGAGCTGCAGAACAGGACTCCCATTAAGAGCTTATTGAAAACAAAGGCAGAAGGACTGGGGACGGACATAGGCTGTGACGGGAAAGCGGTGGTCACCAGGAAACATCCGGTATATCATTTTCATTACATTGATAGTCAGTTGATTAGATGCCGAACAGTTGAAGGATATTATGGTTAAATTAGGCATCCAAACCCAAGGGTTGGAGTTGCCTGAGCTCGTAGAGAGGGCGCGATCTCACAATGAGTCAGTCATAGAGAGTGCAAAACTAACATATGAAAAACTATGCCATAGCTTGTCGGAGCAATCAAGCCTCCTAAAGAGATCTTCGACGGCATATATAGATGCGCCGTCCACCTCGAAGGACGAAAAGCCGAAACCTGAAGAAAGGATTGTGGAGAAAATTTACTTTCAAAACTCCGCCGCCAGGTTGTCGTTTTGGAAAATCAAGTATGACGGACGGTCAAATGTGTCAGATTTCTTAAAGGAGGTCGAGATTCTCAAGTTTGCGCGAGGCGTCACAGATGAAATTCTTTACAAATGCTTTATTGATCTGATAGACGGAGACGTTAAGGAATGGTATATCAATAAAAGAGGGGAATTTGAAGATTGGGCCGCGCTTAAAACTGGGTTTGTGGAGATGTACGCTCCAGTAACATCAAACTGGAACATCATGGCAACGGGCAAGATCCGTTCGCAAAAGAACGAAGAATCGGTCGCCTCCTACATAATTTATTTAGAAAAACTGTCATCTCGTTGCACCGCGAAGTGGTCCGAGCAGTTGTTATTTGACTTCGCAATTAACAATCTTTTGCCTAAATACAGGGCCATGCTGGCCACCGGTTTGGTTACAAATATTAAAGAATTAATAGTGCGCAAATAGTAGATAAAATGAGTTTTGGCAGTGACAGTGAAGGAGCGGTTAAGAAAGTTGCACCCTCCTGGGCAAATCGGCATCCATATAGAGACGGGAAGAAGGAGGTATATATATATAAGGAAAAAGGAAGATAGAGTGGCCACGGTGAATCCCCGTGCATCCATCAGACGCTTTGCCTGTAAAGGAGACGGCCACATCTGTACCGTCTGACCGATCTGGCTCAAAAATTTATAACTTATTTTTTAGGACCCGGCGGGAAACATGGGTGACATTTCCCCCCTCCAATTTTACACCTTCCCCTCCCCTAATATATTTAAAATGCAAATCTGTTCCAACTGGACACAAAATTTGCAAACTTATTCTTTAGGAACTGGCGGGTACCGAAGGCGACTTTTCCCCCTTCCCTGTTATATTTTATCTACACCGTACGACCGATCTGACCCAGATATCGCATAATTATTTTTCAAGACCCACCGGGTAATAAAGACAACTTTCCCCCTTCCCTTCTTACCCCGCCGCCATAACTGATATATTTATTGTACACATCTACAACGCTAGCCGATCTGATCCAAATTTTGCATTCTTATTCTTTAGGTCACGGAGGAATACATAGGTAACAATTCCTTCATGGACGTACCATCCATCCCAGCCTAGATTAAATGGATTCTTTTTTATTTATTAGAGACTGCGAAACAATGAAACCTCTGTGTCCCCCCCCCCCACAAACTTATGTTTAACTAAATCCTTAATACGAGCAACGCTGGATATGAACAGCTTTTAATATATAAAAACGTAAATATTCATTTGTTAAAAATCTTAAATCTCAGAGAGTTCTTTACGGTTTGACTTTGACACAATGCTGCATTCGAATACGCGCATGTTTTTATATACCTTTTTATATATCGTTTTGTATATACATACTATTATACAGATGTCACATCTGTGACAGGTAAAAAGATACTTTTTTGAAAAGCAGCCAAATTGAATACCCACAAGCATTGTAAAATTTAACACATTAGGAACGTGTGCTTTCTCTTTTCTTTCTTTTTCATTAAACAAGACTGAGTCACAGCAATGCGTGGCCGGATACAGCTAGTAATTAATACAATTAAACTTTATTTTCACCACTTTTGTATTGAAAAACATCATCATGGCCCCGTCGTCAGGATATAATTGTGATGTTTAAAATTTAGTTCTTTGTATATTTCTTATACATTTACTTATAACATTTACAAATTAAATGTATGTTTTTAATGTAAATATAATTTATTTTTTTAAACCAATTTGATAAATAATATATAAATCTGGAAATATCTTGCTGTTGCATGAGTTTTGTTTTCTAATTATCTCAGTGTAACATAATACTCTAGATAAATAAATAAGTAGGTAATTCATATTACTGTGGTGTTTTACCATGTAGTGTATTATCGTAAGTCCATCACAGTCATGCTGACAGATCGCATAGCAGATCGCCTAATGTTAAACTAATTAAATAAAAAAATAATTGTGCTTATAAATGTATTTATATTATTAATAGGAAAGCTTCATAATTAAATAAACTAACAAATTAAAACAAGATTGATTTCCCAGAAGCCTATAAGGAACTCATCTTGGCACACAATGATAATGGCTAACTCAAGTGGAACAAATAAAGGGTCTTGTTTTAAATCTCTTATCTTTTCCCATCCTATACAAGAATGTATTGAGTCTCCTTCATTCTCCGAGTACCCGCAATTAGATACTTGTGCATAATGACTTGAATATCTAATGTTATGAGTGAGAGAATAAAGAATAAAAAAATATTTGTATTCTGCGCTACACAGTTACCGGAATAAAATGTTACTTCTCGCATCCACTCGCAATAGTATTTTAAAAATTTACGTATGCAGATAGAAATTTCAATAACACCACTTTTTGCATTACCCTCATGCCATATATGCCATTTGTTATTGTTTATAGAAAAAATAAAAACATTTAATGTGGTAGTATGTGTCTTTTAAAATATTTTTTTTTGGGAACAGGCATACTCACATTGAGAACAAGAAAATGGTTTCTCCCTAAATGTGTTAGCATGTGCCTTCTTAAATTATTTTTACGGGAACAGGCATAATCTCATTGAGAGCAAGAAAATGGTGTCTCTCCAGAATGCGTAAACATGTGACTTTTTAATCTTTGTTTAGCGGAACAGGTATAATCATATTGAGAGCAAGAAAATTGTTTCTCTCCAGAATGTGTAAGCATGTGGCTTTTTAAATATTTTTTTGGTTACAGGCATAATCACATTGAGAACAAGAAAATGGTTTCTCTCCAGAATGTGTAAGAATATGGCTTTTTAAAATATCTTTATAGGAACAGACGTAATCACATTAAGAACAAGAAAAAGGTTTCTCTCCAGAATGATTAAGCATGTGGCTTATTAAACTACTTTTTTGGGAACAGGCATAATCACATTGAGAACAAGAAAACGGTTTCTCTCCAGAATGTGTACGCATGTGGTTTTTTAAATATTTGTTTTTGGTACAGGCATAATCACATAGGCAACAAGAAAATGGTTTCTGTCCAGAATGTGTAAATATGTGCCTTCTTAAATGTTCTTTTCGGAAACAGGCGTAATCACATTGAGAACAAGAAAATGGTTTCTCTGAAGAATGTGTAAGAATGTGGTATTTTAAATTAATTTTTCGGGAACAGGCATAATGACATAGGGAACAAGAAAACGGTTTCTCTCCAGAATGTGTACGCATGTGGTTTTTTAAATAATTTTTTTGGTTACAGGCATAATCACATTGAGAACAAGAAAATGGTTTTTCTCCAGAATGTGTAAGCATGTGCCTTTTTAAATCATTTTTTTGGGAAACGGCAAAAGCACATAGGGAACAAGAAAATGGTTTCTCTCCAGAATGTGTACGCATGTGGTTTTTTAAATAATTTTTTTGGTTACAGGCATAATCACATTGAGAACAAGAAAATGGTTTCTCTCTAGAATGTGTAAGCATGTGGCTTTTTAAATTAACTTTATAGGAACAGACGTAATCACATTGAGAACAAGAAAAGGGTTTCTCTCCAGAATGTGTACGCATGTGGTTTTTTAAATATTTTTTTTGACTACAGGCATAATCACATTGAGAACAAGAAAAAGTTTTTTCTCCAGAATGTGTAAGCATGTGCATTTTTAAACTATTTTTTTGGGAACAGGCATAATCACATAGGGAACAAGAAAATGGTTTCTGTCCAGAATGTGTAAATATGTGCCTTCTTAAATGTACTTTTCGGAAACAGGCATAATCACATTGAGAACAAGAAAATGGTTTCTCTCCAGAATGTGTAAGCATGTGGCTTTTTAAAATAACTTTATAGGAACAGACGTAATCACATTGGGAACAAGAAAAGGGTTTCTCTCCAGAATGTTTAAACATGTGGCTTTTTAACCTACTTTTTTGGGAACAGGCATAATCACATTGAGAACAAGAAAAAGTTTTTTCTCCAGAATGTGTAAGCATGTGCATTTTTAAACTATTTTTTTGGGAACAGGCATAATCACATAGGGAACACGAAAATGGTTTCTGTCCAGAATGTGTAAATATGTGCCTTCTTAAATGTTCTTTTCGGAAACAGGCATAATCACATTGTGAACAAGAAAATGGTTTCTCTCCAGAATGTGTAAGCATGTGTCTTTTTAAATTCTTTTTTAGGGAACAGATATAATCACATTGAGAACAAGAAAATGGTTTTTCTCCAGAATGTGTAAGCATGTGGCTATTTAAATAATTTTTTTGGCTACAGGCATAATCACATTGAGAACAAGAAAATGGTTTTTCTCCAGAATGTGTTCGCATGTGGTTTTTTAATCTAGTTTTTTGGGAACAGACATAATCACATTGAGAACAAGAAAATGGTTTCTCTCCAATGTGTGTACAAGAATGGATCTTTAAGGTTTGCGGTAAGGAACATGTGTAATTACATTGGGAGCAAAAGAAAGGTTTCTCTCCAGGATCTGCGAGCAGGTGCGTCTTGATCACTGATTTCTCTGAAGAGGCATAATCGCCTTGTAAGCAAGACAAGACTTCCCCGCTGGGTCTCTGAGATTCCTTAGCACTGCAGTATGAATGAATCCTTAAGTTTTGAGTCTTATCGAGATAACCTGGAACAATTCAATTAGTTTTAAATATTATATAATAATATTTTTATTTGGTTAATTAAATAATTAAAGAAAATAAAACAAATAAAAAATTATCATTTAAAACCAACTTTGGTTATTTATGATACATTCATTATTGTATATGGATTTCTAGATTTGTAGTGCTTCTAAATTACATAAACGTCTAAGGGCCGGTTGTTTCAAGTTGGATAAAGTAAGCGTTCTTTTAAAGCATAGATTTTTACGTTCTCCACCAATCAGACGATCCGTTTGCGTAAAAATCTATGCTTTAATCGACCGCTTACTTTGATCGAATTTGAAACAACCGGGCCTAAATGTGAGGAATATTGACTCCTGTATTTTTATCAAAACTATGGTTATTCTCAATAATTATTCGCGCATTCAATTCATAAATTGTAAACATATAAAATTCTAGGCCATTGTGTAGTTGAAGATGCGGTATCCAATTCTGGCTCCCCAGGGGCGGGTAAAATAGCTTATGGATTTTCAGAGATAGATTCTTGAATTTTTAAAATATTTGCATAGAAAATTTTTTTGTATTACTTAAGAAGTATTTTGTTTTTCTTGGTACACAACTGAAATGGCATTAAGATGTTGATAAAATATTAATTCCATCGAAATTCCAAAATATAATTGACACATTTATAGTAACAAATAAAACAAAACAGGAGTACAGATGCCGGCAAACATGTTGAACATTTTTCGGCGAAGTGGGGGAGAGTTTGCGCATGTACCATTCCACCAACGAGACCCAAAATTTCTCTTTTGCGCATACCCCCACCACGCCGAAAAATGTCCAAGAAGTTTGCCGGCAACTGTATTACGATAATACTCAGTCGTTATCGTCAAATTAAAAACTTTGGTGTACGAATAAAATAGAGATGAAAAAAGAAGTATCAAGAGCTTCTAGACCTGGGGCTTCCTCAATGAAAGGCAATGTTCGAACACATGTCCTCTATAGACTCAAAAACTATTGAACCTATTTAGGTGCGTTTTTTTGCAAAATGATCCGCATTACTCACGGAAGGTTTTAAGCAAAGATGATTTTGCTAAATTATGAAATGAAGTTTTGCAATAAACTCAATGATGTTTAATCTCAATTGTGATGATTTTACATTCTGACTGTTGGACTTTTCTATTGTAAAATTTCTGTTGGTGTTGGATTTTTCTTTTGTTAAAAATGCCGCCAAAACGACAAAATGTTGATTGTCGTGCAGATGCAGCCAAGAGAAGACGACAAAATGAAATGAACGAAACAGATGACATATCATCTCACAGTCACGCGTTAAAACCACCAAGGAAACAAATAACGATAAATAAATCATAAGGTCAATCATTGCCAATATGTTGATTGAATTTGGAGAATCCATTATTATGTGTTAAGTAAAACGGATAATCTATACGAAAGGGATATTTCATACAGAAGCAAATCTCGACGTTTCGCTGAACAACTTATCCAGCGTCATCAGAGCGTTCGTTTCTTCTGCAATAGAGGTCGCCGGTGTGCAGTACGTACTTATTACATCTTTGAGCTTTAGTGCGACGTCTCTTAACGGAATTTAAGTCGTGAGAACAGGCCGCTAAATACATGTAACTGTCGTCTCTATTGAAATGAGGGTATTTGTATATTTCGATTGACTCTCTCACTGATCTAGGTATATGGTGCGGTTCTGGTGATAGGATTTTTGTCTTGTCAAATCTGATGAAATGACTACGATTCCCTTTGGATGAATGTTCGCAGATTGCAGATTTGTCGAGGTTAATATTTTAACTGCTCTAATGTATTCCTTCAAACATGTAGTGATATTGCGTTTGGTTTGTCCTAAGTATAATGCTCCACAGTCAAATGAAACTTCGTATACACCTGGAGACTCAAATGGTGTGCTATCTTTCACGCTATCTAACATACGCGAGATCGAACTATGGGGGATGAAAATTGTTTTTATGTTTAATTTCAGCAACACCCGGCTGATTTTGTCAGTAAGTCCTCCGATGTAAGGTAAGTATGCTTTGTTCCTTGGGACATCACATATACTGGATCTTTTTTGTGGGATCGTTGCACGCAGAGAGTATTCATTAGCCATAAGCTCCTCTTGCAGTATTTTCTTTTTCGAGAAATATTTTCGTTGTCGCAACTTCTGTTCGCCCGTGTTATTAAAGATGTGGGGACCGACCTCAATTGCGCTGGGTGGTGGTGCGAGGATTTATGCAAATACCTATTAGTGTGTGTCGATTTCCTGTATACACTGTGTCCTAAACTACCATCCTCTCTTCGTTGTACTTGAACATCTAAGAATGCTAATGTTTTATCCTTTTCAAACTCCACGGTGCATTTGATCTGTGGATATTGGCTATTTAAATTTGCTAAACAATTATAAGCGCTTCGTATACGTGTGGGTAAACACAAAATGTGTCATCTACATTGGAGAATACGTGTTTCTCTCATGGACAATTATACGTAGCATGCTCCCGTGTAGGAAAACGAATGACATAGCCGAAAACATTGTACATATATACAAGAGCACTGAAATGAACTTAAAGTTGAATACAACAGTAATAATAATTTATGTAATGTAATCCAAAACAAAAATAGTAATGAATATTTAACAATTTTACAATTATGAGTGAATATGATAGTTTGTGCATGTAAAAGGGGAAAACTACAGAGAAGAGAAAAACGTTCTGAATTTACCTATTCAATCCTACGTAACCGAGACTAACTAACCCACCCCATAAATGTATGGCGTGTCCGAATATTTGATAAGTTACGGTATTCGCCAATTGAATCCTAAAGGTTTTAAATTATGGAATATTATAAATCTCATGAATTCCTGTATTCAGTATGTTTCTCTTATCTATGATTAAGGTAAACTGATTATTATTGGGGTATTCATATTGAGCGGCATAAATGACAAAATGTACGATAAATATTTCATATAATTTACAGTTAAAAACTATAATGAACTTTGGATACTGCGCAACTCATTCAAATTTAATTAATATTAAAATCAGGGCACTCAACTATTCAGGGGACCGTGCTCTTAAAAAAACACGAAGTTATCCCCATATTCTATAATTTAGACTTTACGTATTAGAAAATATCTCATGAAAGCTATAACGTGTTCTATATCTATACTCCACCCTGTAACGTGGGACCGACATTCTATTTAACCTTTCCCTTACCGTGCTAAAAACATAACGCGCGTTCCCATGCTGTACACTCAGTGTACATTGAGGAATTTTGCTATTTAATGTCGGAAAAATATGAATATTAAATATTTTTTCCCTATTCATTATAATAACTGTCCACACATATTTGATCTAAGATATATGTCAATTGATGCACACGGGGGCTAAAAAGGAGAAAAAACATTGATCACATCATTGCCGGAGAAATGCTCCGCAGTGTCCGCACGGACTACACGTCTGACCAAGCCAACGGCCGGGCTGGCACTACCACATACAAACACGCGTCCCGTGTCGCGTCGGCGGGAATAGTGGGGAGCGTACACCGCCTAGTCTACATGGTGTTTAACATAAAATCAGCGTTTCATTTAAAATCAAATATTTAATTTTAAATATTTTTAAAAAAGAAAACATAATTATATTCATAATTTATTATAAACAAAAATAAACAGGTTTATACTTTTGCGACAATACTTTCAAAAAAATATATATTTTGAAAAAAAAATTAAGCAAAAAAGTAAAACTAAGTAAATAATAATAAGATAGGTATTTACTTATGTAATAATGATTTCACAATACTCATTCTAAAAAATATATATAAATTTAAAAAATAATCATAAGTAAATAGCGCATGTATTTAAATTATAAATATAAATGCACTTAATAATTTTTTAAATATGTGAAAGTTTAAACAATAATTAATGACGGCACATGTATGTAAATTGTAAAAAAACATAATATTTCATAACATATTTCTAAATTTAACAAAAACAAGTCATAACAGCATATGTATTTAATCTGTACCAAAAAACATGTTACCTTAAGAAAATATGTAATTTACATATGTTAAAATATCACGTATATTCAATTTGTACAAAAAAAAACGTAAAAACGTAAAAAATAGTAGCGAATATATGTAATAATAGTTTCACAAAAGAACACAATAAATATTTTCATAAAAAATAAGAGAGTTCATTATAAATCTTTTGTATCGCAATAAAAACATGTTATAACTTTTTCTATTGTCGATGAGATAAACATATTGGTTTTTTGCAGATATGGCAAAAAACTCAGATTCTTTTTGTCATTTCGTACGAGCGTGCTCTGCAATTTCTCGATGACACCCGAGACACAGTTGATGAGCTCCCAGATGTGCCTTCTAGCGGAATGCTTATAGTATTATCTACAGTACCTAGCTTCAAGCTGATTAGCTATCTCTTCATCTGTCATATTTATTCCCACCATTTTTTTGTAAAATTAACATAAAGTTTGTAAATATAATTGTTATTATAAAATAATACAGAAAACTTTATAAAAAATAAGATTTAAGATAATTATTACCGTCAATAATAAAGATGAATCACAAAAGAAGCATTGATCATCTTTTAGTAAGTAAACTGTAAAAAATACCCCTACTCCGCGCGGAAGAACGAACACAGCTATGGCGAATTTTATTGCGTAATACACTCTACCAACAAGCGCGCGCGCACACACACTCACGTATTGAGATATTTACGACGTAATCCTGCAAAAAACATTTTTTTGTTGCGTCTGGCAAATACTTACATATTGTAATTATTTTATTCAACACTCAAATACATAACGGAGGAATACATAAAATATGAACTCTATGATTTGTATCTTTACAAAGATATTGACTTTATTAGAGGCAATGTACACTCAGTGTACAGCATGGATACGGAAGGGTTAAAGGATGATAATCCAAAGAAATCAAATGCTCACCAGGGCGCTGGCCGGGCCTCCTGGAGTACTCCGAGCACTCCTGCTTGATGTCCGGATATGATATATCCACATCAGTGTAGAGCTCTTCACCGCCGCTCCCGGCTGGAGACCCCTCGCCTGTCTGCCCCTCCCCTCCCTGCGCACTTCCCCAGCCCGCACTGCTGCAGCCTGGCTCTGGAATCAAGACAACAATCCAGCACAACAGAGCTTGAGAGTTGCCTGTCTCCTGGGCCCGGCTCCATGGCACCTCGGGCTGTACTTACATCGAGAAAGTCATCATACAATAACCCGTATCCAAATCAGGCGACCGGGCGGGCTGCTTCCTACTGCGATTGGCTTAGTTATTCCTAGATAAAGTGACTTAAATTTCAAAACAAAACAAATGTATGTTGGAATTTGACACTTTTAAACCTTATAAATCGAAAAAAATTTACAATATTAAAGAAAATCCGAGTTTTTTTTTTCCTTGCGTAATAAAGGACCCTGATTACATAAATGAGGTCAAATTAAGGCGTAATCAAGTTAAGAAACAGTTATTTTAAGATAAAAACGATACATTTTTGACTTTTTAGCTCATCTATACAAATAAAAATGTAAATGTTCGTTTATAAAAAATCGATAATCTCTGAAAGTTCTTCACTGATTGATTCAGAACGTGAAAATACTTAAATTTTGTAAAATTCGACTATTCGCAGATGATGCGCTAGTATACGTATCAGAAGACAATTACATAGAAATCATTAACAATCTAAACCATGACCGTAATCAAATATCAATGTGGCTTATAATAAATAAATTGAAAATAAATATCAACAAAACAAAAGTAATGAACATAGGAAATAAGAGAATACCAGATGCACCAATAAAAATTATCGATGGGGAAGCAATAAAAGAAACAACTGATGTTAAATACTTGTGAATAATTATAAATAATAAATTAAACTTTTCATTGAACGCTAATTATGTAACAAAAAAAATATCAAAACGAATTTCACTCTTAGGAAGAATCAGAAGACATATTAAAATAGAAATAATAGTCCCCCACATCAACTAAAACTATTTCTGGCTAATGAAGAAGAGTTGAAAACAATTATTATACAATATTAACAATACTCTAAAATAAAGCATTAAGAATTATACTAAAAAGAAATCGATCAAAGTGATGTTAGAAAGTCTGCAATCAATGACATTTAGAAAAATTATCAATATTTAATGTACTTCTATTTATATACAAAATTGTTAATGGACACAACAATACATTTGAATTAGTAAGAAAAATAAGAAAAAACCAACCTGAACATGACCATTGTACAAAAAAGAAGATGAAATAAGATTGCCATTCAGAAAGAAAAAAGATCGCACGTTTTTCGAAATTCATTATTTTTAAAACTACATAAAACATGGAAAAAATTTAACGTAAGCTTCTTTTCACAGACCCATTGTTTTAATTAGTATGTTATATATTTATGGCTTCGAGTGTTCTCAAAAACAAATTGTTTAGAATGTAAGGTTATTGGTTATCTTTATTGTGAAACATGCTATCGGTTGTCAGGTGTTGTGTGAATTAATCCTTGGTATTTCTTTTGCTTCCTGTACTATGTTATGTATATTTCGAGAACTGCCCTAATGAGCACGCACGTTTAAATAATAAACGCACCTAAATTATCAAAGGTCAACATAAATTGTCTATAAAAACCGACTGACCAATCACGTGCGATAGATTGTGTATTTTGCTTGTTTCTATGTATTTCCGCTTCCTTGTACGGCCCCACTCTTCTACCTGGTTCGGCTCGCCTCGCTTGTCATCTCTGTGTGTATTAAATCCGGGCTGCCTCGGGCCCGGATACAAAACATAATCTTATTAAAATAAATAATAATGCAAAATTGCAAACAATCTGTTGTCTATAAATTCAGTGTTAACTGGACGAAATACTGGATTTCTTATCAAGGATGCAGCAGATGTAACCACATGATTCCAGCCTGCATGTAATTATACAAAATCCTGTGACGATTATGGAATTTCCAAACATATCTATTGACGAATAATCACCTGATGTCTACCATTAATGTCAAAGCAATCCGATGTCTCCAAGTGAGTAATAATATTCTACTTTTATGCAACTGTACCTCGTGGGTTTACATTTCTATTCCAAACTAAGGGGATGAAACATAGTGAATGGGCCCCCTTATGGTAAACGTGATTTGGCATTTTCCATAAATAAAGCAGCAGAAACATCTATTTTCTATGGGCATCTATGGCCTCAAGTGTCAAATAAGTATCGTTTTTTTAACTTAAAATTATTGCTTTTAAACTAGCAAGTGCCTAAATTTGACTTCATTTATGTAATCAGGATCCTTTATTACGCCAGGGAAAAAAATTAACAAAATCGGAGTTTCTCTAATATTGTAAACTATAATATTTAAATCAATCCTTTCAACTTTTGCCATAAAATGAACCCTCGGAAAGTACTGAATCTAAAATGGAAAGTACAATTATACCCAAAAGTTTCGCGTTTTTTTTAATAGTGTCATTTTAAAGCATAATTTCGGGCTATATGTCAGTTCATTGTCTATAGCATCTGTCACTCGAAATGTGCACTGGTTTTAGATTTTAGAAATTTGACTTTTTTTCTTTTCATTCATCTATAACAGCCGCATAAGGTGCGTCACACATCTCTAACAACAAATCTATAATGAACCAACGACTCACCGGCGCCCTGGTCGGCGCTCCTGGAGTACTCCGAGCACTCCTGCTTGATGTCGGGACACGATGTGTCCACTTCAGTGTAGAGCTCTTCATCGCCGCTCCCGGCTGCAGACCCTGGCTCGGGCTTGACGGCAGGAACATCACGGTCAGTGCAGTTCATGGTTTAATACGGTTGCAATATCTTCCAACGAGCACGTCGCGCTAGTAGCAATGGCGATTATAAAATGACGGCCGACCATAGAAGCGAGTGAGGCATAGATAAATTATATTATTAATTCATCGATAGGTAGGACCAGGGCCTGCGCACTCTATTCCATTTCCAGTTTCGATTCCATTATGTTGGCATCAATTCTTGCGTGGGAGTTATTTTTAATTTTATTTTTCGGTGGTTCAAATTCAGTGTCTTACGTACCTACCCTTACCCTCAATTTTAACAATTATTGTATGGTATCAATGTTGTTTTCGCAAAATTTTCAAATTGGTCACATTGTTCATACTGTGGTTCATACCAGTGAATTCGACGCCTCGGCGCCATTTTCCTCTAAGAATATGTTTGTTTCGATATGAAACTGAATATTGATATTTCACAAAGGATATTTTATTCGGAGATCTTGCAGATTCAAAGATTCCTGTGTATCGCACTGTGCCTTGCTACAAAAACGAAATATTTCATCGTGTTTTTGAACTGTCACTTTAGATACCGAAAATAAATGTGAGTGATTGTATTTATATTGTTTATTATTCAATGTTATTTTACATAGGAAAACTTATATACGTAGAGTATAAAAGCGAAGGCAGCAACATCCAACAAAATGTTTTGAATGTAGTCACCGAGGATTATTAATTTAAAATGCACCGAATTCTAGATTTAATGTATTTATCCCTTCCGAAATCTTGTTTCCTATAAATTTATAGGCTGTGTTTCCCTTAAAATCTCAAATTCAGTATATTATAAATTAGTAATCCTCGATGACTGCATTATTTTTTTTGATATTGCTGCCATAGCTTTTGTACCCTACAGTTGAAAATTCATGATTAACCTTAACAGTATTACAGGCGTACAATATCTGTCCATGTAAATGGTTTATCCAGGTGGAATCATTTTGAGGTTGTCCAGAATTTTCTTCTATAGATTTATCAGAACTAAAGTCTACATTCAACTTGAACAACCTGCGACAGGTTTCTGTGTCTACAATGATGATACTGTTTACTGATTTGTGCTCTATTCAGGTTGATTTTCAAATTTATTTTATGAACCAAAAATTTCAGCCTTGACTCATATTTGTGAAATACCTTATTAGCTTGCATTTCTAATCACTACTCACTTTGTATTGTGCACGTTAGTTTCGTAAAGAACTGGACTTCCCACTGAAAGGTGTAAATGAGAAGTAAAATAATTATTTCTACTGAATTTATTATTTCTACAGATTCAAGTCCAAGGAGTCGGATATCGGTGTGACGGATGAATATCTCAATGGAATCCTCACAGAACCTAGCTACAGCAAAGGGGAAGATGAGGGTAAGAAATCAATAACTAATTTTTTTTTAAAACGACGTTTGCTTGCGTTGTAATTTTTTTAATACGCAATTCATAAATTAATAAATGTTTACAACATTAACAAAATAAATTTAAATAACAGTACTAAAATATTTAACACCCCCGTTCCGAAACAAGGAACAACCTACCCCCAAAATCTTACTTTTAAAACTATTTAATAATTGAAAGTGAGCTGGTAATTTTTGTAATCCTCATAAATATCTCACAGAATACAACAAGAGAGAAAATTAAATGGTGCAGTAAAACAGTCAAAAGTGGAATATTTTTTTCCATAGAGAATCGGCAAAATTCCATGCAGTTACTTCAGTCTGCTTGCAAAGCTTCTGTCACTCGGATGCTAGTAAGTTATGAGACGTAAAAATATTGCGGTTTCTTTTAAATGGAGACAAATTTAGTAGAATTACTTTTGAATCGTATAAGAAATGTATTTAAATATATTATAAAACATTTTCGAACCACTATTCCCAATTAATTTTAACGCAAATTTGACTGTGCGATTTTGTACCCTGATCCGGTGTCCGATACTATATTCGGTCTTCCAGTTCCCGAAGGTAACAGGTTAGATAATAGACAGAACGTCAAGGGAAATTATAATGTTGGTGGATATTTAAAAGTTAAAATGTAGAGCCGTGTATAAATTTAATAGATTGTTTACTCTTAAAAGACTGTGCAAAAAAATACCTTGGGGAACGGTGGTGTAACACAGCGTTACATGATCAAAATTGACATAGTTTTTAATATATGATATAAAAATATATATTTTCAATACGGATAAGACTTTTTAAAGGTCCCTTTATATAATTATGTAAGGTAAACATACATATTTGCATTATTTTAGTAAATTATCTTAAAATTATCAATTTATCATATCGAATTTGCGTGCGCTCACGCCGACATATCATTACCAACTAAATTCAACGATGCGGCGACTGCAGTCCATCTTTGTCTAACACGTGTTACGCGACTCTACCGTGCTCTTTCGATAGTGTTTTCTCTTTCACCAAAACCCGAGCGACCGCCATCTCTGTCTTGCATGAAATGTGTGGTATTGTCGTGCTCTTTCTTGCTTGATTTAACTGCGACGTTCAATATTCTGCTCTCTTTTACACACTAGCCGAAAATACGAGAGTAATGAATAAATATTTTTTAATTAAAAATCCGTACATTCGTAACAGTTTAATTTAGTCATTTTAGTGTGAAAATGTCTATTCGATGATAACAAAAAATTTGACGTTTTATTTTTCGTAAATAAGGTAGATATTTCGTATTTTCTATGACATGTAGACCTACGTTACACCTCCGACACTACCACTAGTGTGAAAGCTAGTCTTATTTCGAAAGGGAGAATATTGACGTAAAAGGAAAAAATATTATATTGGAAATCATGTAAATATTCATGTTTTTATAGAGAGGACTAGTTATAAAAAGTAAATTTGTTTTAAGTTTCTTTAATAAGAACTAGCTGTAACACGTCAAAAATGGCAAAATTTTGGTTAATGTCGGTTCCCAAAGAATAAGTATTAATTTATTTATAAAAAAAGATAAAATGGCTCTTTATGCTATAAAGAAGTAACACGATATTACGACCGACCGGCAACGAAATTATTATAATTGGGATAATTTGGCTCTCATCGTAATAATTTTTTACCGCTATTTGATTAATTCTTTGGACAAATCAAAGGGATATGGGGTTCTGATATAGTGCGTTTGGGACTAGTCGATCTACCTTGAGTTAAACGAAATCGGTTGGCGTGGGATTAAATAAAACTCGTAGTTTAAAAAAATAGTTTTGTTTTATTTAATCTAATGCATCAAACCATAAATTGATTGCTTCCTATGAAAATAATACAATTGTGTAATAAAGGCGATTTTCTCTAAGTACAGCCCCAACTCTGAAACCAAATGAAGAAGCCAACAACAAACACGTCTATGTATGTCTGTCCCTAACGCTACACTTGTGACTAATGCTGATAGATGGCGCTGTTAACATTATTTTAGTGCTCTTTTCGTAGCGAACTTTTCAGCAACTTAACATATTACCACAGATAAATTCATGGACCAACAGCATTTAAAACAAAGAGAAGTCAAAAACTACTTTCATTAGGTAGTTTAAAGCATTAATAAAAGAAGCGTAATTTTTGACGGGTTATCGTTAGTTATTATAATTGTAAATAAATATAGAAATATTTATGTATTTTATTTACGCTCTAACACAGAGATAGTTAAATTCATATATTTATCTACATTTTGAAAGTGATATTACTGAATAAACTCTTTTTGTAAAACAATTGGTGTTTTATTTCTGTTTATTTAATATTTATCAAGAAATGGGGGAAATAAAGGGAGGTCTGCTAAGTCAACAGTGATTGAAAATTAAAAGAAACGCTCCATATCAAAGGTCCTAAAACTCCAGCTGTTGATTAAGGAAGTTTTCTGATTGGGGGCACTTTACCTTTGGAACTAACTGCGAGTCAGGATATGACATGCTATATGGCTTTCTCGGATACACGAGTTTTGTTACTGTGAAGGTGAAAACTGTTTTAATTCAGTGTGAGTGAGCATATGTCTTTTTAAGTTGCTTGGCCGATAACAGTAAAAAGGGCACTCCGAACATGCAAACGGTTTTTCTCCCGTGTGGGTAAACAAATGTGTTTTTAAGTCGCTTTTTCGATTACATGAATAAGTGCAATGTGAACAATTTAACAGTTTTTCCTGCGTGTGAGTTAACATGTGTATTTTCAAATAGGCTTTCCGATTACATGCATAGGTACACTGTGAACAAGAAAATGGTTTTTTCCCTGTATGCGTTATCACATGCCGTTTAAAGTCGCTTTTATGATAACACGAATATGTGCAAAGTGAACAAGAAAATGGGTTTTCCCCCGTATGAGTAAACATATGTCTTTTTAAATCACCTTTTTGATAGCACGAATAAGAACAAGACGAACATGAAAACGGTTTCTCACCACTGTGCGTAAGCATATGACTTTTTAAGTAGGCTTTTTGATTACTAGAGTAAGTGCATTGTGGACATGAAAAAGATGGCTTCTTCTTATTTCTGTCTTTAATTTTGGCTTTTTTCCAGAGATAGTCGGAGGCACAGATGGATTCCACATTACGGAATCATGCCCCGATGGACCTGGAAGAGAAATATTTAACATTTTAAGAAAAATCTAAATTATATAAAATATTACTAAATAAATTAGGAATATCGTTGATATACGTTATGTATATGGAGAAGCTGATATGATGTCAATATAATTAAAATATCAACGCAATGGTTGTTTGATATATTAATTTTTCCTTCGAAAAATCTTTTATGCCCGATTGCGGATCCTTCCATCAAAGCTTGCCTTGCTCTAGCTGTGTGTAGATATTACAATATTATTTAAAGTTGATTATTCGAATATATTAGATACTATCTTCTTACAGTTGAAAAATCAGTATTTTTTGACACCCCTTTGATTCTAACTTGGGCAAAAGAATCAAAAAAATTATGATGATGCGTTCGACGGCTTAGCACGACATCCTGAACGGTGCGCGCTGTAGGCAGGATTGGCGGAGTCCGCGGTCCTACGGCATTCGTTTCTCGGCCCCCGTACCGGGCATGGGCTTAGATAAGTAATCTTTCGATAGAATTCTGTACTCTAGCATCAATAAACCCAGTGAATATTAATTACCCTGCGACAGGCGCGTGCAGTCAGTAAGTTAAAGCATTAATAATAATAATAATATTTGGATAATTTATGTAGCGCCGTTTTCGCCAATACTCACCTCAAGGGCGCTTTAAATTACATTACGTAAACTGAAAAAAATTGGAGGAGCGTGTACTCAAGCACGCGCGGTAGAAGTGATATTTCTTTGGCATGATTTTGATAATTGATATTTACATATTGGTTAAAAATATATATTAATACAATAATACAATATCTAGAGAGATGATAAATTTAATCGATAACACTTTAATGTAATTAAATTGTTAATATTTGTTTTTGAAGTGGTACAAATGTACCTAACTATTGATTTGTGATAGCTAAAATAAGAGATAAATGTCTTCGAATCGACGTCAATTCGAAGACATCTATTGAATTAATATATGTACATTTTCTTTTCTTTTAGACTCTAGTATTCTTTTGTTTGTATCTACTACTAAATTGTTATCCTGCTTTTATACTTATTTTTACTTTTCTATTTTACTATTACATATCTCTTAAGTGAGAATAACTACCATAGAACAGGTTTTACCTAGTGTGGAGTTGTTAGAAATTTATGTTAAACAAATGTATAATAAACAATATAATAAATATATTTATAATTTCTACGGCGCATACAATATTTGTTTTAACAAATAATTCTAAAAGCGAACCGCGATGACACTTAAAGTCGAGATTATTCCTCTCGAGTTAACACAACTAGTAACTAGATACTCAAGTTGTAATAATTAACATGACGTGTTCTTACTGTTGAGCAGGTCGGCTTTCCTGGAGTTATTCAAGCATTCCTGCTTTACGTCAGGCAGAGATATATTTATATCAGTAAACGGCTTGCCCGCCGGAGTATATGAAACGGAATAATCTTCAATTTTCACATGTTCCTCTTTTACAAAAACACTTTCAAAACCCCCGCACTGAGTAGTACTCTTAACTTCGGGTTTCGCTTTGATCTCTGCAGACAAATAATCCGCGATTTGTTTCATCTCCGGGAGAGATGTTTCACCTGGCTCGGGCTTGACGGAAGGAGCGCGCGGGTCCATGGCTCGAGTCCCCAAACAAATGTAAAGTCGTCACCGGCTGTAGATCGCAGTCGAGTCGGAGTTTGAGTAAAGCTGCCGACAAGAATGCCGTCAGGGATAACCACTACGCGTGACGCTAGATGGCAGTATTCAGCGGGAGGCGAGAGCGAAGCCATTTAGAAAGTTAAATGAGCCCGACCATAGAAATGAGTATTTCGTAGACACGATGATCAATGTTTCTTCTATTTATTTAGGGACACGATGTCGAATAGAAAGTATCGATACTGTACTCATGAGTAGTATCGGAAAAAAAGTATCGTACTCGTAAAAGTATCGAAACAAAAGTTCCAACCAATGTTCCAAAGTATCGAGTACATCGGGAAAATATTATAATATCATAGGAAAATATATCAATGACCAAAAAAAAAGAAGGTCGCCAAGGAAAAAATGATAAAGGTAACCAAAAAAAGGTCGTCAAAAATAAATACCCAAACATAAAGGTCTCCAGAAAAAATATGAAAAAGATACCCAAAAAAAGGTCGCCAGAAAGAAATGAAAAAGGTAACCAAAAAAGCGACCAAGAAAAGGTATCGACACTTAAGTACAAGAAGTACTCATTAAGTAAAAGTATCGTTATCGAAAGAAAAGTACTCGATACTACAAAGTATCGATATATTTTTCGCGTCCCTATATTAAATAGGCAGTTGTCAAGTATTATATCAACCTTCGGGTGCCGGAGCGGGGTGTAAAGTGACCCGGTCAAACCTGTTTTTTTAATGAAGTATGGTTCGAAAATAATGTTCTTTAATATTTTTATTTACATTTCTTGTACAACGCGAACAAGATTTCGTACGTAAGAAGCCGTAGTATTTTGACGTCTCATCAGTCACAAGTCGCAACCGTCTTGCCGACGAAAGCCGTGCAAGATGAATGACGTAACCGTATCATATAGAATACTCCCGATTGTTCATGGAAAAACATAATTTCTCAACTTTTGACTGTCTTAATATTTATATATTATCATTTTATTTTCTTTGGGTGCTCTACTCCTAGGGATATTTAGCCATCAGACACACATACGAGGCATTGGCTGGCCTACATTAAAAGGGAGTCGGCCGTCGGTAGAAGCCTGTGACGGAGCCTGGAGATCTGCTACTCTGGTAGGACTATCAGGCCCTCGAACACTGAGGGGTTACGAACATTGAATCTTAGACTGAGAGGAATATCATATGAGATTTGGCAAGAAAGATGGCCACAACCGGCAGGTGGACAGTCCTTCTTCCCGAGGGTGGCCGTGAAGGATAAAGGCAGAGGATATCTTCCGGCGCTGGACCATTGTGCGGTGCAGTTGCTTTCGGGACACGGAGAGTTCAAGTCGAAGCTTTTCGATATTGAACTCTCTGCTCACCCGTGGTGCGTATGCGGCCGTGTGGCCCAGACTACGGAATATATCCTCTGGGAATGTGTGGTTTTCAATGACGCGAGAGAGGATATGCTTGATGAGTTGAATGAGAATGGGGTAAGTGTTACAGGACGCCGTCCGCCAAACAGCGTCCTTGTCAGATGTGAAAGAAATGTCGGACGCTTCCGGAGTTTCATCAGGGTTTGGGTCTCCCGTTGGGAAGTCCTTCGGGGCTTATAGGAAAGCTATAAGCCCCGCTGGAAAATCTCCCCCCGCTGGTGGATTCTTCTGTAGATGATATATGCCAATTTTGGTTTCTGAGTCGCCAGTCGCTTTCGATTTGTATTTATTTCTGTCTTGTCCTCTTCATTTTTTTATCCCCCAAAAAAAAGGGGGGGGGGGCGGTTATTGATAGGAATCAATGATTGTTTTTTCTTTCGTTCAACTGACTCGAATTGTAGCAACCACTGCCGCCGCAGTGGGAATTATCTCGATACACCCATGTTATCTGATTTATATTTAATTTAATTTACTTCTCTAATGTACTTCTTTTTATTGGTGCCTTCTAATTTTTCTTATATGTTTTATATTTACCCTGCATTATATGTTACTATGTTTGCTTTATCAATAAAGATGATGAAATAATAATATTTTTTATATTTATTTTGTTTAATAAATTTTTTTAAAAGTAGAAGTAATATTTATTTGATGTGATTGTGATAAAATATGTTTACATATTGGTTAAAAAAGTATATTATTACAATAATGTCTAGGGAGATGATAAACATAATTGATAACACTTTAATGTAGTTAAATAATTCATATTCATTTATCAAGTGGTACAACTACGGTTTGTGATAGCTAAAATAAGAGAAAAACCGTGAGACGACAATTCGAAGACATTTAGTTTTTATTTTAATTATTTCATTTGTATCTTTATGATTGGTACTCGATTCAAGATGTTAGATGTTATCAGATTCATTATTACAAATTATCCTTCTATAGGTAAATTAATACTAATGAATATAATATAAAAAAACAAAATTTGAATAAAAAAACAAGTACCTCTGCAAATACCTCCATATTTTCAGTTATCAGACAATAAACGAAATCATAATATATTTAAAATTATTTAAGTTCAAGATATATTATTTTAAAAGAACATGGCAAAAAACTTAAAAAGAAAGAAATTCAACTAGCCATATCATTTCATCAGAGCGATTTCCTTATTTTCGGAAAATAGCCGGCAGTCGGCGTACTAGTGATCTAGGAAATTAAATAAAGATCTAGAGAGCCGTACCAAAGATCCAGGTATAGATCGTTACACCCAGATCAGCTAAAAAACGTATTTGTTCCGCGTGCTAATTAATATACAGGATATTTGCATTACAATAGGCTGTAAGCTAAAATATCATAGCTGGTCTTCAAAGCCCAGTGGATATGCCACTCTTTTCACACCGATGGATCCGGATTAGATTCCCGGTGAGGTTACAATGAATCTGCGTGATTTACTCAAGCTTGGGTGTTTTGGGATGTTTCGCTTCTGTAATTCGCCTCTTGTTACGTAAAAAGGTATATTTTTGATATATTTATGTAAGGGGTATAACTATTTTCCCTCGATAACTGTTTGGTCTTGTCCAGAGTGCAAGGTGATCACTCGATATGTGTAAATGCGTTAAATGGCAACGCATTCTGCAATCTGGAAATTGAATTAAGCGTGAGAAAGCATGTGGACTTTTAAGTTGCCTTTCTGATTACACGAATAAGTGCACTTTAAACATGAAAACGGTTTTTCTCCAGTATGAATACGCATGTGGGTTTTCAAGTAGCCTTTCCAATTAATATAAGGGTTATCAGAGACGTCATTAATTTTGGGGTTAAGTTGTTCCCCTTCCGGAACGGGGCAAAATTTTACTCCAAAAATGTTTTTTTTAAAACTATTCAATAATTATAGATAGTATGCTGTTATTTTTTGTAGTCCTTATAAATATTCCGAAGAATACAGCACCAAAAGAAAATTAAAAGATAACGCTCAGTAAGACAATCAAAAGCAGAAAAGTATGTTTTTCCGTAAACAATCGGCAATATTCTATGCGATACGATTACGTGATTCTGCTTACAAGATTTCTGTCGGCCCGACACTTGTGACCGATGAGTCGTCAAAATACTACGGTTTCTTGCGTATGGAATCTTGTTTGCATTGTATAAAATATGTAAGTAATTAAAAATACTATGAATCATTTTCAAACCATTATACTTCATTAAAATTAAAACAGGAGATACTTCTGAAGTGGAGGACATTTCAAAATGGAACACAATTTTGTAATCCGCTTTAAACATAACATAAAGATTAATAATATAAACTCTACATATCTTTATCGCATTTGAATAGAACGCCTGTACGCAATATATATATATAAATATATATATATATATATATTTCATTTATTTATTTCTTCTATATATTTCTATATATATATGATATATAGATATATATTAAGATATATATATAATATATATATATATATATATATATTTATTAAGAAATAAATAAATGAAATTAAGAGAAACACACAAATATCAAATAATAAAACTGAAAAAATTAATGCTGGAACCTGAATTCGAACCACGGACCTTTGTCTTACGTGGACAACGTGATACAAATTTCACTATCCCACTACTAGCTTTGATAGTTATATGTTTCTCTTTGAATTAGTAATTCACTTATTTATATTATTCCATTTTTATTCGGAGAGTAATCGATTGTTGCGAGAATATCAAACGAAGCTTTGACGTCTTCCCGTTAGTCGATTTCCGAATAATGGAAGTATTCTTTGCTAAACTGCAAATAAAGTATATATATTATTTGTATTTTTCATTTATTTATGGAAGCGAGTACCGTAATATTTATTAAGAAATAAATAAATGGTATTTAGAGAAACACAGTAATATTTCTTTTATTTATTTCAATTGCCTCTCTGTAGATTCTAAATGTTTCATTATTGAGGCTGGCAACTACTTTTGAATTGTCGAAGTCTATTTTGAAGATGAACAATGAGATCTGTTCGAAACGTCGGCAGACGACTGGTCCTGACGACCAGAATTTGACGCGGGTTACCCCCAAAGTAGTTAGAACTAACACATATTGTACCCGTGAAAGCCTTCGATTTAACATATATATATATATATATATATATATATATATTATATATAATTATATAATATATAGATAACAATATGACAGCATATATATAAAAATATATATATTTCTATCGTTTTAGGATGGAACATTGTAGATTACATATATATATATATATATAGTCCACTCCTAACAGATATTTAGGTCTTTGCAGTACTATAGATGCATCAAGGTTTCACGACATAGGTACGTTAATTAAAAACTGCCTTGTCAGTGTGTTTTGCTGAAAACTTTTGAGTTTTTATTATAAGGAATCAAAATTGCTAGGAAGATGGAGGAAACTCGCATCTGTCGACAGGAAAAATATTTTTGTACATGTACATCGAATACTTGCAATGAGAACATGAAAACAATTTCTTTCCAGTATCCTTGAGGACATGTCGGTAACTGTGAATAGGTTTGTACTTTATCGTTTTTGAGACTTCATAAATTGAGATTGTAGTTCGTGATTTGATTCCTGAACGGATCTGATCTGAGTCAGAAATGATTCCCCTTGATCACAATAATCCTCAGATAAGAGAAGTTTAGGGAAGGTTGGCGGGTTGCTGGAATGAAAGAGCGATTGGCTTTTAGTGTTCTTCTCGAAGGTAGGCCCCAGAAGCAAAATGTACTAGTTAGTAATATAAATCAACAAAGGAATATATATTTTGACGCTGCACAGGCCTGCTCGATGTTACGGCAGAGGCCCGACCGTGTGGTGTCGCCGTGTCTTTAGCTCGACCCATTTGTTTATATGTTTATATCGTGGAGATTTTTATTGTATTAATATAAACAAAACTCTGGGTCAAGCGATAGGTACGTGGCACAGGGTTGGATAGGTACCGCTACAGAATTGTTGTAGGTATTTCTATTTGTCACACTTTCGCACAAAATGAATTCGGAGTTCGATCCGTTAACGGGTTGAAAAAGATACTTCCCTTTGTTACAGATAATCTCAAAATATTTTCCAGATTGATACCTTACTCAGATCTGAAAGCGGTACTACCCTTTGATGCAACCAGTCATTAATGAGTAACAAAAAGTTAGAAAATAATAAAGTGAAGTAAAAAACAGATATTTCTCTTTTCAAGTCTTTATTTATCCTGATATATTACATAATATTCCAAGAGGGCTTATTGTAATTCCTATAATTACATGAATCAATCGAGATCTATTCGTTAGATGGTGCTCTAACATAATCAATTTTATTTTGTACATTCTCTTTGATACTTAAAAAAATATGATTTTCAACAAGAAACTTTTCTAACTTTTGTTTTTATTCTATCTCCACAAACGCGACAGCAAAAATAGGTTTGATTTAGTCCATTTTTCAATACAAAGGTTATGATGGTCGACATAGAGATAGATTTAATAAATTTAGAAAATCTTAAAATAATAATATTTTTAAAAAAAACGAGTATGAACATCAAGAATATATTTCTTCTGGTTTGAATCGTTTAAAAGTAAAAGCCTGATATATTTCTTCTCAAGATTCTATGTATTACAAGAGGCTAACAAAATATTGGATATTCAGCTATACAAGTAATATTTCTTAGATCTTTATTATACCATAGATATAATTCTGTGTTAAATTAATATCGTTTGCCAATCCTAATAGACTCGACCTTGTGAGTAGGTGCGAACGAGCCTTTATTATTTATGAATCGGAACAGCAAGTCTCGCGTGTAGCGGGTGCTTTACTGTTATTTTAACGAAACGGACCAATCACAGGCGCGCTTTGCCTTCGACGGGTTGAGCCGGAGGCGACCGTCCTGATGACTGAATCCGGCCAATGGCGAGCACCGCCGGTGAAGTCACTGCACTAGCGTGGATTTCGGAGGTATGGTGCAATCGTTACTATAAAAGGAGCGAACACGATATACTCAGCCCCTTCAGTTCGAGACCAGACTTGCAAGCGGAAGTGCTGCCCGAGAGACTACAGACAGAGCCCTCAGTTCCAGAACATCATTTGCGGATGGAGTTGCTGGCCGGACATGTGGAGGAATCTACCATTCGCCAGTACTAGAGAGGATCATACCGCCACTGTGTAACAGCTAAGGAACACATTTATATTGTCTATCGGTTACACGGGCGCCGCACGGGGATAGCTTTAAATAAGAAAAATGTCAACCTGGCGACGCAAGAGTAGGGCCGATATGGGAGCCGTCGGCTCATAGAACGGCCCTGGGAAAGTGGTGGGTCCCCATTCGTTGTCCCATTCGTTGTCTATCGGTTAATTATTTTCACTATCGAAATGTATTTATTTTGGGAAGATTTAAGATTGGAGTAATTACGTGTGAATAATATCACGATTTCTTGTGTGATATTGGTTTAATTCGTACGGGAATATCTCCCAAACGAATATATTTTGATGCATGGGGATTTTCATACCATTTGTATTAACAATTGATTTTACGGAGCTCTATAAGCAGCGCTTAATAGATTCATAATAATTGTCGACGCGTTATGTATTGAGTAATCAGATATCAATCCAAATCGTACGAGAATTTCTTCCGAACGAATATATTTTAAAGTATGGGGATTTTCATACTATTTTTACTAATAATTGAATACACGTAATTCTATAAGAAACGCTTAGTAGCCTTATAATAATTGTATTGCATAAGTATTGCGCAATCCGGTCTTCAGCTAACTCTTTATGATTTGAGTACCTCGGTACATCTGGCTTAACAAGTAGCTTCAGAACGACGAGTAAAGGACAGAATGGGGAGATCTAACTAAAGATTGGGGATATCTGGTTTGTGATGGCCTAGCTGGTTGGGGCGTAGATGCTTGCCGGCACTTGGGCGTGGAACCCGCACAAGCCCCTGCAGGGTCCCTTAAAGGCGGGGCCCTCCTTGTTGCTCGGGGTCGTCAATAAACCGACCTCTTTCCTCACCAGGCGCAGGGCCACATAACCCACAAAAGGTTCCCTTTGTCTTTGGAAGGATTTTCATGCCTGAATGCTGTAAAACCTTGATAGAAAACGTTAACTTCTATTTCGTCCTCTGTAAGAAAGACAGGGCCAGAATCAGTATAAAAATCATTCACTCATATGGAATAGCTGGGATATTATAAATATGTTACTAACACTCTAACATTTGACCAAAGTAAATGTTGCAAGATGCAGAATCGTGGGACGCCATTCTGAAAAGGCATAATGAGATTGCACAATAATTTGAAACATCGCTGACTATGCCCGCAAAGGAGGCTATAATGTCGTCATCAATTCGTACTAAAAGAGTACATGATTCTTCAAACACCGGCCTAAAAGAAAGGCGCCTCAAGACAACACTCATCATCAGAAACTCGTATCAAAAGAGTACGGCCATCTCAATTATAAGCCTAAAAGAAGGGCGTCACAGGATCACATCTCGTAAAGAAGAGATAGAGTCTCGGGATGCAGTAAGTTTCCGGGGGCCATTTAGTCACTTAGGAAGCTGGTCACCGGGTTTAGGCGGGCGCGGAGCCTTAACCCCCCTTGGCAGAGATGCTGAGGGTTTAAAAAACCAAAATTTAACATTCAAAGAAACTATTATTTTATATAAACTCACGGGCTGTTGTAGAATAGTTTCGAACAAACCATCCCCGAGACCTTGTCTACTTATTTATAAAGAAGTTTCGCTTCAAAAATGTCTTATTTCGTAGATAGCAAATATATGTATTATTTTCCCCAGGAATTAATATGAACAGGTTCATGCACGTCTAGAACGAAACCATTCAAGGTAAGAATTTGCTAATACAAAGTGTTTATAATTATTAATTTCAGTGTTATTTAATATGTGTGAATTTTTTCCATTGCGCCGTTCGAACAATTCTACTGGTTTGTCTCCAAACGGAATTGTTTTATTTTTAATACACGAATTCTTCTGGTGAACGTATTTTATTGTAACACAAAAATGTATAGATTATTAGGTTCGTTAGATGTTTTTATGACGTAATATTATGCAATTGTTTCCACACTGCTCCTATAAAAGAATTTGAAGTTATTACGATACACAACGGGGTCCTTCATCCATTAGACGAATCATGTGCCAATTCAACGACGTATTACGAATAGTATATATTGTATTTATCGAGATTTAGTCGCATTTATTATTTATAGTAAGGTTTTTAGTATTGGTGCCAGGCGCCATTATAAGGCGGAAATAGTTCATATTCATAGCCTGACTGTAATAGGTATTTTTGTCGCGTAAGAGGTAACACCTTTAGAAATATAACTGTGTTTATGTTTCGTCCCTGACGGACAGGATGGTATAGCTGTGGTTATTTAGGTAATACACTTGGTAAATGCAAAGGGTATTAGGTATTATCAATATCGTATGCGAACCCAAGATGTTAGAAATATTTTAGTTAATATTTTTAGTTAATATTGCATTCAAAAGCAACAATTTTCACAGAATAATTATTTTCAGTTAATAATATATATTTTAGTTAAATGTATAAGTTAGCACTGGCAGAGCATTAATATTGTATAGAATACATTATTTATAATATTTCATACAAGGTATAATATTTTATTTTCGCTAACATCATACAGCATATGACTTTATTCATTGCAATGAAATTTATATTATTTAATATTATTGCCATGACGTATATTTTTGACGGGTCACCCCGCTTGGATTCATCGCATTGTTAGCCGCGGCCAGGAGTTGGCAAATCAATTGAACATAGTAGATAAAATTAAATTTCAACTCCCGACGAGTAAGCATCGACATTTTAAATAAATTATTAAAACAGAATTCATCTTTAATACGTTACGAGGACCTCCTATCTAGCTGGGTCATCACAAGGTTATCATGTTCGGTTTAAACATCTCCATTGACCAATATATTTTGAACATATTGATGTATTGATTTAACGTTACTTTTAAAAGATATACCATATGCTATGATCCCATATTTTATTATGGATTATACATAAGTACCTTTATATAAGGTCTTAAGGAAATTGAGCGATATTATGAATATTACTTAATTTAAAAAATAGGCAAAGAAGATTCATTTACGTTTTTATTTGGTGTACATCCAAGTTTTTATCAAATTATATCATTCTTTGAGTTATTAATGGATACCATGGTATTTTTATTTTGTATAACTACTCGTAAATAAGATTGAATACTCATAAATCATTAAATAAATTTAATTTTAACAAATATGATATAATTAATATTATTTGTTGACTATCAATATTTTTTACTCCAAACTTGGTTTTGTGGACAAAGTAAAATCAATCCTCAGCAAGCCATGTCTTTTTAAGTAACATTTTTAAATGCACTGTTATTTTCAATGAGAATATTAAGCGACCAGTATGGGTAAGCGCATGTCTTTCGAAGTTTGATTTTTGAATGCAAGAAAACAATAGCATTGTAAACTCTACAATTTCACTTCAGAATGTGTTTTCTGGTGTCTGTTTAAGTGTGGTTTTCGATTGCAAGTATAATTGCACTGTGAACATGAAAAAAGTTTTACTCCAATGTGCGTTAGCTCGTGTCTTTTTAAGTTTGATTTTTGACTGAACGAATATTTGCACTGCGAACATGAAAACATTTTCTCTCCAGTATGCGTCACGACGTGTATTCTTAAGTTTGATTTTCGATTGCATGAATAATTGCACTGTGAACATGAAAACGGTTTCTCCTTTGTATGCGTTAGGATATGTCTTTGAAAGATTGATTTTTGAATGCACGTATATTTACACTCTGAACAGGAAAACAATTTTTCTTCATTATGCTTAAGCTCGTGTTTTTTTAATGTTGACGTCTTATTGCACGAATAATTACATTGTGAACATGCAAACGGTTTCACTGAATTATGCGTGAGCTCATGCCTTTTTAAGTGAGATTTTTGAGTGCACGAATAATTGCACTGTGAACATGAAAATGGTTTTTCACCAGTATGCGTAAGGGCGTGTCTTTTAAATGTTGTTTTTTCATTGCATGAATAATTGCACTGTGCACAAGAAAATAATCTCTCACCGGTATGCATAAGCGCATGTTTTTTTAATGTTGATTTATCGTTGCATGAATAATTGCACTGTGAACATGAGAACAATTTTTCTCCAATATGCGTAAGCGCATGTCTTTTTAATGTTGATTTTTCACTGCACAAATAATTACATTGTGGACATGAAAAAGGTTTTTCTCCAGTATGCGTAAGGGCATGTCTTTGTAAGTGTGATTTTCTATTGCATGTATAAGTGCACTCTGAACATGAAAACAGTTTTTCTCCGGTATGCGTAAGGGCATGACTTTTTAAATGTGATTTTTGAACGCACGAATAATTGCATTGTGAACAAGTATATGGTTTCTCTCCAGTATGCGTCAGCGCATGTCTTTTTAAATTTGATTTTTGAATACACGTATATTTGCAAAGAGAACACGAAAACAGTTTCTTGTCATCAGTAGAAGGCATTCGCGTACTGCTGGATTCAGTGGTGATAACGGTCTTCACTTCTGACTTCATTCCAGGGGTATGCGGCTGACGAGTTTCCGAAATAGAATCTTGAATTCCCGAGAGATCTGCATCGTAAATAAATTATTTGTATGAAGAAAATTAAGCTAAGAGCTCGATGTATTTTGTCAGGGAATACCGATTAAAATTATCATAAATACAGAAAGTAAGATAAACATAATAAAAAATGCGGTAATATAAAGGGAGTGCTTAATAACACTTATTTAATAGTTGTTCATTAGTTAACACAATAATCAAAAAAGTATGCAGTGGTTCCGATCTCAACGACGATAATTACCAGTGCTTTTATATTGATTGTACCGATAAAATAAAATACTAAGGCCTGCTCATTGATGCCTATTTTCAATGGACTGATCATATTGAATTCACTGCCAATAAAATCTAGAAAATATACTAAAACGTAGTATATCGTTTCAATATGTATGCGTGTGACAACGATGCGTGTAAATCATGTACAAGGTTTTTTCACAATTTATAAAAAGTCTACAAAATATAAGAGTACAAACGCAGTAGAAATATAAAACAACATTTGCAAAAAAATATAATATTTTTTATCAAAGAATACGAAAAAGTGCCAAATTTTGAATTAATTTTGGATTGACACGTTGTATTTTGGTCAATTGCATAAGTTTGATCATAAATTATTTTTTCGACACTAAAAATGGTCTACTACAAATAAATATGCACACATCGTTCTCCAACGGTCGCTCATTGGGGGATTCCGTTTGGATATAATAGATCGAATAGTCGAATAGGAAACACTGCTCACCATCGCGCTGGTCGGCCCTGCTGGAGCACTCCTGCTTGATGGCAGGATACGATATGTCTATGGTGTAGGGCGCTCCTCCATAGCTGCTCTCGGCTGGAGACCCCTCAGCTGTCTGCACATCATCTCCCGGCGCACTTCTCCGCTCCACATTACTGGGGCCCACTTCTGAAATCATAAGCAATAAGCAACAAAGCAAAAAAAAAACTGGCAAACTCAAAAATATTTTCGACAACTAAGCGATCCCAATTAGCTTATAAAGAAAGGCATTTGAATCGTGCATACTGCCAGTGATGCCGTAAGGAGTGAAGGCCCTGTAACGGACAGGATGAATGATGGCCCTGAAAAGGGCCTTTTCAAAGAAGATGACATTGTCGAGTTCCATGTCTCGCTGCGGTCACCAATCAAGGCGGACCTGTGACGTCATCTTATTCACGGGCGACCGGGCAGGACGCCGGTGCGTCATCACTACCCTGAGGACCGTTAAGATGGGCAATACTGCAACCGGACAATTCACTTTTTGTGAATTTTAGAGCAACCACTGTCAGCGGGTTTACGATTACCGCTGCGCAGTTTTGGTCTGTTCTGTGAGTCGAGTACGGGAGACCTGCGCATGAAGAAGAAGAAGAAGAATAGAGTTGGATGGTTGCATGTCTCCTGGGCACAATACAAAGGTCATCCATCATGTATAAACTTTGTATTCAAATGTTAAAAATATTTTTTTCCTTGAAATTTTTACAATCATGTCAACATTTTAAGAACTATTGTTAATTATGATATTAATCAAACTTTATTACTATATTTTTAAAATACAGTCAGTCATACAGCGCAGTCGCGAATGTAATATATCTAAAAAGGGTAAAAAAAATAACTTTTGTGCTGTCTTATTTCAAATGAAAAAATTATAATAATAATAATTTAGTTGTCTGTCTGTTCTTAACTTCCTGTAACGCCCGTAACTTTCTATTTCGTTTTCAAAATTAGTATAAAAGCTGATCTGTTTAAGGGTCATTATTATTGAATAAAATGTAAACAATATTTCGTTTTCAAAATCACTAATTAGTAAAATAGAGCAAAATTAGTAAGTAAATAAAAGATATAAAAGTTTACATTTTAGATTGATTTCTTATCACGCTTTTTTGTTTTGACTAATTAATATAAACTAATAATTTATTACCGTAAAGTATAAATTCAAAAACAAAAAGACCGTCATTGTTGACGTGAAATAATCTATATCTATTCTAATATATAAAGAGGTAAAATATATAAGTTTGGATGTAGGAGATAATCCCCGAAACTACTCATCCGATTTCAAAAATTCTTTCACCAGTATTTAGAATGGACCTTCAGGGTGGACATAGGCTATATGTTATACGGGTAAAATAAAAGGGCTTTCCGTGGTGACCTATTTAACAACTATATTAGCCTAAAAAATGGTCGAGCGATGCGTTTTTTACGAACGCTGCCTTAACGGTAAGAGATATTTAAATACTTTCTACAGAGAAGTTGTAGAACTCAAAAGGTTCTATAAAGAAAGTCCGCGATGACATAGGTATGTCTATATGTTAAGGTTAATACACAAATTTATAAAATACGACTAGAAAATAGTAAAAATATACGAGTGCGAAGCCGCGTGGGCACAGCTAGTAAATTATAATCGCGTGAAAATCATTTAGAATCGCTTCGTAGAATTTTCGCACAGTGAAACTTAGTTTGAATGGTTTTCAAAGGTTGGTCACAAGACAAAATATATATAAATCAACACCGAAGAAAGATTCATTGAACGCGCGGACATTCTCATTCAGGAGAGCATAGACCAGAGCTAATTATGTTTGCTGGCGTTTTGAAGAGACGGTAATCATGTTGCTAGGGATTAGGGTTGCCAACCGTACTCTAAAATAGAGTATTGTACTCTATATCATGTAGGCGTATTCTATAATCTACTACACTAATAGGGGACGCTAAAATACTCTTTTTTTCACAACGTGTACTATACTAGTGCTAGTCACGTATATATGATGCATACCTACTATCGTAACCAAAAAAGTCGACTATTTACTTTTAATATGCTGGTATTCCCAAGTTGGTAATCTCTACTCCCCAAGCCAAACTCGGACATTTCTGAACGCAGCCACTAATTAAGATTAAAAACGTCAGTCGCTGGTCGTCTGTCTTTAAAACATGGAATCTATATTATGATTGCGCTAAATCTGCATCAAGTAATGCGATTTTTCCATTGCCAGCTTCAAAAATCAAATCGCACGTCTTTCGTTTGAAAAACAAGGTTTTTTATAAATACATTTAGATATTATTTAATGTGTATAAATATTATATATATATATATATATACATATTACGACGTGAAGTTCTGTTGCTCCCAACAGAACTCCTCGTCGCCACCAGCTTCGCTCAGTCGGAGAAGAATCGGACTCACCTTACTTCCACAATTTAAACTCAGGGTATTTCCGGTGTCGTGTACGCTGCACTTCAGCTGTCTCTCACTTTAACTTATTTTAAGTTGCAACAGTTCAATGACTAGGGTAATACAACGAAATATTATTTAGATGAAGGGGAATTTATTCAAATGAATTTTAAACAGAAATTAATAATGCCACAGAAGGTGACAATTTTTTTATGAAGTGTTTTTGGGAATTTTGCACATTGAAACCCTTTTCTTTACAATAAATTGAGGTGAAGATTTAATTTACCACGCCTCGACATCAGCGCTAGCGGCCGCGTAATACAAGGAGGGAAAAGACAGTGGAACTAAATACTTTTATACTACTGGCGGTGACGCAGCGCAGGTGTCGGTGCGTGGTATTCTAAAACCGCTCGACCTGATGCACATGTTCTTGTATTTACGGAGTCAGATAACACGCAGCTCGCTCCAGGCGTGATGTGAAATTGATTATTAGAGAGAATTTGAATACCAGGCAAGTCGTGGTCTTTATTTTGCTGGCCTCGCATCTGAGGAGGATTGCTCCCTTAAGGGTCCAGAGAACAACCCCGCCCCGAGGCTTTGGGCGACCGATGCAGATGATTACCGGAACATCACGTCTGCAGCTGCCCCCAGGCGTTGCAATGGATTCACCTTTCACTCCATGCTGCGTCACCTGGCCATGGCGCGAAGCGCTCCCGTGGAAAAACCCTCTATTAACACGAGGGTTCACAGAAAGGTTCACATCTCGCGTGCTGAAGTGTCAGATTCCGAATGCGCCATTTTGTAATATCGTCCCCGCCGTTCGCGACCGCTGTGAAACTATCCGCAGTAGACCAAAGACATTATAGAGTGTTTGCGGTACCTACGCGGTTAGAAATCAATTTTTGGTGCAGATCGTTGGTGCGGGGATCGATAAATTAATTTCTTCAGAGGTTTCGCGAAGAGGTGTGACGAACAAAGGCTGCTACGTCACAATATATATATGTAATATTTATATATATTATATATATATATTTGTTGAGAAGGGTTGGATTTTTCTAATTGCTTCGGTGTTTTCATCGTAATTTCTGGTTTTAATTATTATTAATATTTATTTTTGTATTAGAAATTTGGATTATTATTAGTAGAAATGTTTTACTTCCATGGCGGTCGGAAGTCGAATGCTTTAGCGTCTCTGCTTGTTCATTATATTTATTATTTTCTTTTATTTATTTCAATTGCCTCTCTGTAATTCTAATGTTTCATTATGAGCTGGCAACTACTTAACTACTTTAGAATTGGTCGAAGTCTATATTTGTACTAATGACGATATAATAAGTAAATATACGGATTACTAGAAGCCGAGCAAAACACATTAACGGCGTCGCTGGAGAAACCCACTCCTCCACAAACACCTGACGCAGAATTTTTCAAACTTTCACTTGACGGTGAGCTCCGGACCCAAACGGTTGTACTCTTTTTGGAGAAGCAGCTCATCGACAAGGCGCCCTGAAGATGAACAGTGAGATCTGTTCGAAACGTCGGCAGACGACTGGTCCTGACGACCATAATTTGAACGCGTTACCCCCAAGACGTAGTTAGACATCATACGTTATATATATATATATATATATATGTATAAATATTATAATATTATACCGTATAAACACAAAAACTTATATTCTATATACATATATAATATATATATATACTATATATATATATTATAAACATGTAACTTCAAGGTGGGGTACGTCGAACTGTTTATTTTCTAACGTCATTTTTTTGACGGCATTTATATATTTGACGTTTAATTTTATAGATATAGGTTGGAAATGTACCAAACTCGAAAGCATACGCGGCGATGGATGATATACATTATGATTGCTTCAAAATGTAGTATAGCCGCCCGCAGCGTCTAGCAGCAAGCAATCGGCGACAGCTAGTTTTACATTTATTCAGTGAAAATACATAGGGCTGTCGGGGTTATTGCAGTCTGTACCTACTATAGAGTTTTTTGTATATTTTCTGTCATCAGAGCATGTATCGCGGTAACGATTCCAAATGCTGGCCGCCTATTCTAAAATGCTCGAAGGAGTTATTCGTCTTTCAAAATGCAAATGGAACTCACCGATGTACATTTTGAGAGACCGAGAGACAGACGACATATGTTTAAGTCACCTTGAAGCAGTCAGAAATATTGCAAACTTTGAAGTATAACATTAAATCATTGACAGAAAGTAATAATGGTGCAAATTCAAAGCACATTAGTACAAAAACACCGAATTGCTGCCTTGTCTCTAAAAGCATTGAGAAAGTGTTAAACCACGCAAGGCGCAGCAGCAAGGCGATTGCAGCCCTCGACTTCGAACTGTGCTCGCCTGCTAATTGTAATACACAAGCTTACAGATACAATTCCTGCAACTCTGTTTCATCTACAACGCACGTCGTAGTACTGCGATTTGATTATTGTGATAGTTAATCCGGACAATACAATGTTTTTTCGTTATAATGTAATTAAATGTTTTTCAGCAATTATTTTAGAGGTTATTTTATGTCATTTTTGGAATCAGGACACTCAATTATACCGGAATATGTGTTAATATTAAAAATATATCACAACCCATTGACATATTATAATATAGGCACGTTATTCCCATACTAGCCGGCTTTCATATGTAGTAAATATTGCATTGAAGGAGACAGCAAATCACAGCACACTCATTTCACAAACGCTCTGCGTGTAGAGAGAAAAATCAGGTAATTTGAAGTCACGGTGACTAAAATAACACACTCATTCTTACAATAGTGTACAGTACTCTGTTCCTTTTCGGCGTAGTTTCGCGCCCAATCACAAATAAGGTTCGTTCGATAACGAATGCAACTTTGAGTTGCCAAGATTTCACGCTTGTAACGTGTCTACAGTTTATTATATCACTATCACAACCCCATATTATGCAATAGACCCAATCTCATTTATTGTTGAAGGTTTTCAAAAAGTCTTAACAGTCTTCAGTTGTGTTTTTGTGATGTAAAAAATACAACGACATCCTGTAGCAGAGCACATTCAGTTTGCAAATTGAGTTATTCAAAAGGGTTAAATTGCGAATCAACTCACTAGATTGTAGGTCATCACTGCTAGAAGAGTCCAAATGCTTCACTTTAATACCAATGTGCGATGCATACAGGTCACCGCCACCTCTCCCAGTGGAAGTTCCTGGTTCAGCTTTGACGGTGACTGTCCCTGAATCAGTTCCTGGTTCAGCTTTGACAGTGACTGTCCCTGAATCAGCGATTTCCTTCTTGATATGAAGTTGTGAGACTTCCGCCTCCCTGAGCAAGACTTGGCCGCCGTCTGCTTCACCGTCGCTCTCGGCGGGAGACCTGGGCTCAGTCTTGACTGCGACATCCATGGTGCACTATCGGATAAGCTAATAACCGTTCAATGGCTCGTCGAATGTTCTAATGCCAAGCATCAGAAAACCATAGACAAAATAACTCGGACGTAGTGACGTGCTAGCTCTGATGTGCATATTTATGCGATACCTAGGTTCTTAACTAAACGACTGTTAAGCATAATATTATCTTCCATTTTTTTAAATAAAATTCAAAAACCTTATTCTTCTCTTTTTGTTACAATAATTGATTAATGATGAATATTATTTTTAAATATTTCATTTCTAAAAAGTATGTCATTTTTTTTTCTGTCTCGCGCATCTATGAATATTGCCTCCTGGTGATGGTGAAGGAGCTTCACGGGAATGATATATTTGATATAACGCGGCCATTTTGTTTTCGTGATTTCCAGTAAAATAATAGTTAACACTTCCGTTCGGGCCACAATAAAACTCTAAAATTTTATTTATAAACTATTCAAAAATTATTAATGATATGATATTGAGTCTTTGTAATCGTCATAAATATCTCAAAGAATACAACACACAAAGAAATTAAATGATTTCATCTAGCGAAACAGTCAAAAGTAGAAAAATTGTTTTTCCTTTGACAATTGGAAATATTCTATACAATAAGTTTCATCATTCTGTTTGCAAACCTTCCGTCGCCCAGAAACTTGTTTGTAATGACACGTGATGCGTCCGCGACCTGCATGTGACGTTCCGCATCACGTCCTTTTTAAATTAGAATATAAGTTTTATTTTAAAATAGGTTTAGGTAATTTTAAATTTCGCGCGGCACCACGGGTTGCCACCCTGCACCGCCGGGGTTGGGGTGCCATTGTGGGTGGGGGAGGCTACCCCCCTCCCCCGCAGACACAGAGGGTTGGAGCCGCGTGCCCCGACAGCCGTCTTGTCTCGTTCCGATCGCCGGCGCCGCAACTGCTCGCGCCCCCCGGGCTCCTCGCTCGCGGCCGCCCCATCGGCGGCGGGCCCTGAGCCGCCGCCACGTGTGTTCAAGAACGCGGGGAGGCGCCGTCATCGTCGCTTGTGGAGAAGGCGGCCCGCAGCGCTCTGGACGGTTCCAGGCGATGGCCGCTTCGCCACGGCGGGCCCTGAGCCGCCGCCATGGGTGTTCAAGATCGCGGGGCGGCGCCGTCAACGTCGCTTAAGGAGAAGGCGGCCTGGACCACGTGCTTCCCGCGAGTTTCCGAGACTCAGCCAGATCCCGCGGCCGGTCGCGCCAAGCCAAACCACGTGCGGTCCCCGCGAGCCGCGCTATGTGCTATGATAGCGGACATGTGCTTTTTGTGACTTTTTTTGTGAACTAAAATGTGAAAGGACACGATTAACTTATGTAAAGGTCGAACTGCTGGCGTTTAGGTTAAGATTAGTTATAAAATTAGTAATAGTGCTTTAGAACGTAAGGTTTAACTGTTTTTTTTTTTTAATAAATGTATATAATAGTGCCAGAGTGTTTGAAATTCCCGCTCCACCTTCCTTGGCAAGGCATCTCATTGATAGACAAAGACAGATTAATTTAACCGCCCTATCACGCGTCATAATATTACGGTTTCTTATAAAATGACGAAAAAAAGTAGAATCTTGTTCGCATTGTATAAGAAATTTAATTAAAAATATTATAGAGCATTTTCAAACCAATATATTTCATTATAAAGCAAATTTGACTGGGGTCTCTGTGTACCCCGCTTCGGCCTCCGATCCAATTTTTTTATCTTCCGGTACCCGAAGGTTAATATATGTCGTTATTATTGTCACTAAAAATAATTAGTCCATGCATAGAATCACCCAATTTCTACTGAAATTTTAGGCTTTCAGGGTGGTTTAAGCCTCCAAATATTGCATGCTGATCTGGATGTACAATTGACTTTTTCCAAGTCGCATATTATATTATTTAAAGCATTTTTTATTGATTCTGCGCTACATACACGTTAATGCAAATTGTAAAACCAAACAAAAATCAATAAAACAACAATTATCCATTCAACATTAAAACGTTTATAAATTATTTTTCAAGGTCCTCAATATCCCCAATAAATTATAATTACTCCTTAAAAGTTATAATATTATTAAGTTACAATTGATTTTTATTCACTTTCTTTTAACTCGTAGCGTCTGTGGTTTGTTTTTCTGCCGGAAAAACTTTGGATCGATTTAAACCCTTTTCCCGTAATCCAATCGAGCTGAAACTTTGCAGGCAAACTCGTGGTGATGTTAAAAATGATCTAAAAAAATCTCCCTTAATTTTTTTAGATAATTATAGTATAATTTTGGATTTTTCGAAATTTTAATGGTTTTTTTCATATAACTGAGTAATGACCCTGACGCGTGCAGTAAGCACGAAACATGATTTAATGAGAAAGAGAGTATAATAAAAATAAAAACTTAGTTTTTATGGGTTAGTTTTTTACTCATCCACTACGAAAGCGGGTCAAATTTCATCTGGATGTTTATAAAATTATAATTTCTGTTTTTTTTACAGCGTTATTTTTCAGATAATCCTTAAGTTAATATTTCTACATAATTTGAGACATAAATGAACATTGTCAATGGTGATTATACCAAGCTTAAGATAAAATGTCAAATAAAAATGCGTTGCCTCAATGGTAAATCCGGTATGTATTTCAACTCATATATGGAAGCAACGGATGAGAACCCTGGAACATAGAAGAGCACGAGCTGATCAACTACCACTTTTCAAGTTACTTCAGGAATATATTGACTGTCCCAGCCAATTGGAGCTGGTTTCTCTCCACGCTCCGTCAAGGCGAACCCGACAGTCCGTGCTCTTCCATGTACCCATAAGCAGAACCTCTTGTGCACACAACTCATTCATCCAGCGAACATGCAAAGCATACAATGACCACTTCAATGACATTGATATATTTAATACCAACATCTCAGCTCTTAAAAATCGTATTTAAACCGCTTATATTACTTGTTTCTATCACCGGATTCTTCACCGGATTAACTGAGACCGACCATCAACATACACACACCACAGCCAAACTCTCATCACTCTTTGCACATACTCCCATATCTACATATATATACGTCACATACAGAATACACACACACTCCACTCAGCCACAATCCCATACACCTCGCTCCACTTCCCCCTCTAACTCCCACTCCTATTCCTCTATTTAATATATGTTTTCTTTATTCCTTGACTTAATATTTTATGCCGTGAATCTCTATAATTGGTCTACCAACTATCCAATACATTATGCTATTATAATTAATTGTACTGTTGAGATCCCTAAAATAAAAAAATAAAAAAAATAAATAAAAAATAATAAAAATAAAATAATAATAATAATAAATAAATAAACACCAAAATACAGATTAAGACAAGATCTGCCAGTGTTTGCCAAGACAGTATTCGATTACGCACAACAGGATAAAACCGTTCACATGTTTGCAATGCACTTACCCGTGTCAACGGAAAGTTGACTTACGAAGGCATATGGTTACTCACAGTGAAGAGAATAGACAACCGTCTATGTCGGGAGCAACGCTTTGATAATCCACATCCCTATTATTCTGGTCCTTCAGCGCTCTTTTTACAACAGCTTTGATTATTTATTTATTTATTTAATATTCATGGAAGACCAACAGCACAACAAAGAAGCATAGAAAACATTGATATAATGTAGATGGCCAATTACAGGTCTCCACATTTAGAAATATGTGAGTAATGATAAATATTTATGAATTAAACTAAGGCATATTAAAAATTATATAGAAAGAAAGAATAAATTATTGACAAAATATTCGCATTTCATGTGTTTTCTGCTGAGTTTTGGTCATAAAATGATAATGAAATGTTCAATATTAATAAACTGATAAATCGTAAAATTTGCAACAAGTTTTTACGTGTTTTGATGATTTTAAATCTCTTCGTATTCATATAAACATACGTATGATTTTTAGCAATAGGTTGTATTTACTCACGCGCTTTGAGGCTTCAGTCACTTTTTAAAAGGTTTTATTTATCTAGAACACGTTCATTACTCAATATATATTATGTCTCAATAGAGACGAAGCTATTAATTATATGGAAAAATTTCGGGTATTCATAGGACTTACGACCTATCGAACGGCTGATTTAAGTGATCACTTTATACAATGTAACGTTCACCAATGATAGACTACCACATTTATCAAAATTTTGGAAATTGTATATATCTTTAACTGGCACACCTTGTTTAGTCGCCATTGTTAACGCTAACGTGAAAGTGATTTATTCCTTGCGTGGGTAAAAATGTGTCTTTTAAAAATTGCTTTCTACACAAAAAAGTACGATAAGAACATGAGAAAAATGTTTCCTGGGTGAGATAAAGCGTGTGGTTATTCAGTTCAGGATTCCGACTACCCTAATATGATGCTCATGGCTAAATTATGTTATTATGACAATGTAGAGATGTGTATGCGAATAGGAATATCATTTGCTATTGCTACGGCGGCCGGCGAAAGAGTGGTTTAAGATTTTTGGATGTTGGCTCGGTGCATGCAGCTAGATTCGCGACGCTTCTGGACCGACACAGAGACATAACCACTCTACCAATGAGACACTCTATTTTATGTATTATCAGGGTTATTAAAAGATATGATAAATATAAATAAATGTTATTTCTATTTGTTGTTCGGTAATTTTATTTATTTAATATTGACGACATGGGTGAGTTTGAAATAAATGCTTCACAAGAGAATTGCTTCACTCCATTGCGATGATTGGTGGATAAGGTCAAACCTCCATCGCTGCTCCAGCAATCACGAGGGTCGAAGAGTTTATCACTGTCGACCTACTCTATGTTGCCATTGCAAATGCAGAAGGGGCCGGAATGGTCGTTGTTTTCGGCGACCTTATATAAACACACTTGTTTATACACGAAAGTTAGAACTGGGTGGCCAATTTCAAAAATATACAAATTTCTAAAATATTCCACTTTACTCCCGAAATGGAACATGGAGGCAGTTAAAAAATATGGCACGATTTTTTATTTATCTTTATTACAGTCAAAGATACATGACAAGACAACACAAAATTAAGACATAAAAAGTGGATTTATGTATTTTTACATAATTTTAGGTGTACATGGGAATTTTTCCTCGAGTAACAATAATTTTAAAAGCGAAAACTAAAGTCTTCAAATTTTAAATGTTCAATAGTGAACAAATAAGAACAGAAAAATGAATACCTACATTACACAAACATTGAAGAATACTACTCAATTTCCATATTTCTACAATATTCCAAATTTCAATATTGCACTTTGCTCCTGAAACATTATATAAAGGTTTGTTTTAAATATAGATAGATTTTATAAATATGGGTGACATTAAGTATGTGAGAAATAAAGGTTAAACATAGATAAAGACCACACCCTAGTTACGTAGATTAGCGTATTCTAGTAAGTCTTCTGGGGTATCCTGCCGTGTGAATACATGCAATGCACAACGTTGCTCTCGGTTACACAACTAGTTTCAGTCTCCTTACTGTGAGTAAGCGTATTACTTTTAAAGTCGCCTTTGCGTTTACAAAAAAGTATTAGTATATAAATACTGAATAAAGGAGTAAGTAACTACACAGCTAACATGAAAGTGATTTAATCCCCGCGTGAGTAAATATATGCCTTTTAAAGTTTCCTTTCTTGTTACATGAATAAGTGCAATAAGAACATGAAAACAATGATTCCTGCGTGTGAGTTAGCATGTGTGTATTTAATTCGGGTTTCCGACTACACGAATAAGTACACTGAGAACATGAAAAAGGTTTTTTTCCCGTATGACTGAACATATGGCATTTTAACTGGTCTTTCCGATAACACGAATAAGTACACTGCGAACATAAAAACGGTTTCTTCTCGCTGTGAGTTAGCATGTGCCTTTTTAAGTAGTTTTTCTGAATACACGAATAAGAGCAACGCGAACATGAAAAAGATTTATTCCCTTCGTGAGTAAACATATGCCGTTTTAAGTTATCTTTCTTGTTACACGAATAAGTGCACAGAGAACATGAGAACGGTTTATCTTCTGTGTGAGTGAGCAAATGTCTTTTAAAGTTGACTTTCCGATTACTGTAATAAGTGCATTGCGAACATGAAAACTGTTTCTTCCCAGTAATTTTCAGGCTTCTTGATTTTTTTGTATTCGTTTCAGGTTCCCTTTCGACAGTTATCGGAGCCACCGCTGTGTTTGTCCAGGCGGAATCTTGTCTCAAGAGACCTGAAACAAAGATAAATCAGTTATATTAAAAAAATACTGTTGACATGATAAATTGCAAGACTTTGAACAGATGGAATCAAAATCTTGCGGTAAGCAAGAAGCGCAAGCAAATACGCACACGGCTTCCTCTGGTGGTACATCATCGACTTCCAAAACATCTGGAAGGTTCTGTGACTCCATGCGATGACAATAACGAACCAGGTACACCATTCATTCATTCATAATTGAAATTGAGAATACTAAATTAATACTTAAAATTATGTGTAATAAAAGTTTTTTATACCATTTATCATTAGTGCATAAAATTATGACAGTCAGATAGATTTTTTAAGTATTCAGACTGTAAACTTTTTTTTAAAACAAAGTTATTGGCATGAAAATATAGCACAGGGATATGTGCTTCCCCAATGTATCTGCCAGTATTTGCCAAGACAGTATTTGGACAATGAAGTTTTATTTAGAATGCTCCTTTCTTCAAGATATTTAAATACTTTCTATTGAGAAGTTGTAGAACACAAAAAGTCCGTGTAGACATACATCTATATGTTAGGTTGATACACAAATTAATAAAAATTTACTAAAAATCTGCGCGTGCGTAGCCGCGCCGGCAAGCTAGTCTCTCATACATCCACAAATCAGCCTACTTTATTTTCCATATTGATAAAATTTCTTCATTTTTTTTATCTGCAAATGACATACGTATGTGTTAATGATAACTGAAATTTTAAAGAGGCATAGAAATATCAGGGCTGAAAATTTGCGGAATCGGTTACAGGGGGCTGCCCTGTCCAAATATTTATTTGGCATTGTAATGGATCATCTTTTATATATGATTTGACTGCAAATGTCAAATCGTTCTGTCGAAGACGAAATTCGGGTCTATTTTTTCATTCAACTGCAAAATAAATCAAATCCAGGTTAGATGCCTTTCTTGGGAATTCATCGTCACCTTTTCCATCATGAGTTTGAGAACTTTGAGATTTCGTTTTAATCGAAAATGATAAAAGCAGTAAAAGATCGGGAAGTTATCTCCTCACCGTCACGCCGGTCGGTCTTCCTGGAGTACTCGGAGCACTCCTGCTTGATGTCGGGGAGGGATATGTCCACCTCGCTGTGGAGGGGTCCACCGTCTGCTCCCTCATGGCCGCTCTCGACTGCAGACCCTGGCTCGGGCTTGACGGCAGGAACATCTGGGCGGGATTCAAAGTGTTATCAGAACATCAACGTTGAGTTGGTTGCTGAAGACGCGGCGCCTGTAGGAGCTGGGAATGGAACTCACCGCTTACCCAGGACCGTTTTATGAGCAAAACTGAAACTGTATACCGTATAACACAATAATTAAACATTGAAAGCATTGAAAAATCGAAACACTTAAAATCATTCACAAACTAGCAAATGGCGAAATAAAAGACGAAGACATAAAATTACACAAAATACACGAAAAACTCCAACATAACACTAGAACTGCTCAAAACTATCACATAACACACGACAAAACAAAAACAGGACAATCCCAACTAATTTGCAACGGATTAAGACTATCTACCACAGTAGACCAAACAACTGACTACTGACAAATTCAAAACAGATGTGACAAAAATGCTACAACTCAATTACTTATAAAAAATGATTTTGTATCTAAATGATATTATTATTATAATCCTTTATTGAATCATGTAAAAAATGTTATCCATAAACCTTTACAGGTTTCTATTATATTTTAAATAAAAAAAGCTCCCATATCGGCCCTTCTCATTCGTCTCCAGGTTGACATTTTTTTAGCTATAATGTAATACCTTGCTACCCCGCATCGGTCGTATAAACCGGTGCGAAGCGACACGGCCGCAGAAACAAATGCTTTCACCGACCGTGACCATTAGATACGTCGTTATTATAAAACAAATATTAATAAGAGTAAGAACAAAGAGATGGTAATAACAAAATAAAAAAATACAACAGTAAATATTTAGACGAATGCCGCGGTGGCGGACATCCGGCTAGGGAAGCACAGGGCTGGCAGATGCAGAAACCCTCACATTAATGCAACATCGGAAAATGACAGTCATACCACCAATGCACACGAAAAACTTATTACCTACACAGATTCCCTCAGGATTTCCCAACGGGACACCCACACCGGGGTGCGTAAGAGGCAATTCAGAAACTTGCAACTATTTAAATTCACGGGCCGTGTCGTTTTGTCGCAATATTCCACTCCCGCGCAAAACTTATATGGACTAGCATTTTTACCTATATAATTTGTACCTTTATTGTTTTGTTGTATATTTTTACCTATAGGTGCCTTGTTTTTAATATTGGTTAAACGCTATTCTTGTTTTCTCTCACAATAATAACCCTTCTGAAGCAGCTCCAGTAAAATCCCGTAAGCACGAATCTAATATTGGAATGTGCGGTCGTATGAAGCCGGCGAGCTCGAAGAGACGCCGTGCTAAGCATACAAGCGCTGCTAACGCGTCCACACGTAATTATCCCCATAGAGCTACTCGGATACCTACGCTATTTTATTGTGACAACACTAGAATTAACTCGCATTTTGACTCTCTTACAAGGATGTTACGGAGCTCCGTAACCGTAACCGAAACTATCGGATATCCGAAATAAAAATATATCCGTAACCGTAACCGAAACCGATATAAAAGTTTCGGATTGTTTCGGATAAAGGCGGAGTCTAAATCTAAATGACTATTAAAACTAGAATGAAGGTTAAAGTTTATTAATAAACATTTTGTAATGGTTTCATTACTTACAAAATTCATTAAGAACAGTTTTTGTTATTATTACATTGTTACAGATTTTATTACAATTTTAGATTTTACTCTTTATCTTTAATACTCAAGCATGCTTATGAAGACTGATTTTTGCAAATTGTAATAATTCCTATAAAAATATTGAATAATATTAATAGAAATTACTTATATTATTTTTGTTTATTATAATTTTGTTTTTGTATTTTTAAGTACATACCTTCATAGGTACCTACATAGCACTTAAAGTGGCTGTAATAATAGTTATTTATTTGACTGATTGTAAAAACAAATGATAAAATAGACTAGAAATAAAAGTCAAATCTCGCTATTTGTATTTTACTTTGATAATTTCAAAATTTTAATATCCGTAACCGAAATTATCCGAAACTAGCGGATAATCCGAAATAATTTCATATCCGTAACCGTATCCGAAACCGGTATAATATTATTCCTATATCCGTATCCGTATCCAGATCCGAAATTTCATATCCATAACATACCTGCTCTCTTGTACCTAGACTGCATAGGCTTGGCAACCCTTATGTTACACATCTCTGATTTTTTAAACTTCAGTATAGTATATTGTAAAGATTCGCTACTAAAAGCTCATAAATTCACAAACAAATAGTTATACCTTCTCATTTAATCTTATATAACTACTTCACACCTCGTTTTTCTAAATTATGTAACTATTAAAACCTTTAAAAAATTATGTACCTATCCTTTATCAATTCCTATTGTATGTTCTTGCTTTACTGTCATACTATTATTTTAGTTTCTTGTTCATACTATTATGTAATAGGTACTTTTTGTACCGTTTATTGAAATAAATAAATGCGATAACCATAACCGATCCTTTTGAGAATAAGTACCTACGGTGTAGTTGAGTGTCCTAATTTCAAAATAAAACAGAATTGACCGCGAAAGTAAGTTTTTAAAGTAAGTTTTAATAAGTATGTTTTAAAATCGTATGTAAGTACAGTCAGTTTCATTTAAGGATGCCAAAACTATCACATAAACAAATAATCTGTAAATGTGTTAGTAGAAATTACGTCGCTGATTGGTTAAAACATGTCGTGACGAACAAGCAATAAATAATTAATGTATATTATCAATGTGTCACAGAGACGAAACTGTATTTTATTATTATTACGGGAAAGTAGGTATAGAAGTCATTTATGGTGTATATCGGACTTACGACCGATCGTATGGTAGGCTTAAGTGATCACTTTACACATATGTAACGTTCGCCATTTCCACCATGACAGAATATACTATGTCTTACTAATTTTTTGGAAGTTGTATATATTTGGATTATATGACACATATCACGTATGTGTTGTAACAACCTATTATACCGGCCTGTGACAGCCATTTTCCTTCCCCCTAAATCCCCACAGATGTCGCTAATTATTTTTGATGTCATTAATGTCGCTCAATGAGACTCCCACAATTGATTTTACGGAATTTATGAAGCAACATACTTTTTTTCTGTGTAATGAAATTTTTCCGAATTACTAACATTAATATACATTAATATTCTTAAGCAATAAATATTTTAGTATGTATTCAACTCTCGAGGCGGATACACGTGCGCTTGCTTAAAGAAAAATACGGTCACCATTGGTGACCGTTGAGTGGGGTAATATCATGTATGCAAAATAGATCGCCAATATTGGGAATGGGAAATTGCATTGATGAAAGTAATTTAATTTTTGATGTGTCTGATGACGAAAGTTATGGCATATCTGATTGTGATGCGTACTTATAATATTTTAAATTCGTTTAAATATTTATGCCATCTTTTGCCATTTTTCCTAATATTTTCAATACTTTTTTTTTTTATAATCCTATAGTATTTTGATTTTTATATTATTTATGTAATAAAATATATAGATCAAATTATTTTTTACGTGGTCCTTTATTTATTTATTTGTTTAGAAATATTAACAGATATAAGAAATGATATGTATAAATGTATGAGAGTGTAAATAGATAGTAATGAACTTATTAATTTATATCCTAACATATATATCTCACATAGAAATAATTTTGAAGGAGTACATAATAATAAAATAAGCATGTTAAAATAAAAGACAAATTGTAACAGTAGTATGTAGACATACTAAAGTTAATAAAAATATTATAATATACGTATTAAGGTAAGTCTAACTTTATTTATTTCTTGCATCGCAGTATTTAATCAATATTCAGTTATTAATCAAGTATTAATTCAATGTTGCGTCGCAGAATTATGTTCATTTGTGATCTTAGGTGGTATAGAGACACATGATAGATATCGATGTCGGTGAACAAATCGTTGTAGACTCGGCACATTCTCACTATGGGGGAGCGTAATCCGTAATCGGTATGAGCTACAGGAATGTGGAAGATGCACCGTGTTCTAGTAGCTCTTGCTGGGACGCGGATGTTGATAAGTGATAACAGGGGTGGACAATTAAATTGGTTTCGACAGATCTTATACAAATTAAAAATGTCAAGAGCTGTGAGTCTGTTTTTTAAACTTAAATTTTTTAAATAATTTAATGAATCTGCATTGTGCTGCCGCGGGAGTGTTTTTATGTATTTCCTAAGTATGTTTTCATGTTTTTCGATATACATATTATAGTAGAGATTCCAAATGCTAGGTGCATATTCAAGGTGCGGTAGGATAAGAGTTTGGTAGCAATTTACCCTGAATCTAAATTTTTGAACACGATTTTAAAAATATATAGGAATGTGTTAATGTTAAAAATAATATCAAATATTTTTGTATTTTTACGTCATGGTCACCCTATGCGCTTTGGCATCTCTAACTGGCGGACACTTTAATGAACAAATAGATTGTTTAGTAAATAATAAATTACGATGACCAGATATCATTGTCACACCATTGCAAAAGTTTATTTTAATATATTTTTTAATTTTCTCATATGTAATATATGAACATTTATTAAGTCTGTATGTAAGTACCTAAATCATTATAAATCTTTATTTATACTAATTTGAGTGAAGTTTTTTGGTGAAACATTATGCATTGAATGGCAAACTGGAAATGTAAAGCCACGTCAGCATTGCTGACAGCGACAGTTCATTTCTACTAATAACATACTATTACAGTCAGCCTTTTGGGGAATAATAAGATAGGAAGCAAACTCCTCACCTTCGCGCTGGTCGGCCCCGCTGGAGGACTCCGAGCACTCCTGCTTGATGTCGGGGTGCGGTATGTCTATGTAAATGTAAGGCGCTCCTTCATCCCCGCTTTCGGCTGCAGACCCTGGCTCGGGTTTAACGGCAGGAGCATCTGGGCAAAGACGGTCCATGATGCCGCCGTCCAGCGAGCACGATACAACAGTTTTACGTCAAATTGCTGTCGACCATAGACACAAATGGTCCATAGAAGAATTATATTATTGATTTAATGTGTAAAGATAAGGATGTCGGTACCATAGATAAGATAGTCGTTATTTACGTTAACAAATCCGATGTCGGTACTTACCTACCACACCAAAATCATTCTTTAAAATAGAAAAAAAATAGTAATTATTATTATTTAAATACATATGTTTTCGAGAACAAAGAGATCGCAATTAGCCTAAAAAGAAAAGCCTTTGAATCATGCATACTGACAGTGATGACGTGTGGATTAGAGACTATGGCCCTTACAAAGAAAAGTGTAGTAAAGCTCAAACGCACGCAACGATCCATGGAGAGATCCATGCTTGGAGTAAGCCTAAGAGATAGAATTAGAAACGACGAAATTGAGCGCAGAAATAGAGTAGTAGATATCATGAATCGTTTAGCGAAGCTAAAATGGCAATGGCAACAGGCATGTTGCAAGACAGGATGCTACAAGATGGCCTCCCAGAGTTCTGAAATAGAGACCTTTGGAGAATAAAAGAGGCATCAGAAGACCTCAAAAGAGATGGGCCAACGAAATAGTCGCTGTGGAAAGAAGAAGAAGAAGAAGAAATACATATAGGTACAAGGACTGTGATAAGTGATGTTAAGTTGAAAAGAAATAAAGTACATGCTGATCTCAGAATTTTGTGTCTTCCATTCAAGTTGACCGAAATACATAGGCGCCATGTTATGTGTCATCTTGCACATTATCCATTTTGAATTACAGGGAAATGGAGCCAATGTTATTACCGAAAAGCGGATGGCCTGCGCACTCCGATGAAAATGAAGAGACAATATGGCCACCAGAGACACTGTTTCGACAAAAGTAGCGTCGTGAAAACAGAAATTGGATGAAATAGTTTGGGCCTCGAATAATTGGAATTGATTTGAATGTTAACTAATCGTATTAATCCATGGTCAAGGTGCAGAAGCACATCGAAATGTCAGTACCTATCTTCGTTAGTGTCGTAAATATATGTAAAATATTATTTCATATTCCGTCATATCATCTCTTGAGCGTGAAATGAAAATATGACAGACATCGTCAATAAATAAGAATTTACTAAATACAAACGTCGTATGCAGGTGAAACCAAAATAATAATTTATTAGTTGATCTCTGAGTCAATTTGTAGGCTTTTTATTACGTGTGACATAAGTTGGAACATTTAAAACTCTCTCAATGAAAATAATGGTTCATACTTTAAACATATTTACTGTGAAGATGATGAAAATAATTTAGCAATTTTTTTAAAATTACATATCCTTTTTCATACGAAATGTTGTAAACAATACCTGTAAGGCACCCTTGAAGCATCTCTTACCCAAAAATGGTGCTATATAAATTAACATAAACATAAACATAATAATAAACATAAACATTACAGTAAATGGATTTGACAAGAAAAATGAAAATGATGCAAACAAAAGATAATTTACACATATACACTTAATACGAACACATAATAACTTGCTTACTTACCGTCACGCCGTTTTCCCGGAACCAGAGAGGATAGAGCGCCACACTATTCAGTCCTGACATACAACTCTCGCCTCATCCACATTCATACATCTTCGCATGCCAGCTCGACGGTTGTTGAGGCTTCTAACGGGACCATTTTCCAATATCTGGTTAATCTGGTCATGTCTCGTCTTCCACGGTCGCCTTTTCTTTTTGGCAACTTCAACATTTGGGTTATATATCTTTCTTACCATTCTTTCCTCATTCATTCACTCAACATGCCCAAACCACCTGAGCGATCCTTTTTTAATTCTATTTATTCTTCTATGATCAGTTTTATATTCATTCCTAATATCTTGTCTTTATCTATCTATCTAAATGATCATAAATGATTTTTCTATCATAAATGATTTTTCCTCACATACGTCTAAGGAATCTCATTTCCACTGCATTCGGCCTGTTTCTTTGTCAGCTCCAGGCTTCACTTCCATACATCAGTGTTGGTACCAGAATTACATTATGTACCGCTAGTTTTGCCTCAATAGACATATTTCTTTTAGAAATTATTGCATTCAAATAACCGTTCACCAGTATGCAGTGTCAATCCCTGTAGTCACTTTTCTTTCGATATCTTTCTCAACCTTCCCTCTTCTATCGAACATACTTCCCAAGTACACAGACTCATCTACTTGTTCCAAACATTCATTGCCTACTAGTATTCCACACGTTGTCTACTTTCTCCTTCTAGAATATCACCATTTTTTACTTTTTTACCATAATTAATTAAACTAGATTGTTTTGTGTTGTAAATTGTATTTGATTGTCATAATGAAAAAAGTTGCAGAAAATAAGCACATGAAGAAGTACAATAAAAAGTTATATTATAATAAATTATACATAAAATGTTTTTCTCAAATACTTACTATTATACCATAAACAATATTCACCAATTAGAGATCAGTAGGTACATGGCTAGTCCGCGTCATTTGTTCTATGGTTTTCAGGCGTTTGACATTAGAATATTTGACAAGCCATCGAACGATTATCAAGCATATAAAGCATATTTACAAGTACAGTGAACGGAGACCGCCTTCCCAGGACCATTTTATAAGCGAAAGCTCTCATATCCGTCCTACTCTTACGTTACCAGGCTGACTTTTTTTTTCTCTGAAGGCCATCTTCGTGCCAAGTCGTGTACCAACAATATGTTCTCTGATTGAGGGCCATGGATGCCAGGTCTGAGCCCAGGTCTCCCGCCGAGAGCGACGGTGAAGCAGACGGCGGCCAAGTATTGCGCAGTGCGGAAGTCTCACAGCTCCACATCAAGAAGGAAATCGCTGATTCAGGAGCAGTCACCATCAAAGCTGAACCAGGAACTTCCACTGGGAGAGGTGGCGGTGATCTGCATACAGATTCATCGCACGTTTGGATCAAAACGGAATATTTTGACTCTTCTAGCAGTGATGTCCTGCAAATTTGTGAGTTATTTGCAATTCAACCTTGGCTGACTTTTAGAATAAACACACCTTCACCGGGGATTTTTTTTGTCACGCGTAAAGTCGAGTGTTCTCATTTCAAAAATGATATTTATATGTGCCGCAAAAATTTATTTAAAAAGTTATCACAGTTCAAAGTTTTACAATTTTGCCCATACAAATCTGATAGTTGCGTGATTGAATGGATGAATTTATCTATGGATTCACCTTGTGTGAAGTAGGTTCTACAAGGCAAGAAAACATTACGCTGTATTACACACACGGTTTTAATTGAACAAGTAATTACTCGAACTTATTTATCAAGTTTTTCACGAAATATTTAATAAATACTTTATGCAGTCGACTACAGAATAAAAGTAAAGTCGAGTGTCTTATTTCAAAAATCATATTTATATATGGCGGTACAGAGAATGGTACCCACCGCTTACCCAGGACCGTTCTCAGAGCAAAAGCTTCCATATCGGTCCTACTCAATCATCGCCAGGTTGACATTTCTTTCAATTAAATTGCGAGTCCCTGCTCCCCTGCTCAGGTCGTATAAACCTTTGCGGGGGGCAGGGCCGCAGAAACAAACCATTCACTCTCCCCGTCGAAGTAATCATCTTTATTATTAAAACAAACATAATCACATACATATTGCATGGTAGATACATTCATATCAGATGCAGTGTTTATAAGTAAAAATACATAAATATAAGAATTAGATACATACAAGAGTCATTTACAATGTGTATAAGTAGAAGTACAAAAGAAAAGAAAAAAATTATTAAATCAGTGTTGTAAAAAGGAATACATAAGGAGAAAGTAAATAAATAAATAAATAGCAGGAGTGTATAGATAGCTCCCACGGCGGCCGCAGCGGATGCTGTGCTTCGTACGAGTTGAAAGAGAAAACAAATTAACAAACATTGAGTCATCATTAACGAAACCGTCGCTATTTGGGGAAAAATTAAAAGAAAAAGGACAAACGGAAATAATTACAACAAGAAATCGGCTTGCGGCTGGACCGGCAGATATCTTCCATAGTACGGATGAAGCCACCACCGGGGGGAGATATTCCATAACCCCCGCAGGAGCTCCCAACGGGAGACCCAAACCCTGGTGAAACTCCGGAAGCATCCGAAATTCCTTTCCAAGGACGCTGTTATATGGCGGTACAAAGCATTAAAAAGTTAGGTTAATTAATTTTATTGAAAATTTATTTTTAGGTTACTTTAGTTTTGGTTAGGTGTAATTGCTGAAACGCATTTTAAGTAATTAATTGCAATGAAAAACATTCCAATAACATATGTCAGTATATACAGCGGCTAAAAATTACTTTCTTGGTTTCCAAGCTGCGATGTATTCCCCCCTGGGCACACTGAGATGGTTTTTCAGGTGAGGTTAAAACACGGACAAGTGATTCGATGACAGAAAGATTCGTTGCCGACCGAGCGTTACTAAAACGTAAGTACTAAGCGGGGACCGAGAATTCAAAGAGAGCGCGCCCGATTTTTTTTCAATTCCTTAGAGTCTACGATACTCTGAGTACTCTGCGTGCGACTAGACCGCCTAATCTACTTCTACAAGAGAAGCAGTTCTATAACTTTGACACTTTTACATAAATACTTATTGTAATAAACATCGCATGTTTTATAATTTTACATGAATTCGGAAGAGTAAAAAATTTTAAAGAAAAAATCCATGAAGAGAGTACCTTCCCCTCCTGGATCAGGGTGGCCAACCTAAAATCACCACGCAGACGTAACCCGTCTCTTCGTCAGGGCAACCACTACCTCGCTCTTGCCGTTGATAAATATCCGAGACACATCCAGTCTCTTAAGTATCCCAGCAAGCGCAATCAACTCTAGACTACTCGCTATCTCTTCAATGTTTCAACGGATGTGCCGCGCTTACAATGAGATATTCATCTAAATTCATATGGTAATACATGTATTTGTAGGTATTTTTTCTCGTTACCAATATTAAAAACCAAATTCTACAATACTGTATAAATGATTTTCCCGCGTTACCCTGTTTATAATTTATCATGACTGTAACAGTTAATTCATTAAAAAATTCAATAACAAAGTCCTCTATGGTTTAGGCACCCACAAAGAATCAGAAAATACTCAGTTCTTTATTGTGGCGACTTCCATGATACAGCATGTGTTGCAATTGCAATTAATAAATGGAAAATTGTTTAGGCAACTTCTTCAGCAACCAATATGATGTAAATTATTTGATTACATTTTGAATCCCACCCAGATACTCCTGCCGTCAAGCCCGAGCCAGGGTCTGCAGCCGAGTGCGGCGATGAGGAAGCAGTCGCTGGACCCCTCTACAGGGAGGTAGACATATCCCTCCCCGACATCAAGCAGGACTGCTCGGAGTCCTCCAGGAAGGCCGACCAGCGCGAGGGTGAGGAGATTACTTCCCGATAATATAAGAACTATATAATAAATACATAAAGTCATAAATGTGTTGGACTTCTTGAAATGGATGTGTGCGCTAAATAAGTTTAATAATAGTTGGCTTCTTGTCATCACGTGATTCTGTTTATCTTTTCAACACCTTGCAATTTTTCAAGTCAAAGCATTTTCATTGCAGGTCTCTTGAAACGAAATTCCGACTTGACGAACGCAGCAGTGTCCCTGATAATCCCTGGAAGGGGGGAGCCCGAAATACTTCCAGCAAAATCAAAAAGCCCATCGATTGTTGAGGATGTGCAGTTTTTATGCTCGCAGTGCACATATTCGTGTTATCACAAGAATGATTACATAGAACATATGTTAACACACACCGGTGATAAACCATTTTTATGTTCTCTGTGCACTTATTCGTGTATTCAGAAAGAATCCTTAAAGCATATGGATTCTCACGCAGGCAATAGACTATTTTCATGTTCGCTTTGCACATATTCATGCAGTCTGAAACACTCCTTGATAAGCCATATGCTTACTCACAGCGGGGAGAAACCGTTTTCATGTCCGCAGTGCACTTATTCGTGTAGTCGAAAATTCACTTTAAAAAGACATATGATTACTCATAGCGGGGAGAAACCGTTTTCATGTTCGCATTGCCCTTATTCATGTAGCCAGAAATCCGACTTAAAAAAGCATATTCTCACTCACTCAGAAGACAAACCGTTTTTAAGTCCTCTATGCACTTATTCATTACACCAAAAAGAAGTCTTAAAAAGGCGCATTTCTCACATAAAGAAAAAATCATTCTTATGTTCATTTTGCACTTATTCTTGCAATCAGAAAATCTACCTAAAAAATCATATGATTATTCACAGTGGAGAAAAGACGTTTTTATGTGCACATTGCCCTTATTCTTCTTATCGGAAAAAGCAATTAAAAATTCACATGATAGGTCACACAAGAGAAAAAAAAATTTCATGTTCTCTCTGTACTTATTCGTGTTTTCTGAATGAATACTTAAAAAGGCATATGCTTACTCACAGCGGAGAGAAACTTTTTACATGTTCGCAGTGCACTTATTCGTGTACTCAAAAATACTACTTAAAAAAGCATGCGGTTATCCATAGCAAGGAGAAACCATTCTCGTGTTCACAATGCACTTATTCGTGCCGCCGGAAATTCGTTTTAAAAAACCACATGCTTACTTACACACAGGAAAAACCGTTCTCATGTCCGCATTGTACCTTTTCGTGTAGTCGAGAGTACGGCATGAAGAGCCATATGCTTACTCATAGCAAGGAGAAACCGTTTTCATGTCCGCGGTGCAATAAGTCGTACTTTCGTAAAAATTCCTTAAAAAAACATTTGAAAACTCACACAGAGAAATAACGGTTTTCATGTCTACACTGCACTTTTTTGTGTTATCATCATTTAAAAAGTCATACGCTTACTCACACAGGTGTTCAAATATTTTCATAAACGCGCTGTACATATTCGTGTAATCGAAAAGACGTATTAAAAATACATTTTTAAAATAAACATCCGGGGATCAAACCGTTTTCTTGTTCACAGTGCACTTTGTCGTGTAATCGGAAAGCCCACTTAAAAAGTCATATTCTTACTCACAGTGAAGAGAATAGTCAGTTGCTTTTGTTATAAGAAGCATTGTTGCGATATTTCTGAAGTGTGCTATTATTTAGATTTTTCAAAACTATTTTCACTTCAGCGTTGTTGATGGACTCTGCTATGGAAAACGTAATTTATGACGTATGCACATGCCAATTGATCATCCCTACCCATAGAAGCCGAGCCACGTGTTACGTGGTGTCTATACGCTTTGAACAATGTATTTTATCTTTTAAATCTTATATTTGAATAAAAATACTATTCATCACAAAAAAACACCTTTATGTAATATTTCAAAAGCAAAGTGAATTATTGAAATATCTAATTTATGTAGAAATATTTTTCATAGTTCTATTATCAGTTTTTCTATTTTTAAAATTTGAGCCATCAATTTTACTTTTATAAGTTATTTATTTTTGTGTTATTTCATTTTTTAACAACCGGACCGTCAACTGACCATTATCGACCCCAGTATATGGTCATAAAGTGACATTAGAGTATAAAGTCTAAATATTTAAAGGTCTAAAAATCATATGTAAATCTGTTAAATACATACGTTCACTCTTTCATGTTTTATTCTTTATTTTATTTTATTTTGTTGTGTATTTTTTACTTTAATAAAGAAAAATGATATTTTTAACTATTTTACAAGATTTTATAAAATGCCTTCGAAATGAAAGTAGGTAAAATAACGGGTGGCGGTGTGAAGCGACAATGGTATACGGAATATCATCTGCGTGGTAGATCTCTTTGTTATAGAAATACCAGAGATATGGATCAAATTGCCAACGCTAAAAGCATCTGAGTAATTTAGATTCCCCACATTTTTAAAAAATCATTAATGTTCGAACACAATTATTACCAAGAATAATTCTTCCCTCATAAGGCAAAACGCATCTCTAAAATTATAAATGTTGAACTAAAAAACAATTATAATTTATATAAATAACTTTATATAAATTATATTTTTTATATATATAACTTTCTAATATTTTGATATATACTTCGATTTTTAAATTTAATTTTGTTATCCTGACAAAGAAGCCATTGGCTTCGAAACATGTTAAATTTTTTCAATAAATAAGTGGTGTGAACAACAAAGTTAATTTATATAAATTATAATTATGTCACCACAAAATAAATTTGCTATATTTGAAGAAAAAGTAAAAACAATTGTTTACATTTCCATTTGTTGAATTTATTTTATATCATTATTGTGTAATAACTAACTAACTAGCCGTCACGCCGTTTCCCGAAGGGGTAGGCAGAAAGGATAGAATCCCATATTCTTCTATCTTGGCACACCACTTTTGCTTCGGCTACATTCATACATATTCTCATGCAAGCTCTACGGTTGCTGAAACAGGGCCATTCTCCAATACTTGTAGTGTCTGATTATACCAGGTCTTTCGCGGACGCCTTCTATTCCTGTTGCCTTCAAAACTCGTCCCATATATTTACTTAAACATCCTTTCCTCGCTCATGCGTTCTACAAACCATCTCAGCACTCCTTTATTTATTTCGTCTACCACACTACAGCCGGATCACTTCTAATTTGTTCATTCCTCACTATCGACCAACGATTTTCCACACAGGCGCCATAGTGACCGCGTTTCCACCGCATTCAGTCTACTTTCATTATTTTTTTGCCACTTCCAGGCTTCGCTTCCATACAACCGAGTATGGAGTCATCAAAGGTAATTTTGTAATCCTTAACAATAACCGTACATTGAAATTCCAAAATATTTTTTTTCTTTTTTAATAAGAAAAATAGAGATGCGAACAAGAAATGCATGTTACATCAATATTCTTAATTTTCTCAAAATAAGCTTGCATTATGAAATATATGCTTGTGCTATGGAAATAGGACTAACATGCTGGTTTCTTGGAGTGGTGCTCGAACCACCGACCACCAGATCACTTAGACAATTCGTCAAACACTGCCTATCTCTTAGTAACAATTGTAAAAATTTATTATTACAAACGAACCCGCAATCACTGAGACTTTATGGACTAAATAATATCATTCGATGCAGTCAATCTCCCAATATCATTTTTCCAAATCTCTAAAAGTAAATCCACTTCAAGCAATCAACCACTAAGGATGTGTCACTTAACAAATTGGCCACTTCATTCTTAACCCTGGAATCCTAATTGGGGTGCTGGAGCACCCCAGAGCGTTTTCAAATTGTTATTTTGTCGTTTGTTTTGTAGGTATAAGTTTATACGTCCGCGTATTTTACTTTACGACCGAGTACTCTCGATTGGTCAGTACCTCGGTGACTGCTGTGTTTTGTAGACATATATACATGTGTTGCGGGGTGCTCAGGTACCCCGGTGTAGGAAAATCGTTCGTATTTGTGTAATATAAATTAAATTATTCTTCAAGTTCTTGAATTTTATTGACGTGATATTCAATAATACTGATTATATTATTATCACTAATTATTGCAATAACCTTAAATTTAAAATTTTACAGATAAATTTCAGTTTTCTTCTTCTTTTATTCATCCTACTTCAGTAATGGGCAACTAAGGTCCAGTGAATAATATCCATGGATAACTGGTTCACCAGCATTCTTTTAGCGAAGAATTTACTTTTAAAAGACTTGATGATGGTAGATAAAACAATAAAAGTGAAATACCGGTCTTATTTTTAGAGCTACGAGACCGAGAAAAAACTCTGCTATGTTTGCGTATGATGGATTTAACTCTCTTATCCTATTGTCCGCCAAAATCAATTAAGAAGAAGGTCATCATTATATTGTTAACTCTTCGTGATTCTCCTGACAAAAGTAATGAAGTAGAACTCCAGGAAATAATCAATTATTGTAATAAAATCAAAAATGGAGTCGACGTTTTCGACGCAATGGCTAAAAAATACTCCGTCCAAAGAAAATCGCGATGGTGGCCGATGTGCATTTTTATGGACTTTTGAATGGAATTGGCATTGGTTCCTTGGTTCTTTACAAACGTTCAAAGGCAACAAATAAATCAAAAATAAAATTCAGAAGAACTTATAAAAAAAAATTGGGTCTCCAACTCGTAAGTAATTATTTGGAAAAACGCCTGCGAAAGCCAAGTTTGAGGAGAGATATAAAATAAAGTATGTGTGGTATCCTTAAAAAAACTTATGCCAAATGAAAGCTTGATTCCTCACCATCACACCCAGTTGTGGATCCTGTCCCAGGACTAAGGACCAGAAGAGCAAAACTCAGGGTACGAAGTGCGGAATTGTTTGGAACATCAAATAAAAATGTGCCTAAAGTGTTGCAACTTATAAATAATGAGTAGATTTATTTTGATTTTTGATCTTAAGTTAACAGTCCTACGTCTAATAAAGAAATATATTTTTAAAATTTTCTCATTAAAAAAATAACAACTTCTAAAGTTTTGGGTACTCAGGCACCCCATGTAGGAAAATCGGTTGGGCAAAACAGTGTAGGATTCTAGGGTTAAATAAGAATTGACATTGAGATTGTTAAAATTGAAATTGTTGATGAGGGAGTTGATGACTGAAATACCATACCAAAGACAGCAATATCGGATTATATAAATAACTAATCCAGCAATGTCTTCTATCTGGTAGCAAACAGAGCAAATTTACAAGTTACCTATTTAAATACCTTGGTACATAAAAGGAAAACTGAGTTGGCAAGTTTAAAAACTTATTTCCAATGGATTCCAGTGAAATTTGAGTAGCGACAGGTTTAATTTATCTCAGAAACAGCTCAGAGGGATATCGCCGCCATTGTTTTCATACCCCTCGTGTCAAATACGTCGGATTTCACAAAGAAAACTGCAACGACTGGTGCACAACGATTGGTATTGAACTCCGGCGGCTGTGGTCCGAACTAGAAGAGGCCGGCAGCAGAACAGGAGCAGAGAGAAAACCAAATCAAGTCTCCATTGGGGGTCCAAAGGGCTCACGACCTGTCTTGGCTGCCATAAGTGAACACTTTACACATTTCACCGATTCCACATAATTGCCTCATGAATCAGATTTAACTTTCAACCTATTCATTCTAAACCTGACTAACCCCTAAAGTATCTTATTTTAATATTTCAGAACAGAACTGGGTTTTTTGTCACAGGGATATCATTAATCAATCAATGTATATATAGATGTCTCACAGAGACGAAACTGTATATTTATGGGAAAGTAGTTATAGAAGTTTTTGGGTGTACATAAGACTTACGACCTATCGTACGGCTGGTCGTTAGCCCTATGTATCTACTTTCCCATAAATATACAGTTTTGTCTCTGTGAGACATCCATATATACCGACATTGATTGATTACCTTATTTGATTTCGCTTCAGTCTAGAATCTTCCCCGAGCTCCCTTCATGATATATCGAACTAGCCGGCGGATGTGAGCACTGTTAGAATTTATAATTGTTTTTAATTTTTGCGTCGTTATTTTCCTAATTTCTTATCTAATATATGTGAAAGTGAGCCGAAAAGACTAAACTGCAATGTTCACAGGAAAATGACTTCACTCTATTGCATATTTAAGGGCAAACAATACGATCCAACAAGCACGAGGGCCGAAGAGTTTATCTGCTTTAAGTTACCACTGCCGCTACACATTTGGCCGAACGATGTCCTTGCTCAGCGGCGTTTAATCAATGCAGATGTTGACATACGATGGCCGATTTCAGAAAAAGTCAATTTTTCATTAATATTCCACTTTGCTTCAGGTATTTCTTGGATATATTCCGATGAAGAAAATTGATCGAGTGCATTGTATTCTAATTTTCTTAATGCACCCGAGACATTGAAGTGGTTTGTGCGGTTTCTTCGAGCGCTTTTCGTGAGCGGCGTAGCAAAGAAATCGCTTCAGCATTAAAACAATGCCAATCTGGATAGCGAAACAGTTGGGCCGATATGGGAACATTTTCTTAAAGAACAGCATTGGAACTATGGTGGATCTCACTTCACTTTGCTTCAAATACATTACATGAAGGTATTTTCAACTAAAAAAGATAAAGAAATATTTATTTATTTTTATTACAATTAAAAATACACGTCAAGATAAAAGAAAATTAAGAATCAAAAAAGCACGATACACGATATATTTGACACCCCTTCCATACTGTTACAAATATACATAAACATCCCTGTCCGATCAATGAGATCTCCAAGCCTTTTTTCACATTAAGTTTCATAACACATCTTGGCTATTTCTCTCCTCTACCAAGAATGATCCATCACTTTTACGAGACATCATCCAGAGGCGGAAACCTTGATATATGCCTTATATAAACCTTGATAACCTTGATATATAAACCTTGGTATATGACACAGGCTCAGTTCAAAAGTGAAATATTGATAAACTTGGTTGACGGGTGCTTGAACATGTAAAATATGTCCTCGTCAGAAACACGGTGTTGTCCTTGGAACCCGCGCGTTCGTCATAAATCTAGAACTCATTCTTAAATTCTATTTACTGATTTGCAACATTCTTTATATTGTTCTGAATATTATTTACAATTTATTTAATCATTAAGCTATTATTTATTATTAATTGATCATAAATAGTGGGTTTTGTAACTATATTATATTCAAAATGTTCATAAAATACTGAAACTCTGTTCCCTAATGTCACTCAAGGACCATCAATTGGGGTAAATAATGACCTTTTGACGGTCTCTGTTTTAAAAAATAAAATAGTGTACAAAGGAATTTTTCATATAAACAATTTCAAATAATTAAATCAAAGTGCTACCGTGTTGAATATTCAATAATAAAAAAGCGAGAATTGAACATATTGTGGAGCATCTAGGCCTATCCGGACTCTAGTCCCTCGAGCGTACTAATTGACCAATCGTGCTCGAGCCTCACCATCGCCACTAATGGTAGACCGCGGGCGCCGAGGTACCGGTCGCCCGCGGCCCGTACAGCTACTCTTCACAGCAGAATGATTTAGTAACGTGAATTGTTTTCTCCTAGTATGAGTGATCAGGGATCTTCTTCTTTTTCTCGTGCCCTGTCCGTTTAACGGACGTTGGCTATCATGTTGGCTATGCGGACTTTGTTTACTGCGGCCCGGAACAGCTCCATAGTAGACTGGCCAAACCACTGTCTCAAGTTTTTCAGCCATGAAGCCCTCCTTCCAGAATTACCTGCCGTATATATAAATTTTTTACCAACATTTTGGATATTATTGCAGGGTCCGCCATCGGGGCCTGAATCAAAGCTAGGTTGTGGTAAATTATATATCACTTTGCTCCCGATTGCAAAATTTACTGTCTATTCTCCTCATTGTGAGTAAGCATGTGATATTTTAAGTCGCCTTTCCGATCACACGAATAAGTGCATTGTGAACACGAGAATAGTTTCATCCATGTATGACTGATCATATGTATTTTTAAACTTTCTTTCCGCTTACATGAATAAGAACAATGCGAACACGAAAACGGTTTCTCCCCGCTATGAATAAGCATATGGTTTTTTAAGTAGGCTTTCTGGCTACACGAATAAGTGCAATGCGAACAAGAAAAAAAATTATTCCCCGAATGAGAAAACATATGCCTTTTTAAGGCTCCTTTCTTGTTACACGAAAAAGTACACTGTGAACATGAAAACGGTTTTTTTCCTGTGTGAGTTATCAAATGTATATTTAAAACGCTTTTCTGGTAACACGAATAAGGGCACTGTGGACATGAAAATTGTTTATCTCCTGTGTGAGTAAAAAAATGTCTTTCAAGGTTTCCTTTCTTGTTGCATGAATATGTACACAGAGAACACGAAAACGGTTTTTTCTCTGTATGACGGATCATATGGCTTTTTAAATGATCTGTTCTATAACACGTGTAATTGCAATGCGAACATGAAAACAGTTTCTGACCACTGTGAATAAGCATATGCCTTTTTAGGTAGTCTTTCTGACTACTCGAATAAGTGCAATGTGAACATGAAAATGATTTTTCTGAGTGAGTAAACATATGCTTTTTTAAGTTTTCTTTCTTACAAGACGAATAAGTGCACAGAGAACAAGAAAACAGATGATCATCTGTATGAGGGTGCAATTTTTTCGGGGTGTGAGTAAGCATGTGTCTTTTTAAGTAAGCTTTCTGGCTACACGAATAAGTGCAAAGCGAACATAAAAATGATTTGCGCCCTGTGTGAGAAATCATATGCCTTTTTAAAGTTTCTTTCTTGTTAGACGAATAAGTGCACTGAGAACATGAAAACGGTTTATCACTTGAGTGAATAACCATATGTTTTTTTAAGTCCGTTTTCCGAATACTCGCATAATTACACTGCGAGCATGAAAAAGGTTTAATATCTCTATGGCTCAACATGTGTCTTTTTAATACGTCATTCCGATTACACGAATATGTGCACTGCGAACACGAAAACGGTTTACTCCCCATATGAATAAACATATGGTTTTTTAATTGGTTTTTCCGATTACATGAGTATGTGCAATGCAAACATAAGAACATTTTTTCTTTGGTGTGAGTAAGCATATGTCTTTTTAGGTAAGCTTTTTGGCTACACGAATAAGTGCAATGCGGACATGAAAATGATTTGTGTCCTATGTGAGAAATCATATGCCTCTTTAAAGTTGCTTTCTTGTTAGACGAATAAGCGCACAGAGAACATGAAAACGGTTTATCGTCTGTGTGAGTAAGCATGTGTTTTTTTAAGTAGACCTTTCGATTACTTTGATAAGTGCACTGCGAGCATGAAAACTGTATCTCCTTAGTAAGTATTGGACTTAATACTTTTTTTGGATTCATTTCTGACTCCCTTCCAAGGATTATCGGAGGCACTTCTTTATTCGTCGAGACAGTATCTTGTTCCGTGCGACCTGCAATGAAAATAAATTATATTTATAAAATTTCATAAAATTACTGCTGACGTAATGTGATAATTCAAGGCGAAGAAAATATAAATATTGGACATACAAGGAGGAAAGTTTTAATTTTCATTAAACTGAAATGAAAATTTATAAATAGGTACGTATTTAAAAAAATAATAATTTAGAGTGTTTTATTAAAAAATCATGAAGTCAAGGTTTTCATTTTATTTGATAAAAATTTTGATATCATACGTTTTTTGAAAACGGAATGAGATCAGCTATTAGATTCTAGAAAGTTACGGACGGACAACGAAATTCTAATATTGGGGAGTGAAAAAAAAATCTCAGACACACGTATAGTTCTTTTCATACAAGCTTGCAATTGAGTTAGTGTGGGTACAGTGTGTAATATGCGCATTGTTTCGTTGTGTTAAGTTTACGGATACGCTCCTCTCGTATCTGTAAACTTAACCCTAGAATCCTACACTGTTTTGCCCAAACGATTTTACTACAAGGGGTGCCTGAGCACCCCAGACTTTGGGAGTTGTTATTTTTTTAACGAAACAATTTTAAAAATATATTTCTTTATTAGACGTAGGACTGTTAACTTAAGATCAAAAATCAAAATAAATCTACTCATTATTTATAAGTTGCAGCACTTTTGGCATATTTTTATTTGATGTTCCAAACATATCGGAGTTTTGCACTTGGTACACTAAGTTTTGCTCTTCTGGTCTTTACACCTGGGACAGAAACCAGTATGCCCCTGGGTGTGATGCTGAGGAATCAAGCTTTCATTTGGCATAAGTTTTTAAAGGATACCACAAATAATTTCTTTTATATCCCTCTTCAAACTTGGCTTTGCAGGCGTTCTTCCAAATAATTACTCACGATTTGGAGTCCCAATTTTTTTTTTCTGAATTTTATTTCTGATTTTATTTGTTACCTTTGAAATTTTGTAGAAAACCCAAGAGTTAATGCTAATACCATTCAAAAGTCCATGAAAAATGCACATCGACCACCATCGCGATTTTCTTTGGACGAAGTATTTTTTAGCCATTGAATAGAAAACGTCGACGCCACGTTCGGTTTTATTATAATAATCAATTATTTCCTGGAGCTCTACATTATTTTTGTCAGGAAAATCACGAAGAGTTGACAACATAATGATGACCTTCCTCTTGGTTGATTTTGGCGGACAATAGGAAAAGAGTGTTATATCCATCATACGCAAACATAGCAGTTTTTTCCCGGTTTCGTAGCTCTAAAAATAAGACCGATATTTCACTTTTATTTTTGCGTGTTGAACCTACCATATCGTCAAGCTTTTTGAAAGTTAATTCTTCGCTAAAAGAATGCTGGTGAACCAGTTATCCATGGATATTATTCGCTGGGTCTTTTTGTTTCCCATTAAATGAAGTAGGATGCCTAAAAAAGTACATATAACTAAAACTGAAATTTATCTCTTAAATGTTAAATTTAAGGTTATTGCAATAATTAGTGATAATAATATAATCAATTTTATTAAATATCACGTAAATAAAGTTCAAAAACTTGTACAATAATTTAATTTATATTACACAAATACTTACGATTTTCCTACACCGGGGTGCCTGAGCACCCCGCAACACATATACAAACGTCTACAAAACTCGCCGAGGTACTGACCAATCTAGAGTACTCGGCCGCAAAGTAAAATACGCGGACGTATAAATTTATACCTACAATACAAACGACAAAATAACAAATTGAAAACGCTGTGGGGTTCTCGAGCACCCCAAGTAGGATTCCAGGGTTAACACGACATATTGTTTTCTGCTTTGGGCTCTTTAAAATTTTTATTTCAAATTCAGGCATTACGTTGATGTTTTTATTTTATTTAGACTTAAATTAGCTTAATTGACATCTGTCGTAATAAATTTCTATGATAGGGTTAGGAATGAGTAAGACACACTTCTCGTGTCTTATTCATTCGACGGATATGTGGTATATAAAAAACAAGGTGGTGCGACACCCTTTGCATTATTTACATCGAGGATATGACACTATAGATGTACGAAATATCTCTTTTCATACCTACTTCCACACGCTAGATATACCCTCTGTAATACATATTCATCCCAACATAAGGAGTGAACACCCACACACCAGTACCGAAAGCAGCAGCGATATACTATCAACGTTTTTATATGTTAGGTGTCAAAATGTCATTTTATTTAAAATATATGTGTTTGCTTCGTGTGAAAGTTTAATATAATTTTTTTCATGAATATTTTACAAAATAAGTACAAGTATTATTTTAATATTTGGTAGAAATCAGATCGTTTCACACAAATGACCTAAAATTTTTTTAATCGGTAACTCACATTTATGACTGCAAAACATTACAGCAAAACCTGAATTCTCTTGACGTATGGTGTGAAATGAATAAACTTGACTTAAATAAATGCCAAATTATAACATGTACTGGATTAAAATCAAAAATACATTATGAATACTTTCTATGTAATACCAAAGTAGGAATGTTGCCTGTATTCGCGACTTAGGCCCGGTTGTTTCAAGTTTGATTAAAGTAAAAGTTCATTTAGAGCACAGATTGATACGAAAACGGATCGTTTTATTGGCGGAGAACCCACGCTTTAAACAAACTTTTACTTTGACCCAACTTGAAACAACCGGGCCTTAGGTGTATTATTTGTCACCTTTTATTGCCACAATTCCAGAACTAATTACCAGTCAAATTCTGTGATCAGCAGAATATTATAGATTGGTAATGAACATGGCTAGGTATATGGTTGACATTTTCAATGACAATCTAGTGAAAATAAACACTTAATGAGACAATACTACTTCATTACTAACTTTCACTAATACTATATACATGTTATGATATGTAATGTATATTTTTTTGATGTGTAATATTTTTCCTCTCGCTTTCCTTCAATCTGTGGCAGTGATTTCGTGAAAAAGGACGGAAATGCGTAATTGGAAATAAGACGCGCGCAATTTCATTTAACCAATGAGTGCGCGCGGAGCACGCGCGATGGACAAAAAATAATCGTTTATAAACCAATCAATGCCCAGCAAGTGCCATCACAGCGAAGACGCACACTTCCAACAGCTATCTCTTCTGATTTTGTATATATGCTGCATGGCTGGTATCAAGCGTGTGGATGTTGTAACTTTTATATATTTTGGCTTATATCTTCGAAACTATCCAATAAATACTTTTTACGGTTTCCACCAATCAGACGATCCGTTTTCGTAAAAATCTATGCTTTGATCGACCGCTTACTTTGATCGAACTTGAAACAACCGGGCCTTAGTCCTTCCTGTTCGGAACTCGAATTCCGAGGATATTATTCTAGGAATTAAAATGACTCGTTTTGTTGAATAAAAAAAATATAAAGTCTTAAAAATGATAGAAATATTGACATTTAACGGCGATGACTCGACATTTCTCTACTTATGAGTGTTGGGATAACTGTCGACAATCTAGTTTTTTCAGAATACAGCCAAACGTATCGTTATAAGGATACGAAACGCTGGACGCGCAATCTAGGCAGAGTTTCGAAATTTCGAAAAATGCACTGCATATTTTGACATTTCATTTCATATATGAGGTAAGGTTAGGTTATTAGGTTTGGTTTGGTTAGGTTATTAGGTTTGGTTAGGTTAGGTTTGGTTTGTTTAATTTAGATTACGATTATTTTAGTTAGATTAAATTAACAGGACATTAAATTATATAGTGAAATACTTATTTTCATTGTATGAACATCGGGACCATATTCTTGGATTATTCCCAAATTCATCCGAAAGGAAAAGTTTTACAAATTGAGTGATTAAAAGCTAAATTTCAAATCAACTCACTAGTCTGTAGGTTGTCACTGCTAGAAAGATCCAAAGGCTCAACTTTGATCCAAACGTGCGATGAATCTGTGTGCAGATCACCGCCGCCTCTCCCGGTGGAAGTTCCTGGTTCAGCTTTGACGGTGACTGTTCCTGAATCAGCGATTTCCTTCTTGACATGGAGCTGTGAGACTTCCACCTCACTGCACGAGGCTTGGCCGCCGTCTGCTTCACCGTCGCTCCCGGCGAGAGACCTGGGCTCAGACTTGACCGCAACGTCCATGGTGCGCTGTTGGACAAGCTAAATGTACTCGGATGTGTATTAAATGTAGTGAAAAATCTTTCGTTGGCTCGTCGAATATTCTGTCACACGCCATAAAACCATAGATAAAAGGACGCGGACTTAGTGACGTGCTAATCACTGATTGGTGAATATTGTATATGCGATAATAGTACCTACTGCAAATTTTGTATAGGGTCAAAACGCTGATTTCAGCTTTCGGTCGATGTCGGGTGAAGGGTATGAAAGTAATTATAGACGAGGTTAAATCTGGTTTCACTACATTTATTGTTTCCAAGCAAACAGACCATGTTTCCGCTAGCAAATGGGAGTGTACGTTTACCCTATTCGTCCAACAACCATTACCGGTGCAATTTATTATTACTTTGTTCGTAGTCTACTATTGGTCTAAAGATACCTAAATTCGTTTTTAATTTTTTACACATCGAGGTTAGAAATTCAAAAGGGCTTTAGTGATTATTTCGAAACTTACAATAAAGCAAAATAATGTTTTTAAATCTTTATATTATTATTTAATGATTTCCGTATGTGTTTTGGAAATCGGCAAATAATAAAAGAAATGTCCACAAAATCAGATTAGCGTAACTTTTTTTTACCTCTCCTTTAAAGTTAGAAATAATCACTAACGCCCTCCTTATTATTTCTCAGTAGATGTCGACATCATTTTTTCTTGGTGTCAAATATGAAATACGAAAATAATACAAGCGGTCTATTTTTGATAGTTAAGTTCGGCATCTGTATCAGAAAATAATCCTTTTAGCCGGCGCCGCACTGCGCGGATCTTCCGAGGCGGAACGCCGCTACACCGCTTTATTTATAATGTGAGCTATTATAAAAAGCTTATTCTTTAGAACGAGGCGGTTAATAAAGGCGACATTTCCTCTTCCCTCCCTACCTCACCTCCTGCCGAGATATATTTCTGTACAAATCTACACCATTTAATCGATCTGACTCAAAATTTTCACACATATTCTTAGGGACACGGTTGGTAATACATGTGACATATCCCCCCTCCACCTTTTCCCCCCTGTTCAACCGATCTGCCCCAAATTTTGCATACTTATTATTTAGGAACAGTCGGGTAATAAGGGCGAAATTTCCGTTTCTCCCTCTGACCCATCCTCTCCTCCACATATATTAGGTCCTTACATATGAAATTGACGTTTTGCCGTACTGGCAAATTTGATCTCAAATATCTTCTCTTTGGTTAGGAATTCCAAATCCAAATTTATACAGCTATTTACTCATGTATTTGTGTTTTGAAAATTATAATTCATTTGTTTTTTCCTCAATTGTTTTTTTCTTTGCGTCACTCAGTTTACAAAATGAAAAACTTGAAATATCGCGTTATTTACGAGTACGAGTTCCACCGTGGCACCAGTGCTGCAGAAACGGCTCGAAGGATTAATGATGTGTATGGCGACGGTGCCGCAAAAGAAAACACAGTGCGTTTTTGGTTCCAACGTTTTCGTTCTGGAAATTTCGACCTGCAGAACAAGCCCCGTGGACGGCCGGAGACCAAAGTTGATACTGAAGAATTGAAGGCTATTGTGGAAGCGGATCCATCGCAAACCACATCCGAGTTAGCTGCAGGCTGCGGTGTTAGTGATAAAACTGTTTTAATCCACTTGAAGCAAATTGGTAAGGTGAAAAAGCTTGAAAGGTGGGTACCTCACGAATTGAGTGAAGCAAATCAACAAACGCGCGTTGACTGCTGCGTTGCATTACTCAACCGGCACAATAATGAAGGGATTTTAAATCGAATCATTACCTGTGATGAAAAGTGGATCCTGTACGATAATCGGAAGCGCTCATCGCAATGGCTGAACCCTGCCGAACCAGCCAAACCATGCCCCAAGCGAAAATTGACTCCAAAAAGTTACTTGTGAGCGTTTGGTGGACTAGTGCTGGTGTCGTTCACTACAGCTTTCTTAAATCTGGCCAGACGATTACGGCAGATGTCTATTGTCAGCAACTGCAAACCATGATGGAAAAGCTAGCTGCTAAACAACCGAGGCTGGTTAATCGCTCTAGGCCACTGCTGCTTCATGATAACGCTAGACCACACACTGCACAACAGACGGCTACCAAATTAGAGGAGCTTCAATTGGAATGTCTAAGACATCCACCGTACTCTCCGGACCTTGCCCCAACAGATTACCATTTTTTTCGAAATTTGGATAACTTCTTGCTAAGGAAAAAATTCAACTCCGATGGGGCAGTCCAAACCGCCTTCAAAGATTTTATTGATTCCCGTCCGAATGGTTTTTTTAGTAAAAGGATCGATGAACTACCTATGAGATGGCAAAAGTGCATAGATAGCAATGGTACATACTTTGATTAAATAAATATATTATAATAAAAAAAATCGGCTTTATGTTCCTCCCATGCTAAACGTCAATTTCATATGTAAGGACCCAATATTTTCTGTTCAAATCCACACCGCTTAACCGATTGGACCCAAATTTTGCATACATATTCCCTACAAAAAAAATATGCCATATTTCTTCCCCAGACATCCTATCCATCCCAGCCTTGATTAAATGTAAACATTGTTTTAATTATAGGCTTTGCAAAACAATGGAATCTTTGTATTCCCTACATAAATTTATTTTCAAGTTAATCCTTAACCCGTGCAACGCCGAGTACGAACAGTTAGTTTGATATAAATGAGAAGAATGAGACAGCATTTTTCAAATTAATTATTGCGTCTTAAATGATTCTATTTGACAATTACGTTCGAGGACGATATTCTAAAAATGCGGGATTTCAAAATTTTTATCTCAGCTGCTCTGCATTGATGATTTGATCGATATCCTTTGTTCGTCTATAACAAAAATAATACAATTTTCTGATTGATCCATATCCTTGATACGTCTATAACAAAAAAAGAAAAGACAGAATCAAATCCTAAAACACACATTAAGATTACAGGTTATTATAAAATGTCAATTGGAGGGGATCTATCCATATTGAGATTTTGGGAAGGTTCGTAGATGGTTGGAATAAAAGAGCGTTTTTTTTTGTTTATTTCTCGACCGGGGATAGGCTCCGGGAGCAGATGAAGATGTATATGTTACACTGTGTAAATGAGTAAATTATAAATAACAAAAAGGTAAAAATATCAACCTCGATTGATAATTACCACACGAACAATCTATACCTATAAATAAAAATTAATCTGTTCTCTATACAAATCCACACCGTTTGTCCGATTAGATACAAATTTTGCATACTCGTGCTTTAGGATCCGGCGGGTAAAATAGACAACATTTCCCCCCTATTCTCATACCCCTTCCCCTCCCCCTCACATATTTTCGATGCAAATCTGTACCATTTGACCGATCGCACACAAAATTTGGAAACTTATTCTTTAGGACACGGCAGGTAACATATGTGACATTTTCTCCCTATTATTTTACCCCTGATATATTTTCAATGCAAATCTGTACCATTCGACCGATCGATCAAAATTTGCAAACTTATTCCTTAGGACCCCGCGGGTAACAAAAGTGACATTTCCTCCCTCCCCTTTTACCTTTTACACTCCCTCTGATTTTTGATGCAAATCTATACCGTTCGAATCAAACCTTTGTTTAGCCCCACAAATTTATTTTCAACTTAATCCTTAACCCGTGCAACGCCGGGTACGAACAGCTAGTCAAACATAATTTATAAAAATACATCCCACATAGGGACAAAGAAATTTCAATTTCTTTGGACCCAAATTTTTTAAATTTGGTAATAAATAACAGTAAAAATATGAAATATCAAATAACATCTGGAATTCAAATTTAAGCATTTCATTTTGATTAACGGTCCATTCTTTTTCCTTTATAATATTCGAATAAAAACAGATTGTGTACTTTCAAATTTATTAATTTCTGCAATTGTACATTTTGTTTAAATAATTTTCATTATGACCGCGATAAATATAGATTAGAAAAATTACAGAAAACATAAAACACCCGTAAAAGTCACCGATAAGAATCTGAGATTAATGTTATTTAAAAGTAAACGATATTGTCACGGGACCGTGGCTATGGGTGGCAAATGAAACATTTTAAATTAATTGTCGATTTATTAATAAAAATTAGAGCGATATTGAATTAGGTATATAAAAAGTAAAAGCAGCAATTTCCACTATTTGGTAGCAAACACAACAATATCTATACACAAAAGTTAATTATTTATTTGCAAACGTATATTGTAGAAAAACCGAGCACTTTTCGTTGGAACTCTTTATAATTTTTTTTTAAGGTTTCACAGATTCCGAAAAAATTTAAATTGAAAAATAATACTGACAGGTTTTTTTTTGTATTTATCTCAGAAAGTGCCTTTGTTTTTACACCTCTCATTTGTTCTCTTCCAAGAAGCAATAAAAATTGCCTTTTTAACGAATCGAAATATTGTCTGCACCAGTGGCCAACGGAATTTATATAAACTAAACATTTCATATTCTCTGATTTTCATCAAATAATGTTGCCAATAAAAAGTGTCTGAAATAAATATTTGTCGCTGTATTGTGAAGCGACATTTTAGTAATTTTGAGTAATCGACCAAACTCTACGAAGACAATGAACCAAATAGTTTTGTCCCAGTGTGCTGAAGGGAGTGACTTTTGCAAGCAAACTTTTAAGTTTGATTTAAATTTCCTTGAATAATTGCACTATGAACATGAAAACAGTTGTGCATCAGCATGCGTAAGGATATGTGTTTTTAAATGGTCTTTCTGACGTCCTGAATAATTGCACTGTGAACATGAAAACAGTTTCTCTCCGGAATGCGTCAGCATATGTTTAATAAAGGCTGATTTTTGATAGCAGGAATATTTGCACTGCTTACATGAGAACACTTTTTTACCAGTGTGCGTAAGGACATGTTTTTTTAAGTGTGATCCTTGAATGCACGAATATTTGCACTGTGAACACGAAAATCGTTTTTCCCCAGTATGTGTAAGCACATGTCTTTTTAAGTTACTTTTATGCATGCTCGAATATTTGCACTGTAAACATGAAAACAGTTTCTTTGCAGTGTGCGCAATCACGTGTCTTTTTAATGTAGACTTTAGATTGCACGAATAATTGCACTGTGAACACGAAAACAGTTTCTCTCCATTATGCCTGAGCATGTGTAATTTAAAGTATGCTTTCCTAATACACGAATATTTGCACTGTGAACAGGAAAACAGCTTTTCACCAGTGTGCGTGAGCGCGTGTGTTTGTAATTGCGCTTTCCGATTGCAAGAATAACTGCACTGGGAACATGAAAACTGTTTCTCTCCGGTGTGCAGAAGCGTGTGTCTTTTTAATGTTGATATATGATTGCTCGAATAATTGCACTGTGAACATGCAAAACGTTTCTTGCCAGCTACAGAAGGCGAGGGCATACTCATGGCTTCGGTGGTTGAAACGCTCTTCGCTTCCGACTGCTGTCCAGAGGCAGACGGAGGCTGAGTAGCAGAAATGGAATCTTGAATTTCCGAGAGATCTGCAATTTAAATAAATTAGTTATGTTTGATAACTTAGCGCTAGATGCTCTCAGTCCAGGAACAATGATGAAAGTTATCGTGATCCAGAATTTAAGATATACATTAGAAATCGTACACATTATCGTACACAACAAACACGGGTTACAAGGTTGGCAAATACAATATTTTCGAGGTACCTAAAAGGAAAACGTCTTTTGGGCAAAGACAATTTAATTTCACTGCCCCGCTTGTTTTTAACAAGTTACCTAATGAAACTAAAGAAATAACTCTCCACAAACCTTTTAAACATCATATTAATTAGATTATAAAAATATCAGGTAGAAGGTATGCTGAAGAAGTGATTCAATTCAATTCAATTCAATTCAATTCAATTCAATTCAATTCAATTCAATTCAATTTATTTCATGATAATATGTACATGACAAACAAAATGTTTAAGGCATACATATTAGGAAGTATCCGCCCTTGACCTCTGAATTGGCAAAAACTATTTATATAATTTAAAGTATACTATAATATAATATTTATTATTGTAAGTACTTAAATTCTTATCTTAATTTTGTATGTGTAATTTCATTTCTTTTCTTTTCTCTTAGATTTAGGTATTCCTATGATTTACTTTAAATTCTTATCTTGATTTTGTATGTATATTTTCTTTTCTTTTTATTTTCTTTTAGATTTAGACTCTTTAATTGTTATTTTTTACTACAACATAAATACCATATGGGAATAACTGCCACAGAACAGGTTTTTTACCTAGTGTGGCAGTTATTAGTATCTTGTATTAACTAATGAAAATGTAAATAAACAGTAAATAAATAAAAAAATTAAATAAAATAATAAATGATACGAAACAGGAATACTGTATTGTGTCCATTTATTTACATTAACGTAATCGTTATTACCATGATCCGATTGAAAAAACTGCTCACCAGCGCGCTGGGCGTTCCTCCTGGAGTACTCCGAGCACTCCTGCTTGATGTCAGGATTGGACACGTCTATGGTGTAGGGCAGTCCTGCATCGCCACTCCCGGCCGGAGATCCCTCACCTGCCTGCTCATCGTTTCTCCAGCCTGCAGCGCTGGAAGCCGCATCTGGGTGATTAATAATTATCCGACACATTGGCACAAAAACACGAAACCGAACTGCCGCCATGTCTCTCGAAGCATTCAGAAAGTGTTAAACCAGCAAGGCCCAGCAGAGCAGGCGGTTGCTGTCCCTCGACTTCAGAATCTCTAGAGGAAGGTGCGAACTGCGCTCGCTAATTATAATAAACTATCAATACCTATATAGTATTATTATAGGTATTGATAGTTTCCATATTGAAAATATGCAAAGAAAAAACCTTACAGAAATATGAGAAATGGAAACCAATTTATAATGCGTAAATATAAAACAACTTAAAGCCAGAACCACTATATTTATAAAGCCATTAACTACTACAATAACTTACCTATTAAGATAAGCTGCATCAGAGCAAAAAAAAAAAATTAAAATCTTCCTAAAATCAAACTTAAATTCATAAATCATTTAAACCTATAGCTTTTTTTCAAAATACTTCATTATCAAATTACTTTTACTATCGTATTATTAAATGACTCGCATGTGTACATCAGACTCAAGAGCTGATATGTAAATATTTAAGAATTGTAGATGTACCATATATTTAATAAATTAAATATATATATCCCTGTAACAGAAATCCAGTGCTGTGTTCTGAAAAATTTGGACAAAATCCAAATATTATGAATAATAAATAATATTCTTCGAACAGTTAAATAAACTAGCTTACAGATGCAATTCCACAACTCCATAGTTCTGTGATTCAATTACTGTGACAGTTAATCCGGTTAATAGTGTGTTTTTATTATTATTTTACAAGTTAAGTGTTATTCAGAAGTTTTCATTGTTTTTACATATATCCTCGCATTCTACAGCACATTAATTTTTATTTATTAAGTTTTATTATTTAATTATTACACATATTACAATAAAAAATAGATCTAATGCATAACTAGTAATAGTGTAGAATATATATGTAAAAATAAACCAGCATGCAGGAGCATATACAAATATATACATACATATATATGAAATTTAAAAAACAGTATCTTTTACATAAGTGATTATGCAATAATAAATACTTTAACTGCAGTAAAATGTGTATTAAATAAACGCAAGGACAGACTTCTGCTCTGCCGCAATCCCCTCTCATAAAAAAGTGGTTTTGATCATCTAATTTTATACTGTGACAGGATATTTAAGAAGAAAAAAATATATATTAGCTACATCCTAAATTAAGTAAACTAAATATATCCCAAATTATTATTGGATCATATTCATCGACGGAAGCAGTTATGAGTTACGAGACGGAAAAGACGCGCCTTAATCGAGTGATTAAGGCGCGTCTTTTCCGTCTCGTAAAATCGACCGATCGTCCGCGCAGTGTGTTTGATACGCGCATTTTGTATGGAAGGAATGTAGCAGTGTGGCGCCGGCCTAAAGGTTACATTACAAGAAAACTCACTGATTTGTAGGTCATCATTGCTTAAAGAGTCCAAAAACTCAATTTTTATCCCAATCTGTGATGCATGTGATGGTTCAGCTTTGATGGTGACAGTTCCTGAATCAGCGATTTCCTTCTTGATATAGAGGTGTGAGATTTCCACCTCTGCTTCACTCTCGGCGAGAGACCTGGGCTCAGACTTGACCACAACGTCCATGGCGCGCTATTGGAGAAGCTAAATACACGTAATGTAAATATATTTAATATACTGAATAATCTTTCGATATCAAACATCACAATGTCAAACGCCAGAGAACCATAGATAAAAAGATGCGGACCTAGTTACGTACCCATTTCTGATTTGTGAATATTGCTTATGCGACAATAATACTTAAATAAACAGACCGTACAGCATATTTGCTAATATTTATTTTATATAAAACCTAACAACCAAACTGATAATTAATACGTTACCTTGGTACAACGATGTTGATATACCGGAGTCGGGGGGGGTAAGGTCGGAGGTGTCAGAGGTGATATAAAATCACGGTGTAGTAAACCGGCCGGGAGATCTCAGATCTACGTTTGCCGGCGGTTACGCCCTCCCCTAGGTACAATCAAAACGTCAGGTGACTGACTAGGACACTGATATCTCGAGGCGGGTGAAGGGATAGAAAAATAATGAAATCGAAACAATTTTACAAGTCTCTATATTGGGCACTGTAGCAAATTAATTTACATGAAACATTAATCTTAACTTACATACGACGCAGCAAAGTGGTTACTAATTTAAAAATTACATGAACCCTAATTTAGAGGGAGAGGACCAAATTATAAACAAAGAAAGAAAAAAAGACAAAACACATAAAAAATCTGATCTTACTGCTAAAATGTATGGTGACGAGATTAAATTAACACTTCGGTAGAAACAGGTGGGCGGAGAAAAAGTCTTTAGATCGGGGTAACCTGTTTCGGAGAGTTCGGCAAGTGTCTTCTTCGTGCTGCTTCGTGGTGGGCGGCGGCTTCTGGCGTCGGCGTCGTCCTCTGACTGTGTAGGCTACGTCGGCGGCTTCTGACGTCGGCGTCGTGGCGGTCGGTAGCGAGACGTCGCTTCTTTTGTCACTGGGCGTCGCGGCGGTACACTGTGCGTCGCGGTTTCTGATACGTCGTTTCTGGCGTCGCGATGCCGATTCGGTGGTCGCTACCGTTCGGACTTACTTTCTTCGAGAGTTACCAGGGTATTCGGCCGGACCGATTTTACGGGTCAGGCTAGAGTTCCTGGTCTCTCCACCTTCAGCTTCTAACTTCAACTCCTAACTCCAACTTCAACTCAACCCAACTCGACTGGTTTCTCGGCGGCTGGCTTCGCCTTATATTCTCTTCTCGCCGGCCTGAGGCGTGACCGACGGTGGAAAGGGGGCATCCCTTAGCTCCCTATTGGTCCGGATGATGTAGACCGTCTCCCGGTCGGGCCGCTCTTGATCCACCCTCGTCGTCCATTGGCTTCCTCTGGGTCCATCCCAGGCCCCGATGGACGTTACTGGTTACGGGACCCGGCGTCGCATATGTTACGCCCCCTATTGTTCTCCCAGTTTGCGGCTAATCTCGATGCTTTTCTGGTATGTAGGCCTAAACACTTTGTTATTTCACGAACGCTTTGTTCACTGTTCATATCCCTATCCCGTCACCAAAACACATTGCAAAATGAATTAAACTTAAGGAAAATACTACAGTACAAATTGGCAAAGGCGGAAAATTGAAAACACAAATCCGCATCAACACTTTACCCAACATTACCCAAAAATAAAACTGCTTACATATACATACTTAATTAAATCGACACGCCAGACATATTTTTATCGAGCAGTTATTTCTACCATTATTGACTAATTACATGGGATTGACGCAGGGTTTCATTAGATCACAGTAAAATTCCTTGAGTATGCATTACAATATTAATCTTATCATTAAGTCGTCGGTTTGATTCTTACAGTAGGCCTCCCAATATTTAACGTTATTTATACATTACATCGTTATAGGTCAATCCTTATCATTAACATTGATTTAACGCTATTTATACATTACATCATTACCGGTCAATCCTTATCATTTACATTTAAAATTTACCACTCCGCATATCCTCTTCCTTTCTTTTTCTTTTTAATTTTTTTTTTCTTTAACAATGACAACATGTACTTGATACTTAGTTTTATTTTTAATTTTAGCTTAAATAAAACAAGCTATCGTACTTCTTAGTTGGACCAAACATATTTGTCAATATGTGACATAGAGATACAAAACAAAGGGCTAAAATTATACAGACATCGTGGCATTTCTTAGTGAATCAATTAACATAAAAACTTATTTACATGGGATACATGCTTCAAGCGGGTCCCCTAATGTTAATGTTCTGTATACATCTTTGTAATTTCTTTTGGGATTACAAAGTACATGAATTTGCATCAACGCCACTTTCCCGAAAGGAATGCTTACATATACTAACATAATCAAATTCGATAGACACTTTTTTTTTTCAAGAAATTATGTTAAACCTTATTACTAGAAGAAAAATTAAGAAAACTTGGCGTAAATTAATTAATGTAACATTATTTACACCTAAATAATGAAAATTCTTACTTCAATATGTAAGCTGGATTGAATGCAAAACGTTTTTTTAGGACTTTCATTATACTAATCATTATCTTATCAAATCAGCTTTCTTCCACCCCTGGTATAAGAATATAGGAAAAGAATAAAAATAGAGAACACTAAAAAATTATATAAGCCACATTCCACCCGGCAGACAATTGAAAATTTTCCAAACAAGAATTATTTTGAGCTTTATTATTACTAGATTAAAACAACTATTTTAAAATAGACCGACAAATTATATTGCTTAAACGAGTAATCAAAACAATAATTGCATGTTTACAGATAGGTTATATACCTACAACCTACAAATTTGTATAAAAAAACACAATATTGGGAGCTTAAATAACTAATGACAAATTAACATTATTCTTAAAAATAATTAAAACTCACAAATCAACATTATTCAACTAGGTGTAATACATGAAAACATAAGACATGAAAGCCTCGATCTAAAGTAATATTAATGTTTATTCCAACACGGCATTTACTTATTTGCAATTAATTAAACTATTTTGTTTCAACCCCGTGTGCTAAAATTCATTCTGCAGACAGATTTCAAAAACTAAAAAGTCGGAATCTTATATCTCTTCAACCGTGTTACATCTTTTCACGGATCAATTCGTGTTACATCTTTTCACGAGATAATATTCTATTACGTTATATATTACATATTACATCAATATCAAACATCGTCGGCAATAATACAATCGAGTTTTTTTTTCCTTTTATTCCGATCAATACATTTTTTATTATTTGCCACAAGTTAGATTAATTCGGGATGATCTCGTTATCATTTCAAATTGCAATGTCCCGTTCATTTCGGTCCTTAACTACATATAAAACGAGTAACATCCACCTGCAGAGGTGGCCTGGGTTATCTAAACAATCATTACCTTACTTAAATTAAACATATCAGTTGCTCATTAATTAGGTACATATTACATTGATATTATGATTCACCACTTTGCCTCAATTTCTAATTCGGCCTCTACCTTCTTAATTGATTGACCCCTGTTATCTTTATTGATAATGACCGCCTGGTCGTGCGTTGCGGGATCTTCGCGCCCTTATATTAATAATATGATTTATACGATCCTACATCTCGCGGATAGCGTCGCCATGTGGGAGATCGGTATGTCAGCGCTTTCTAAAACATCTCTATTGTCTGTCGAGGACAATAGTAAGTTTACTGCGACGACTTTCGGAATTATTATCTTGTTTTTCTAAAAAATGTCTTTCCCAAAACAATGGCGACTTCTCTAACAAACGCAGCTTTCTAAACCGTTGTCCCATGTGTTCGCATTTGGCCAAGGTGTTCTTTCTATTGTTTAATCGGGGTTAGAGATATACGTCCCGCTGCAAGAAAAGGTTTACCGTTTTTACCCTTCCAAGATGTTACTTAAGAACAAAAGGTTGCGAACGTATTGTCCATCCTAACAAAAGGCCGTGCACTTTTAATGTCTTGGCGATACCCAACGCCCTCGGCAACCCTAACTTTCTAATTCATTGTTTCATATGTTTTATGGCGGGCTATCCTAAGACGATCGTCCGTCGCAATGTTATTTTTTCGAACAATAGGTCACATATTTCGTCCTCGAACAAAAGATCGAACATGCCGGGGCTGTGACCACATGGCGCGTGATCTTCGAAACATGGGCGCTTTGATTTCGGTATTGCCCTAGGACAAAATTAATAACCTGGTTCGCGTCATATTCCGGTGCATCAATGTAACTATCCTTTTGTTGCTTCGGTTAAAATCATAGACGTACTACGTCTATGGTTAAAATAATTTTCTTTTATATATTAAAACTCAAACATTTTTCTCTATTAACCTCCGGGAGATTGAAAATAGGGTCGATGGCCCGAGCGGCTGCAAAGTGGACTTATTCAAATTTACGTTTTCATTAAGTATAATGTTTTGACAATGTTCTCTATATATTAATTTCTTAAAAAAATAGAGATGCGAAAATGAAATATCTGTCGCATGAATATTTTTACTATTCTCAAACTGAGCCAAAAGCCTGTGCTATGAACTCGCTGGTGTCCTGGACCGACCACCAGATCACTAAGCGAGCGCCACGACCTCTACACCAATAGCTACCCAATATGTTTAGTTACATTTATTTTATGATGCGAACACCATTTCAATAAATTTATCGTCATTTTAAAGAAACCGTAGTGTTTTTACGTCTCACAAATACGTGCGCCATGTCTGCTGTAGATATTCTAATAAAAGGAATTACCTTATAGAATATTCCCGATTGTCTATGAAAACATTTTTTTCCTACTTTTGACTGTCTTATACTACACAATATAATTTTCTTTTATTTGTGTGTTGTATTCTTTGGGATATTTATGAGGATTCAGGAGGTTAAGGTGGTTGCGGTCCACCACGCGTCGGGGTCACCACTATACTGCCCTTCCAAGGAAGAAGGCAGTAACTACATTTTGCAAAGTTCTGAGTTATGTTTTTTGAGTTTTTTCGCCGTATGTTGAATTTTTTTCAAATATTTTAATGTAAAAAAACGTCAAAAATAAGATAATATCTGAATGAGACATACAATTATTGAATTTAAATGTTTAAATCAATAAAAGCCTTCTACCTTAGAATCTGCTTCAATGATAATGTAAACTTTCTTAGAAACAAGGCAGTAAGTACGTAGTTACTGCCTTGTTTCTAAGAATTTGAAGTTTGCTCTATTCAACTAGGCACTCATAGGATATTTAAAATCAGGATTCAATAAAAAAAATATTTATTTGGTATAACATAGGAACGTGTTTCTTTACAAAACTAATATTTTCTTTATTATTAATAATTAGATACATGTACAGAAATGGTAATGTAGAAATGGTTTATCTAAACCAATTGATTTTTTATTAATACAATTGTATCCTGATGAAGAGGCCATAGGCTCTGCAACATGTTGATATTTTTCAATACAAAAGTGGTGAAAACTAATTAATTACATTTGATTTTAGTTTTTTTTTGCGTTTTTCATTCACCAAACTCAAAATTTAGATCTTGAACATCATCAACACATCTTGAACAGAGTCATACATCTGACTGACAAGAGATAATCTATTTGCACTTGGAATTATCGGCAATGACATTTCTTCATGGTGTAGCGTTTGTTTTGTCAACGCAATGTTTAAATCATTAGTTTCCACAAATGTAAAATTTTCGATTAAAGTGATATCATTAATTTCCAGTCAACAATCCGATAAGTTCTCAGAAGATACATAATAATCAACATCATCCATTTTAGTATCAATATTCTCAGAATAATTTGATGCTGAAAGAAGGAAGGCATTATTAGATTTTTAAAGTAAAAATTCGATTCGAATTATACAAAATATACAAGCATTAGATTATTAATAATTACGGTGGTATAATAAAATTATAGTAACAATATTTTTGAATTAATTCTATGTATTTAATATTGTAATACGTCATCACAAATTTAACATAAAATATTATTCATAAATAATATTATTAGCAATCATGTTAATACTTACAGTTTTGTAAAGGAATTTGACCGTTTGGTGAATTGTTTTCATTTTGCATTTCCAGAGCCATTTTAACAATTCATTTTGTTCTTGACGACATTTTAAGCACTTATTAATAAAAATTATATCATAAATAAATAATACCACTAATAATATATACTTGTATGGGTTTTTAGGGCTAACAACAATCTATAACCGCCATTCACTCGATCAGAATGATATGATTATTTTGACAGATCGATAAACATGAGGTTGTCAACAATTTAAACATGATATATTTCTTAGCAAAAAAGCAGCAACTACAGAAGATATCTGTATTTACCGCTCTTTGGCTAAGATTTTAGTGTTGTTTTTGTAGATGACCATGTTTTTCTTATCAGTTTTTTCCAGTTTTTTTAAATAAAAATGCCTTTTGAGTAAGATATTAAGAAAATTATTCACCAGATGGCATTCATAACTACATTTTGAATTTTTTGTTAGTTACTGCCTTCTAGCTTGGAAGGGCAGTATAGGGGTGAGGTGGTTGTAAATGAGAGAATTTGTTCTCAATGCTTTATTTATTATTCACAAGTCACTCACTCACATTTATTTATTATTGATTTGTTATTCACCCTGTCTCTAATATACAGTGTGAATAATATTGTCTACACTCCAAGTTGATGATAATGACGGTGAAGGATGCTTCTTGGGGATCCGATTGTAGATGATGTTGTAGAGAAGGCGATAGCGGAGATCAAGATGTGGTGGCTGCGTAGTTCTGGTGTTCTGTTGTCCGTTGTCAGTACTCGGTCCACGAGTAGGGGTGACGTTGTGAATGTTGGTGGAGGTCAGTACATGGCGAAGATAATGACCTCCATCGGCACCATGCCGTTGCTGTATCAGAATCTGTGTGCCACAGTTCTTGGTCGTAGCGGGAGCATGGCTTATACAGACGATTGTTCCTTTGCGTTTTACCTTGCCTAGACGTGTATTGCTGAATCGTTAGAGTATAAATATATATTGTACGATCGTTCTTATACAGACGATCGATCTTATACAGACGATCGTTCCTTTGCGTTTTACCTTGCCTAGCCGTGTATTGCTGAATCGTTAGAGTATAAATATATATTGTACGATCGTTCTTATACAGACGATCGATTTTATACAGACGATCGTTCCTTTGCGTTTTACCTTGCCTAGCCGTGTATTGCTGAATCATTAGAGTATAAATATATATTGTACGAGATAATTGCGCACTGTCAGAACTTCTCGAGGGTACAAACACGATCGAATTCTCTCGACAATTTCATAACATTCTGGGACGTCATGAAAAAACATTTAGGAATGGTCTAGAATGCTCCACAAGCCTATCATAATCTGTGGAAAATTCTACCGTTCCTTTAAGTCGACTAGGCGGTTGTCGATGGATCTAGAAGGTGATGTTGTACCTGTACCTGTAGTTATTTAACGCGGAGTCAGTTATTCGTGATGGTTCAGCCACAATATTAGCAACGGAGCGAGCGCATTGCGACCGGCATTAGTGATACCAGCGATAATAAATAAAGTTGCCGGCGAGCAATAAGTTTTTCTGCGTGCGAAAATCGAACGAAATTTACCAGAAAATGATCTACGCGATAGAAAAAGCAAAAGTTAGTGCGAATTAAGAAACAGTGCAATAATAGGTTTGTGAAATATTCTGGAAAATTTAAGTGACTATAAAATTAAGAACAGTACTCCGATTTAATTCATGTCAAGTGACGTTGGTCCCGTGACACTATTGTACACTCCATACATGTTAACGCATATTGCGAAATCAAACAAGAATTAATAAAAACCCCATTTACTCCTTCAATATTAAAATAACTTATATTATCGATCTAGTGACGTCTGCAGCCAATGGCTCACTTTAATATTAACTAAGTGCCACTAATCCACAGTAATTGTATATGTAGGTTTTTCAAATAATAATTATTAATATTTTTGCTATTTTAAAAAATGTTAAGGTAAGTACCGACAGCATGTATTTAACGCATAGATAACATAATAATAGTTTGAAGTATAGGCATTAAATCAATAAAATAATTCCTCTACGGAGTCGTGTCTATGGTCGACGGCCATTTGACATTAGCGAAGGGAAAAACTACATTTCAAAATGAAGACTACAACACGTTCACCAGTTTGAAGACTACAAAGTGTACACTACAATTGTAATAAAAACCACATGAAGTGAAGTAATTGTAGTACTACGAAATGAAGTGAAATAAATGAAGTGAAGTAATGAAATGATGAAGAAATGAAGTAATTGTACTACAAAATTGTAGTACTAGTTAAGTATATATTCGCGTATTAAATATGGCGACCTAAAAAAAACCATGGGGGGGGGTTGTTACAGTTTCCAGAGATTTCTTCGTTTAGCTACATCAACTTCCCAAAAATTTCACGTAAAAAATGTACTATTTAAAGTATGTTTCTCATACTTTCGATAACTTTGAAGTGTGTACTTTGTAGTGTTCGCTTTGAAATGAAGTGTACTATTTGAAGTATATACTTTCAATAACTTTAAAGTGTTTGTAGTTTGTAGTGTGCACTACACTTCAAAACGTGAGAAGTGTGCACTTCAATGTAATGTAGTACTACACTGTAGTAGTGAGTACAGAGCAGACCCATCACTATTTGACATTCAAGCGTTATACGGTGTTCGCTTGACATTGGAGCCATGGACCCAGATGTTCCTGCCATCAAGCCCGAGCCAGAGTCTCCAGCCGACAGCGGCGATGAAGGAGATCCTCACATTTATATAGACATACCGCCCCCCCACATCAAGCAGGAGTGCTCGGAGTCCTCCAGCGGGGCCGCCCAGCGCGCCGGTGAGCAGTTTGCTCCCTATATCCGCCCAGCCTATTATTCCCCTAATATTTTGATTAGTAATTATACATCCCTTAAGCACAGATCGTTATTCCTGGATCTTTTACCTTATAGGATCTTCTTTGGTTTTCTAATCCCTAAATATGGACTGTTACGGTATCAGCACTGCTAGCATTATTTTACGCAGTTTGACATTCGACGCGTATTTTCTTTTTGTTTGTCTCACATACTACGAGATAATACTCATATCTTGAGTATTATTCTGACAAGTTTTATAAAACATTTTATAGTATTTTAAAATATGTTGATTATTCACACATAGGACGTGAGAGTTGCTTAGAAATAAGACTCTTAGGTAACTAAATTATGGATTATGGGAATGAAAAGCTTTGGACTGTAGGTGGCAGTCCGAAATAAAAATTCAACCCACATACGAAACAATTTGTGCAAGTTAAACTTATATACAACTTTCAAAAATTTGAAAGATGCAGTAGTCTATCATGGGGGGATTTGTAGAAATTAACATCGTGGAAAGTGATCACTTAAGCCAGCCGTACCTACGATAGGTTGTAAGCCATATGAAACATCTATTATATATCTCAATTAATGGCGTCCGTCTGGGGAGATTTGGACATAGTCAAAATATTCTGAACATTATTATTTTCATTACTATTTAGACCCCTTCCTCTATTGGACGTAGTTATGCATAAAGCATCCAACCCACAAAATGCAAAAAAAATTTTTTTTGGGTTTGGACATTTCAATACGACATCTTGATTTGATAAAAACGTCCAAGCTCTAAGTGATATAGTTTTTTTGTAAATTCAATAATCTTCTCACCCGCGTCACCGTTAAATTAATTCTTCAACTAAAAAGAATGGTTTGACTGTTTTTGCGGCTTTAAATTTACAAATCATTGGCAAACAAAAATATTGGTTAAAAAAATCCATGTGATATAGACGCATTGTGCAACTTTTTAACTCTGCTGTTACTATAAGACAATAATTCGTCTAAGACGGGTGAACTTTTTCTACGCCTCAAATAATACTTTTACTTCATACTTAATCATATTCACAGAACATTCAACTTTTTTTAGTACATTTAGACACTTTGTAGAAAGATTCCAAAAACGCCACATATGTCCGTAAATAAAAATTGTTTTCTATAATTACATTAAAAATAATTTATCTCAACAAAGTTTTCTTTATAATTTCTTTATATGCAAGATCGCGGATTCCATGTGGGTATTGATGAAGGCAGAGTAATTATGAAAATTTACATTTAGTTTTCATGGTTTTCTATTAAAAACACGAAAGCGTGTAAACTATGAGCAAATTAGCAGCAAAATTATCTTCGTTTACATTTTAATGTCTTAATATCAGCATACAATGATGAAGATGACGCTGGAAATTGAAGATTGCTTACAATCTATTTATGCTGGGTGAACTCAAAAATGAATCTGACTGAAACTCGTCAAGGTTTCTATGCCACTCTGACACTTTATCTTTTCAATTATTTTTTTTAAGTTGAACTGTATATGTAGTAGAATCCATTCTGAAGTCAGATTTCTATGATTTTTTCACATTTTTCACGTGAAAACCGAATGAAAAGGAATTTAATTCTGAAATACATCACTTCGGAACGCTTATTTTAAGCACACTCGTGCTCTATCGAGTGCAATATTTACATGTAAAATTGGTCAATGAGTCGCAGAATAGCATAAAAAACGGCAAATAGCTCTAAAACGAATGCTATTTCGTGGACACGCATTCGGAAGAAAAAATCCTCTTTGTACATCTATAGGTAATTTGCCGCACTACTACTTTTTTATCTCAATTATTAAAACAGAAAATATCGATTTTGGGTGAATATCAAAAAAAACTGGTAGGGTTAAGAATAAAATCGAAAAATGGTCAAAAGATGGCGCCTCTGACGTTATACTCGATTTTTGAATTTCATTCAAACTATGCAAACACTCGCAGAAACTTCGCGCTCGGTAAAAAAATAAAACAAAAAAGGATTTTTATTTTTTCACACCTCGAGAAAGAGACAGTGCGAAATTCCAACAATAAAAGAAAAACGGCCAAAAAAAATTTTGCACTATTCATGTTTTCATTTTTTTTCTTTAGCACCATGTTGAATTGCTAATGTAAAAGAGTCTAAAAATTAAAATAAAATTTAGTTTTTGAGAAGGGCCCAGCGGGATGGGGGTAAGGGGGAGGTCCTGAAAAATAAAAATAAATCAGGTCCCAAAGAGGGCTTCGATAAAAGTTTTCATTTTCATGATCGGACGAAAACTCGCAAAGTTATTAGCGTTGCAAAGTGCTTTTTCGGATTAAAATGAAAAAAGCTAAAATTCAACGCAATTCAGAGGAGATGTCGGCGGGCTGTGCCCGTCTGGGAACTTGTGATTTTTGGAATCGAGCTCTAGGTCGACCAGTTTTTTTCGCAAAAAACGAAAATAACCACAATAACTCTGCATATGTCAAAATGCGTTGTCATTGACGTCGAGCCGGCGTTAAAAATTTCAGTTCGATTGGATGACGGGAAATGTGTTAATTTTCACTTCCAAGACTTGCACACACGTATGTACGGCAGCGAAACTGATATAAAGAATTCAAAAACATGAATAACATCGCTTCAATGAGCTCAATGCAAAAAAATATGCAAAAGTGAATTTAATATCGACGTATTAGGTTTTTGTAGGTTTAAATTTTTAGAAACCATTTTTCGGTTCCATGTTTTTTGGGTTGGATGCTTTCTGCATAACTACGTCCAATTATCGGAGTAATGTTGATAATTTGATTCCACCCAGATGCTCTTGCCGTTAAGCCCGAGCCAAGGTCTGCAGCCGGGAGCGGCGATGAGGGAGCAGACGGTGTGTCCCTCCACAGCGAGGTGGACATATCTCTCCCCGACATTAAGCAGGAGTGCTCCGAGTACTCCAGGAAGGCCGACCAGCGCGAAGGTGAGGAGAGCTCCCCGATATTTTATTGCATTTTTCTTTGGTTTTCGTCATTTTGGCAGGGCTCTTCAGTGAACCAGGGAGATACTTGGTGCCGAGGGAATAATTTTAAATTATCAAAACATATTATAAAAACGTTGAATTTCTTAAAGTGGATGTATCCCAAGTTTACGCTAACAATGTTGGATTATGATAAAATATCAACTTTGTTAGCCGACCGGTGAATAACATACTTTCGCAGAAATCAGGGGTATAAAAGCAAAGACTAAAATATCCACAAAAAATTCCATTGCAGTCACCGAGATTACTATTTCAGAATATTCAAAATATTTTGAGTGTGTTTGAAGTAGATTCGTTTCTATGATGTCTTATGGAAACGAATCTATTATTGTATATGGGAAAGTAAGAAAACTAAGTTACTTATTGTACATGTAAGTTTTTTTTAGGTGTCTAAAGGGCTTACGAACTATCTAATGTCTGGGTTTAGTGATCACTTTGAACAATTCAACCGATTCCTCCATGATAGACTACCACATGTTTTAAATTTTTTGGTAGTTATATATATATAGATGTCGCCCTTGGCAATGACATCTTCATATTTTTGGTAGGAGTTTTTTTTAAAGCAATATTCTTTATATATGTATATGAAATTCTTCCGAATTATTTACAAAAACACTAGAATATATTGTAGAAAATAGAACTAATAATATAAGTAATTTATTTTCATTGCAGGTCTTTTAAGAGAGGATTCCGTCGTGACGAATGCAACAGTTCCTGCGTTAACCCTTGAAATAAAGCCTGAAATTGAGATCAAAAGGTCAAGAAGTCCAATACTTACTGGGAAAGTACAATTTTTGTGCTCACAGTGCAGTTATTCATGTTATCAGAATGACGAATTTGAAAAACATTTGCTTACTCACACCGGTGACAAACCGTTTTCGTGTACTCTATGTACTTATTCTTGTAACAGGAAACCAACCTTGCGTAGGCATATGTGTACTCACACAGGGATTAAACCTTTTTCATGTCCGCATTGCACTTATACGTGTAGCCAAAAAGCCCACTTAAACAGCCACATGCTTACTCACAGCGGGCAGAAACCGTTTTCATGTTCTCTTTGCACTTATTCGTGTAAATTTAAATCAAGCTTTAACAATCATATGCTTATTCACACAGGGGGTAAATTATTTTCATGTCCGCATTGCGCATATTCAACTATTCAGAAGCGCTACTTAAATAGACATATGCTTACTCACAGTGGGCAGAGGGGGTTTTCATGTTCGCATTGCAATTATTCTTGTTATCGGAAAGATAACTTAATAAATCATATGATCAGTCATACGAGGGAAAAACCATTTGCATGTTCTTTGTGTACTTATTCGAGTATCTTGAAATCAAATCTAAAAAGTCATATGCTTATTCACGCCGGGAATAAATTATATTCATGTCCGCATTGCACATATTCATGTATTCAGAAGCGCTACTTAAATAGGCATATGCTTTCTCACAGTCCGCAGAAAGCCTTTGTATGTTCGCATTGCACTTATTCGTGTTTTCGGAAAGATAATTTAATAAGCCATATGGTCAGTCATACGAAGGAAAAACCGTTTTCATGTGCACAATGTACTTATTCGTGTAGTCAGAAATACTACTTAAAAAGGCACTTGCTTACCCACAGCGCGGAAAAACCGCGGAAATGTTCGCATTGCGCTTATTCGTGTTACAGGAAAAATGAATTGATTACTCATATGAGCAGTCATACGGGTATAAAACCATTTCCATGTTTACAGTGTACTTATTCAGGTACTCGGAAATATGATTTAAAAAGCCACATGCTCACTCACACCCAGGAAAAACTGTTTTCATGTTCACAATGCAAATATTCGTGTCAAAAAAGAGACTTATTTTGATTTTGGTAATATTTGTATTTTTTCTTGTATTGTTGTATAGTATTGTTGATTTGTATTTGAGTTTATAAGATCTATTGTAATTAATTAGTATGAATGTATTTCTGGTAATTACAATTTATTTATATGTATGTATTGATGCACCTACAGACAAATATCAATGTGATGTTTTGTGGGTCTGAGATGTAAAAAAAAAAATAATTAATAAATAAAAAAAAAACAAAAAAAAAACGGAAAAGTGCTTTAAAAATACATATGTCAACTCACAAACAGAAAAAACCCTTTTCCTGTTCACTGTGCAGTTATTCATGTAATCAGAACACCCATTTAAAAAATCATACGCTTACTCACACAGGTGAAAAACCGTTTTCTTGTTCACAGTGTAACTTCTCGTGCTCTCGGAGAAGTGCTTTAAATATACATTTGACAACTCATACAGGCAAAAAACCGTTTTCGTGTTCACTTATTCATCCCATCAGAAAGTCCATCTAAAAATTCATGTGCTTACTCACACAGGAGATAAACCGTATGTGTGTTCTCTGTGCCCTTTTTCTTGTAACAGGAAAGAAAACTTAAAAAGGCATATGATTTCTCACGCAGGGAATTAATCATTTTCACATTCGCATTGCACTTATTTGTGTTTTCTGAAAGGTGACTTAAATCATATAGTTTCTCACAGTGAGGAGAATAATTAACCCCTTATGTAATCGGGAGCATCCCTGTGATATTCCACATGTCCTTGCCCTTATTAAGGTTCTTAAGTGCTCTTTTTACTTACCTGAGGTCAGCATAGATGATATCCCATATCTCTGTCAAGAAAAGAAGGCACACATGTGAGTAGTGTGTAGCCATCCTGTTGTGTACATTGTACTTTGAATTTTTATTCTCACATACCCAATGTCACCCATATATCAAAAAAAAACTATTTATCTGTATTAAAAACATACCGTCATAAATTACAACTGTACCATAATGTAAGATGTTTTAATAAAATGTAGTGTTCATTTGTTATTTAACTTTCATATCTCATTTTCTCTTTTAAAATTGTTATTGAAACAAAACGCATGTGTAAAACCATAAAAATATATAAAATATATGAGTACACTATTTAATGTTTTTATTCTTTATTTCATTTTACGTAGACGTTTATTTTTACTGTAATGGCAAGTATTGATCTCAGAAGTTACGAGAATCGTTCTTGTCAGTATTTGAAATAATTTATTTAATTATTAATCTCCCACCAATGAGATTTGGTTAAAAAATTTATTATATTAAAAATTACATACACAAAATTAATCTCCAAGCTCAAGATAAACTCTCCTTTTGGAGAAATATAGCAATAAAATTGATGTATTTATTTATTGTTTTATAGACTAGAAAAAATATAATAACCTGTATGTAATTGAAATATGTTATAAACACCGTATTGACGTAAAGAATACGCCCGCCCTAGCCCGGGAGCAGTGGCATAATGAGGGTTTCCCTCATCAAAATTTATGCGCTTGCGACATTGTCCGGCATGTAAAATCGAGCGTAATAATTGTTGCTTCCTTTCCACCTGTACCTTCCGACCATTCCTCTGGGATGTTAATGGGACCAGAACCGATACATTTAGTACCTACTCAAGCACCGTGCTAGGGAGAGCTATCTGCACGCGCCTCGCAGCCGTGAGGGATTCCCTCATTGAGCCACTAACGACGTAAGCATCAAATTTTCTGATTTTTACATTTACGTGAAAAAATCTCGATGCGGGACGGAATGCAATGGTATGAAAGCTATTGAGTCAGTGAATGGAAAAATTTTAATGAGTGAGGATGGAATAAAAAGTAGATGGATGAAATATTTTCAAGAAACGTACGAGAGCGAGAGGACTGTAACAGAGGAATCTGGCGATATTAAAAAATATGTACGAATGACGAGAATGAAGTCAGCGAGATAACTATGAAAGAAATTAAGGTGTGCAACCAAGCATTTGAAAATAGTAAGGCTATGGGGTATCATAAAGTTGCTGCCGAATATATCAAGGCTGGTGACGCATTAGTAATTTCGTGGCTTCATACACTGTTTAATCAATGTTTGAAGGAGAGCCACACCGCTTTAGACTGGAGGAGAGCAGTTATTTTGCCTCTCTACAAAGGTAAAGGGTCGGGAATGGAATGCGTAACTACAGCGCGATCAGTTTTTTGAGCTTGGTTGGCAAACTTTATGGAAGAATTTCGATAGAAAGAGTAAGGACGGTGACGAAAGAAAAGGTATGTGACGTGCAAGGGGCCTTTGTAGGTGGAAGAGGATGCATGGATCAGATCTTCTCTCTAGGAGTGTTGACGGAGAAGTTTTTAGCGAAAAACGAAAAACTTTTCTTTGCAATTGTAGACCTACAAAAAGTTTATGATTATGGCTTATGGTTACACGCAACTGCATCCCTTTACGAGGAAAGTATTGCGTGTGTCAGAATCAATGGTTCATTCATACCATGGTTTGATACATCAAAAGGTGTCAAATAGGGTGCGTAATGTGTTCATAGCTGTTTAACTTTCATATGGATAATTTTCTAAAAGAACTGAAATGTATGAATGTAGGAGCGAAAATGATTGATGTAATTGTATGCCGTTTACTGTAGGTACGCGGATGAAGCAGTATTAATGGCAAATAGCGAACAAGACTTACAGAGTCAAATAAACAGGGTATATGATGTCTGCAAGGAAAGTGACCTTATTATGAACGTAAACAAATCAAAGTGGTGGTATTCGAGAAAGAGGAAAGTAAGACAACGTGTGAAATACTAGTAGGTAATGAATTTTTGGAACAAGTAGATGAATTTGTGTACTTGGGAAGTATGTTCATAGAAGAGAGAATGTTGAGAAAGATATCGAGGGGAGAGTGACTGCAGCAGAAAAATATGTATGAAAACAGAATGGGTCTAGACTGGTTTAACTCGTGCAGAAGCAGTGCATGACAGAGAAACATGGAAACACCTTGTCGAGTCTTTAAGCTCCCGACCCTACAAGGACAAGGGAATGAAGATGATATTGATGATGACTCCGATTGAACTCGTGTCAAGCAACTGTTTGGTACTAAATTAAACATTGATTTGTTTAAGTGTTTTCATTTGCCTACCACAGCTATGTCTCGTGACAATATTGTACACTCTGATATGATATACACCTGGGTGGGTTCTGATTGTCCACCTCTTAGAGGGCAGATCTCCGGCTAGCTGGCCGCTCTGTGGTGTTATCAAATTACAAAATACTTGGAGATGATCACTGAAGAGAGGTGGCGAGAATTGGAATAAAAAGAATTAAATTTATACATATTTACATATTTACTAATTTAGATCGTACAATATCCACAAATGCTTTATCAATATCTATCGTCTAATTTTATTATCTACCTTAAACCTAGAAACCTCGTCGCGCTATGGGAGCCGGGGTGCTTCCGGCCAGGAAGTCAGCGGGCCGGGCCTTCTCGGCGCCGCGCCGCGCTGCTGTCATCTCGCGTCTCCGTCGTCTGCGCTCGGAGGCTTGGATCGCTCCCAAAGTCATCTCTCGTCCTTGTTGGTGATGGACCTTCGCGGTCCTGTTAGCGCCGGGGCCGGCATACATTGCCTAACGGTTGACTGCTTCCGAATCTCGACCTCTCCATCTAGCTTCACTTCACTTCACCGTTCCGGCTTCGCGATTGTTGAAGTCGGTATGTCACTCTCTCTAGACTTCAGTTCGTCCGTCAGCTGTCCGATAGCTGACGGCAGCTATGTAGTTCACTTCCGATCACTGATCACTGTGATAACTAACCACTGTCTCGATGACTCCCTACTGTTCACCGCTCACTCTATGATGACTTACCACCTCTTCACTACTGTGATAACTGTTAACTGGTCTTGTTCCACACAGCATCTGGCCATTTATCTTCGGCCGTCGGGGCGGATCTCTGCCGGTTCCCTTGGCCCGACCTCCCTTCTCGGGGTTGGTCAATCGCCATCACCTCGGCGTCCAGAATGTTAGCCATTGGTTGGCGTCAACCCCTTTCTTGGCCCCGCCTCCTTGCTTGGGTAATTCTGTAAAGGACCCGATGCGAAGCACATCCTAAAATAGGCCTAAATTTTCGTCCGTACTAGCCACATTGTTCGTAGGAGATTCACTTTTCTTGTTCCACACTATTTCGACGTTTTTACTTATTTATGTCGCTTTAACACGGAATTATTTGATGAAAAATTATTTATATATAAAATTGACGTGATAATTACCTTACAAATGCATTATCGTTTTACATAAATTGGACTGAAGAATATTTTAAAACCATTACTTGTTATCTACTTACAATACAAATAAACTTACAATACGAATACTTAATTAATTAATAATAACAATATAACTTAACTAATTAAAATATAATTATAACTTGAACTCATGCTTAGGAAATCTTCAAATCATACCCTATCAAATTAAAATATATTTACAAACATTTAAAATTATTTACAATCCGTCAAAAAAAACGCGTTTTTGCGTTTTCCTGTTTCGCGACATTCTATTTATTTTGTAACAAGGCCGTCGGGGTCAAATTATTAACATAAAAAAAAAAATCATTAACAAAAAGTTAATATTATTATCATTATCCTATAAGTCGTTTGCGTTATGGATATACTATACAAAAAAGCCGGAATGTTTTGTAAAAAAACAAATGATAAAAAAATGTGATATTACCCTATTGTATATGTAGGTATTTAATAATAATTAAGAATATTTTTGATTTTTAAAAAAGATCTCAGTAAAATATTAAGGTAAGTACCGACAGTGTATGTTTGACGTAGGCATTAAATCAATAAAATAACTCCTCTACGGACGAGTCGTGTCTATGGTCGACGGACATTTGACGTTAAACAATAAACTGTTTTACCGTGCTCGCTGGACGGTGAAGCCATGGACCCGGATGCTCCTGCCGTCAAGCCCGAGCCAGGGTCTGCAGCCGGGAGCGGTGATGAAGGAGATCCTCACATTTACATAGACATACCGCCCCCCGACATCAAGCAGGAGTGCTCGGAGTCCTGCAGCGGGGTCGACCAGCGCGCCGGTGAGCAGTTTGCTTCCTATATCCGCCCAGCCTATTATTCCTCTTATATTTTCACTGTAGTAGATATACCCATAATCACAAATTATTATTCCTGGATCATACACCTTATTGGATCGTCGTTGGTTTTATAATGTCGGTGTCAGCACTGCTAGCATTATTTTACATATCCAGTTTGACATTCATTGCGGTTGATGGTTCGATTTTGGTGCCTCACTACGAACTCAGAAGTATACAGAATCGATTTTTTTAAATTTCCCCATATACCACATTAAGTACTTTATTGAAAATGTAGAAAACAAGTACCTACATTAAATTTAATATATTTTAAAATAAAAACAAGAAACGTGAAATGTGCCAGTTCTGGTCATTTTTACTTAGTTTTGGCCATGTTGTTGTGCCAGTTCTGGCCACTTCATTTTTTATAAGGCTTTTTAATATTTTGAATAAAAATAAAACATGATAGGTGAAAAACTATTGGAAAATTGTGAGTTTTATTATAATTATAATCTTGTTGTGCCTACAGCTAAAGAGTGAGGTAACTAATAGTGCCATACTATACCCGGATAGCAAAATGGTTTTTGTAAATATTGTTTTCTGGATATTCTGCCGTGTGTATCTGACCTCTCTGGCCGAAGTTTTGGATCCCATTGCAGGGTTCAACATCAGCGCTTATGTGTTGTTGTGAGTGTTGGTGTTATGGTCTCACAGGGAGAAGAGTTTTTTTTTCTCTTCTTTGTCTTCCATTTCTGCTTCTTTAACTCATAAAATAGAAGAACTTTTGTCTAAAAATGAAATTATCAAATCCACACAAAACTTAGAATGTTCCTTACTTCAAAAAATTATAAATAATATATAAATGCCAATTTCTAATAACTGTAAAGTGGATTTATGTGTAAATTTTTAGAAATATTGGTGGTTTTTCAACTATCTGATCTTATTATGCGAACTATGCGCTCTGCAGAAAAAATCCAGAGCCACAAAAAACTGAAACTGAGATAAAACCACTTTTGTACAAAAATGGAATAATCAAATCTACACAAAACGTAGAATATTCACTACTTCAAAAATTATAAATAATATTTATATATGCCAATTTCTAATACCCGTAAAGTGAATTTAAGTGTAGATATTTTGATGTTTTTTCGTCTGTCTGATCTTATTATGTCAAATATGCATTGTACAGAAAACAGCCAGAGTTACTTATCTACGTATTATGAATATCTATGACTATATAACTGTGGGCGCTTTCTGCAGATTTTAAAATGTTGTTTTTGCGACCAATAAATATTTCGGAAGGCGATTACTTTGATTTTGTTTTATGATAGTGGCTTGGCTGGTTTAAGTAGAGCGCGTGTTGTACTCTCCATTTTGAAAAGTAGTTTTCCCCTTCGCGGGGTATGAGCGGGACGTATAGTCATCCATTTCACACATCTTGTGTGATACACAATAATTATTAATCAAGATATGTTATAGATGTCTCATAGAGACGAATTTGGATTTTTATATTGGAAAGTATATATGGAAGTATTTTAAGGTGTCCGTAGGGCTTACGACCTAACGTACGGCTGGCTTGAGTGATCCCTTTTCACAATGTAACGTTCATAATTCTACCCATGACAGACTACCACATGAATCAAATTTATGGAAGTTGTTTACGTGTTTAACTTGTACAACTTGTTTCGTATGTGAGTTGTATTTTTACTACCGCCACCTGTAGTTGAAAACTTTGTCATTCCTACATTCCAATACAGATGTCACTATTGATAATGACATGTCTATATTTTGATTGGAGATTAAAGCAATATCCTTTATATGTGTATATGAGATTCTTCCGAATTATTATCTGTATTGGATTATGGGAATGAGAAAGCTTTGGACTGCAGGTGGCGGTAGTGAAAATACACGCATACGCATACTCGCATACGAAACAAGGTGTGAAAGTTAAACGCATACACAAATTCCAAAAAATTTAAAGATGCGGTAGTCTATCAGGGATGGAATTGGTGAAATTAACATCGTGTAAAGTGATCACGTAAGCCAGCCGTACAATAGGTCGTAAGCCATATGAGGCATCTATAATATATCTTGATTAATGATGTCCCTCTGGGGATAAAATTCACTATTGTGTCCTTAAAAAATTTGGACATTCTCAAAATATTCTTAACGATTCATATTGCTACTGCTATTTAAGCACCTTCTTCGATTGGACGTTGTTATGCAGAAAGCATCCGCATGTATGGTTATGCAGAAAGCATCCGCATGAGTTATGTATGGGTTTGGACAACTCAATGCGTCATCTTGATTTAATTAAAAGGTCCAAGTTGTAAATGATGTAGTTTTTTGTAAATTCAATAAACTTCTCACACACATCACCATTAAAAGAACTCTCAAACAAAAAAGGGTGTTTTGAATGTTTTCTATGGCTTCAAATTTGCAAATCCTTGGCAAACAGAAATATTGGTTAAAAACATCCATGTGGTATGGACGCATTGTGCAACTTTTTAACTCTGCTACAAGATAATAATTTTGCAAAAGGCGAATGAACTTTTTCTACGCCTCAAATAATACATTTTACTTCATGCTTTATCAAAATTCACACTACATTTTTAGAACATTTAGACATTTCGTAGAAATAATCCAACCTGTAAAACGCGTCATATCTTTGTAAATAAAAATTATTTTTAATAATTACATTTAAAAAAAACACATAAAAAACTTCTCTACAGTGAACTCAATGCAAAAAAATATGCAATAGTGAATTTAATATCGCATTAGGCTTAATTTTTTTAAGCCATTTTCGGTTAAATGTTTTTTGGGTTGGATACTTTCTGCATAACTACGACCAATTATCGATGGCATGTTGATAATTTGATTCCATACAGATGCTCCTGCCGTCAAGCCCGAGCCAGGGTCTGCAGCCGAGAGTGGCGATGAGGGAGCAGGCGGTGGATTTCTCCACAGCGAGGTGGTCATATCCCTCCCCGACATCAAACAGAACTACTCCGAGTACTCCTTGAAGGACGACCAGCGCGAAGGTGAGGAGATAACTTCCCGACATTTTATTGCGTTTTTCTTTGGTTTCCAATAAACTGCAATAAACTGCGATAGTCGTCTCGGCAGTGGCGTTCGGTGAACCATGTTCATGATATTCTTACGAATTATTAACAAATATACAAGAATATTTGTAATTGAACTAGTTGCGACAGCGGTAATTTAATAGTACAAGTAATTTATTTTCATTGCAGGTCTTTTAAGAGAAGATTCCGTCCTGACGAACGCATCAGTTACTGCGTTAAACCTTGGAATAAAACCTGAAATTGAGATCAAAAGATCAAGAAGCCCAATGCTTACTGAGGAGGTACAGTTGTTGTGCTCACAGTGCAGTTACTCGTGTTATCAGACTGACGAATTAAAAAAACATTTGCTTACTCACACCGGTGATAAACCGTTTTCTTGTACTCTGTGTATTTATTCGTGTAACAGGAAACAAACCTTGCATAGGCATATGTATACTCACACAGGGAATAAACCTTTTTCATGTCCACATTGCACTTATACGTGTAGCCAGAAACCCCACTTAAAAAGCCACATGCTTTCTCACAGCGGACAGAAACCGTATTCATGTTCGCATTGCACTTATTCATGCTATCGTAAAGACACTTTACAAGAACATTTGTTTACTCACACCGTTTTTAAACCGTTTTCGTGTTCATTGTGCAGTTATTCATGTAAAAGGAAAGGATCTTTAAAAAGGCATATGTTTTCTCACGCAGGAAATAAATCATTTTCATGTCCACATTGCACTTACTCGTGTAGCCAGAAGGCTTACTTAAAAGGTCACATGCTTACTCATAGCGGGAAGAAACCGTTTTCATGTTCGCATTGCTCGTATTCATGTTATCGGAAAGACCTATTAAAAAGCCATATTGCCAGGCATTCGAAGGATAAACTGTTTTCATGTGTGCATTGCATTTATTCGAGTATTCGAAAATCCGACTTCAAAAAACATATGCTTACTCATACGGCAGATAAACCGTTTTCATGTTCTCTGTGCACTTATTCTTGTGACTTGAAATCAAACTTTAAAAGTCATATGCTTACTCACACAGAGAATAAATCATTTTCATGCCCGCATTGCACATATTCATGTATTAAGAAGCGCTACTTAAATAGGCATATGCTTTCTCACAGTCCGCAAAAAGCCTTTTTATGTTCGCACTGCAATTATTCGTGTTATCGGAAAGATAATTTAATAAGCCATATGATCAGTCATACGAAAGAAAAATCGTTTTCATGTTCTCTGTGTACTTTTTCGTGTAGTCAGAAGGTTTACTTAAAAAAGCATATGACTAATCACAGCGAGGATAAGCCGTTTTCATGTTCACGATGTACTTATTCGTGTACTCGGAAATACTACTTGAAGAGGCATATGCTTACTCACAGCTCGGAAAAAACGGTGAAATGTTCGCATTGTACTTATTCGTGTTATACGAAATATGAATTGACTAGTCATATGAATATTCACACGGGTCTGAAACCATTTCGATGTTTACAGTGTTCGTATTCTAGTTGTCGGAAATCTGATTTAAAAAGCCACTTGCTCACTCACACCCAGGAAAAGCTGTTTTCATGTTCTCTGTGTGCTTTTTCGTGTAGTCAGAAGGCTTACTTAAAAAGGCATATGAATACTCACAGAGAGGATAAACCGTTTTCATGTTCACAATGTTCTTATTCGTGTAATCGGAAATACTACTTGAAAGGGCATATGCTTACCCACACCTCGTAAAAACTGATGGAATGTTCGCTTTGCACTTATTCGTGTTATAGGAAAGATGAATTGTCTAGCCTTATGAGCATTCACATGGGTCTGAAACCATTTTCATGTTTACAGTGTACTTCTTCAGGTACTTCAGGTATTTTACCGAGGTGCATCAATCGTTTTCATTTTCGCACTGCACTTATGCGCGTTTTCGGAAAGGTGACTTAAAAAGTCATATGGTTTCTAACAGTGAGTAGAATTATCAACCATTTGTGTGATCAGGAGCATCCCTGTGATATTCCACATCCTTGCCCTTATTAAGGTTCTTCAGTGCTCTTTTTACTTACCTGAGGTCAGGAAAGATCGTATACCCATGGAATGATATCCCATATCTCTGTCAAGAAGGCACACAGGTGAGTAGTGTGTAGTCATCCTGCTGTGTACATTGTACTTAATCTTTTATTTCTCACACACGCAATGTATCAATAAAATACCATATATCAATAAAAAATACTATTGTTGTTATTTAAAGGAAACCCAAGTGTAACATCATAATAAAATATAAAGTGATTTAGTACGCTATTAAATGTTTTTTATTCTTTATTTCATTTCACGTAGACACTTATTTTTACCGTAATGGCCTCAAAAAATCGTACTTGTCAGTAGTTGAAATTAATCTCCCACAAATGAGATTTAGTTACGTACCGTTCCAGTTCCGAAATTTAAAAATATTTACAAAAAAAATATACTCAAAACCCATCTACAAGTTCAAGATAAACTCTCTTTTTGGAGAGGTATAGCGATAAATTTGATGTATTTATTTATCGTTTAAATAGACTAGAAAAAATGTAATAAACTATGTAATTGAAATTAAAAAAGAAATTGAATTTTCAAAGCAAGAACACACTTTGTGGATTGACGTTATAAGACATTGGAGAAAAAATTAAATACTATGTTTTAAACCACTTTATTACTACATGTATGTCAATTAGTTTCGGTTGGACTCAACCTTCTTCAGAACAATTACAATATAGACTCTAATCTAAGTACAGAAATTTATAAAGGGGCAAGAAAAAGTGAAAGGAGCAGAATGTCAACTAGGAGTGGTGAGGGAAGGGGAGGAGTTAAGTGAAGATAGAGGGAACAACTTTGTTAGCACTAATTGATTACTAATTAACTTATTTTGGATAGATTTAGCATATAGAGTTTCCGCATTAAATGGTGGAATCCTTTTTGGAATAATGTTTTTTATCACTTAAGCACTTTTATAATGGAATGTTCTTGGAGCCTTGTGTAATGCCGTTTTTATTTCCAATATATAGGTACTTCAACATTCTCAATAGCACTTTTATATTGGTTTTTGGTGTAGTGAAGGTTATATTTTAAACCCTTAGACAGAAGTGCCCTTTCTTGAGGTGACGAGAGGTTTTTTACGCGGTCGTAAATTTTTTCGCTGGGATTGTTGATCCCTTGACTATGGGTTTATTTGATTCACATAACTTTTTGAGTTTCTTCTCTAACTTCACAAATTTATTAAAGCCTTGAATTTATTTATAACGTTCCTCCAACTACCAACAGTAATATTCCAACACCTCAATGAAGTAGAATTCTTACTCCTTTTATATTAACTCGTGGCGTCTGCTTGCTTGCTTGCTTGCCGGCTTGCCGGGTGAAAAACTTTGGATCGATTTTTAACCCTTTTCCCGTGATCCAATCGAGCTGAAACTTGGCAAGTAGACTCGTGGCGACGATCAAGAAGATCTATCAAATTTTCGTTAAAAAAATTAATAATTATAGTATAATTTCGGATTTTTAGAAATTTTATTGGTTTTTTCAAATTGGAATCATTAGAAAAGTTTGCTTACTAGCAACGGGGGCCCAATAACGTCGTGGAATATTTTCTAAATTTGAATTACTCCGTTGGTATACACAATAGGTACTTCACTACGCATGTCGAAAATCTAAATTGACTGACAAATGTTTTTAGAATTTAATCTTCAAAGCATGAAGTGTCTTATCAAAGCTCAAAACAGCTGAGATTTTAGAAATATATTAAATTACTGTAAGTTTAGTGCTATGTTATATGTTTTAATTCGTCTTTAATTGTTGTTATATTTTACAAAGAAAGGGAGTATAATAAAAACTTGGTTTTTATGGGTTACTTTTTTTAATAAATAATTTTTCAATATTAAGCACGATTAAGCTCCCTTAAGAGATAAAGCCAGCATTTCATACCAGTAACAATTTAGACAAATTATTAAGTAACTGTAAAGACAAAGAAAATATATTAAACCATTCTGGTATTTATAAACTCAGCTGCAATGATTGAGATGTTATGGCAGAGGCTCCCCTTTGTTCCCATTTGTTTACATTTCAGGCGACGATTCCGCCGCAGTCGTTGCTTATAATAAGTACAAGAAATGCTACAGTTTAAGTACAAAATATGCATGAACAAAGTCCATAGTGTTCAAAGTAATAAAAATAAAGATAATTACACAAAATGTATTTATGAACAGATATATTTGAAAATATATGAAATAGATTCAGAAAAATAAATCATGTTTCGTAACTCAGTATGGATGGTGCGAGGTAATGTTTTCATTCATAATTTTTATAATGAAAATCTTAAAAAATTCGAACCTTAAAATGCGATGTGATTGGTCGTGACGTTGTTGGCTAGAATCATAGATAATTAACGTGATCTATGGTGTTTGTTACTGTTAGGGATGGGTCGTCGACGTATTTACTGTCGACGAAACGAGACCGTCCACGTCCATCCATCGACGAGACGATCAACTAGTTGAATTCGTCAACTAGTTGACGCGTCAACTTCGTTACGCGGACGTCGCGGACGTTCTATCTAAACATCGGGACGATGGTCAACTGTCTACGGTTCAACGCGACGCTTCTCGACGACTCAATCGTTGGCTATTTTTATGACGTTAATTTTTAAAATTTAAAGAAGTTCGAAGGAATATAGTTTCGGGGAAAGTAAAACCGCTACTTGTGCTTATTTGTAAAAAGAAATATTTTATTATTTATTTGTTTACGCACATTACAGGCTTTTACATATTGTTTTATATACTTCTTTCTATATATAACAAAGAAAGAAGTAGGTATACACAGCAATATCAGGTGTTAGCAGTAAAATATAAATATAAACTACATATATAAGCAGTGAAAGTATTGGGTATAAGAATTAAAATGTGAATAAATAAAATGGAAGGAAACAATGATTTTGCGTAATAAAGGCACCAGTTATGAGGTGCGGGAAAAAATACTTTACATTTATTTATTATCTATAAATTTATAAATAAATACATCATTTAAAAATACTTTACATTTGAGATGTTATATAGAAATTTATTGAAGAATACATCTTTCAAAGTCAGGCTTTCACTTTGTGGTGACATTATTAATAAATAAATATATCTGTATTATTTTTCAACTTTAGTTTAAGGCTCAATCTGAGAAAAGGAACATTGTTCCCGAAACATGTAAAAAACCAATAAAAAGTGGTGTAAACAAAATTATAATAGATTATTTTTTTATCTATAAAGTTGAAAATAGGGAATTTTAATAAAAATTAATTAAACCTAAATTCAAGATTATATTACATATACAATAATTAATGTTGGACTCCTGAATAAGGACCATAGTTAGGTATAGAAAATTTTATTCCCTACAAGTTTGTTTATCATTTATATGCTAACGTTGAAAAGTAAGGAAATAACACAATAATTAAATTTTAGCATCCCTTTTCAGGTAGATATAAGAAGTCGAGATCGATCGAATAAATATTGATTTTAGAAAAATATCTAGCCGGCCTGTTAATTAATAATAGTTCAATAAAAAATAAAATAATTAAACAGAATTGTTTTATTTTATACAGCGTAAAATTGGGAATTCACCGAATCGTCGCACGTGACATCACAAAAAATCAAGTAAAAAAAATAATAGATAATAGCTTATTAAGCCTATCTCGCCCTACGCATGTATTCAAATTTCAAATCTCTAGTCATAGTTCGTGTACACAGATCTGCATTCTATGGTAGTGTACTTTAGAGTTGAAATGAAATTACCCGTCGAGCCGTCTATGGTCTATGGTATCTAAAAGTCGACAGCGAGAGATGAGAGAGAAATAAACGGAGACGTTTTGTCTTGCTCTCGCTCGTTGCTTTGCATTGCGTTAATCTCGAATCGTCCACCGACCACGGCGTCCGCTGTCCACCGTCTACGAATTCAACTAGTCCATGCGATAAACGTAAATGGTCGACGCGTCGATGCAACGTCAACGGTTGATTTCAACTAGTCCGTCCATTCAACGCCCATCCCTAGTATGTGGGTCCAGCGGTAGACTGCCCATTCCCCCAATATTCAAAGGTGTCGCAGGACCTACTGGATATTCCAAAAGAAATGCGATGTCGGGTCATGTGCGAATTGCCTTCGAACTAATAATTGATACGCGCATGTTAGAACATATCAAAGACTGCACAGAAATAGAAGCGCGTCGTGTTCTAAAAAACAATTGAACCATTTCAATTGAACAATTGAGGGCTTCAGTTAAATAAAACATTTAATACAAAAAAACGAAATACTTATGTGCATCCATTTGACGGGTGCCGTAGAGATAGGTATATCAAAAATGCCCGTAAATCTAGTGTTAAATAGAGATACATAGACGGAAATGTGTCACATTAATATTCTAACTATTTTCAAACTAAACTAAATGCCTGTGCTATGAAAAATATGATTGACTTGCTGGTCTGGAATGAAGCTCGAACCCGCGATCACGGGATCACTAGACAAGTGTATTGACCACTACACTAACAATCGCGACTATCAAGAACATTGCACGAGAATATAAGCATTTTATTTAATTAATTTTTTATCTTCGCGTCTGATGATTCAAATACTTTTAAATAATAAATAAATCAACCGGGATATACGTTTTTTTTAATTTAAGAAAGCTCGAAAGGCATTTAGTCATTATCAACTCCTCTGTATGAAATTTCCGGTGCTCAGGACAACTGCCCATTCATCCGGTATTTTAGTCCATCTCATAATCAAATAAACTGGAGAATTATTACGTTTATGTGAAAGGGTCAAAGGTGCGTCAGGACAACGCACTATGGGAAATTTAGGCTTGTTTCGGACCAAAAGTCAATAACTCTTTTATTTCTGGACGTATTTCCATAAAATTTTGCACACATATAAAGTAGTCTATATAGCTTAAAATGGATACCATTTTTTTCAAAATATTTAGTTCATTAATTAATTATTAATATATTAAAATTAATCATGACAAAATTAAAAATTGCTTTAATTTTTATTTATAAAAATGTAAATTTTACTTATATCGTGTTCAAAAACTAATTAAAATATTATATTATATACCTAATAAATCCATAATCCATAAATAAAATACAGAAAAACATGAAATGTAAAGTGCTTAATCACTTGGATGTTCATGTCAAGTCTGTTAACCATATCACTTTAAAAGTTAATTTATTGTTAAACTTTGTAGGAAAAGATATAAAGTATTATACATTTCTGAAAAGTTTATTATTTAAGAATTTTAGATCAACTAAAATGTTTTTGATTTTATATAATATTAAAATTTACGTTAAATGACTAGACAGTAAAATCAGGAAAAAGTTTTATTTTAGTTCATCGAGACATTTGTCACTTACCTACATCTTCCCACGCTTTATATTTAATGTTAATTTATAGTCTAGATATTTATAAGAAACATTTATAAAAATTAGTTCCAAATGTTTGCTAATTTCAAAGTTATTGGGAAAAATGTGATGAATGGCAATTTTTTATGTTTTCATAACTATTTTAAATACATTATTATATCGAAATATAAATGTGTTATTCCAAATTGTCTTATTTGAAGCCTTATAGGCTACATTATATTTGTGAAAATTTTGATTAATATTATTATTATGAACATACCTTTAGAAATTAAAGAGTTATTGACTTTTGATCCGAAACAGACCTCGGTTTTCCATAGTACTAAAGAAAACGAGTTCTATTTCGGATCAAAAATTATAACTCTTTTATTTCTCAAAATATAATAATAAAATTTTGCACAAATTTCTTATTCAACAAAGACAAATCAAAATTCTACAAAAACAGGACTAAATTTCCCATAGTGCAACGTCAGAACAGAACAATGACTTCAATCTCTACGTTAGAGGAAATGGCATGAATAAATGAGGTAACTGAATTATTTATTTGAAATACTGCTGTTTGCTTCTAAACAAATAATATTTAGGTGTGCCAAATAAAAAATGTGCTAATTGATTGCAATGGCAAAACGTACTTTATAGTTTTTAGAAATATGACACATCAATAATTCTCCCATATTCTTGATTACACTGCATTCTGATGTCACAATACACAAGAGTGTGTAGTTAATTATTATTTATCGATCTTTTGCTTTGGTTCGTATTTCTACTGCATATCAGGTATTCTTTCTGAAAACAAGTTTATCGCATTTCTTAGCCTTTGGGTAGTCATATCAGTAGTAATTACTAATTATTACCACTGACACACAACAAATGCGCTCCCATGTGTTTATTATTATTAATAAATTTTAGAAAATAATGAACGGCTTGCAGAGCGACGAAATATTATTTTAAATAAATAAAATAATCGAGACAAATGTCCCTAGCGCTGTATTAATTTGTGAATAGTATAAATTCCGATAACAGTGTAAACAATTTAATTTATTAATGATAATATCGTTTAAACAACGCATGATATTGTTCATAATATTTCTTAAAATGGATTCAATGAAATTAATGAAATCGTACTAAACACGAGAAAAGCGTAATGGAGATTTTCCAGAATCTTAGAAAAACTGTCGCGGAAGAAAATAATATATCTGTGTTCCTTTGTGTGCAACTGCGCTTCGGTCATATCAGTTGATAAATTCTTGAAAACTGTTCGCTTCAGTTTCAATTAATACTCCGAGCCGAGAGCATCTCCGGCCCTCGGTGGACTCTTATTGTTAATTGGACTGATTGGTGCCTTCCATCCTGTGCTGGTCTGATTTGAATACTCTCATATTTTTATTCACCGAGCCGCTGTTCCCTACTTACTGTCGGGAGCATTTCGGGTCGAATACAGAATATAGGGTCCATAACCTGTCGGGAATATCATGTGATTGAAGTGTTTATACTGTGCCCGTCCGTGTGTGTTCGGTGGAAATTTAAGTGTAAACAATTAAAGAAATCCTTTGATTAAAAATGTTTAATATATCATAAGAAACAACACATTTTTAAGAAACCAGATAGGAATTTTTAAGCTCCTGAGCGATGCAATTTATCTGAAACAAATCGAAATCATAGTCGAGGATCTCTTTTCTGTGGACGATTTTAGGGGTAAGTTTCACATTGATCTATTGTTTTATTTTTATTTTTATTTTGTCGTTATTTAAACCGGCGTTATTTAGCACTTCGAAAGAGTATTATCCGTATAATTAGGTATGTACATAAGTATAAAATTAATGTCTATCTGTTCTCTATACATCTTACATCCTATGACCGATTAAAAATAATGTTTCAATAGTTAATATTTAGAACTCGTAAAACAATACACCCTCCCCTAGCTACCCCACATCGTGGGGGAGGTATGGGGTACGGTAGCAAATCTTGCTCACTTGCATTCTAAAAACTTGAGAAAAATATAGTCATTCCATCCCACTTATCCTTCATCTCACTCTCATCTTGCCGGGGCCCTATTTTGTATCCGCACTCTTTAGGGCCTGCGCAAAAAAATGGCACTCCCACTCTTTCTCCTCCAAACTCCTCGTTGCTTGGTTGCTGTCAGTCCATTAACTATTGATGCTCCGTTTATCATTTGGGTGAATCTGAATCTCTCCAACAGCAGTTAAAGTGTAATTAATATTTGTAATTTAATATCGTCTATTTGTTTAACTTTTCAGAATAAATAATTGCATTCGTCTATGGTTTTGAATGACTTTCTCTGTAAAATCGAACGTTGTGTACGCTGGTTCGAATTTCTTTCTTTTTTACCTATCTCAAACTAATTTGAGTTTATCTCTAAACAAAATTTTAACATAGTTACCCAAGGTGCTGTTATTCGAGATTTGTATCTGAAGTATCGATGATCAGTAACTGAGATTTAACTTTAGTACCGATGTTCGCCCGTCAAATTGCATAAAATCAGTTACCAATCATCGATACAATCGAATACGAACCTAAAATAACGGTTATAGTGTAATCGGTTAGAATAGTGTCACTGGCTGGCAAGTGTACCTACATGAGATTTATATAATTGTAGCTCATTTCGTATTTGTTTACACGGGTCATTATATTATTTGTTAATTATTTATTATTTTTACCCGGGTATAATTTGGCAACCATATACACTATAGACAGATAGATCTTAATGGAACATTCCATTACGACGGAGTCCAAGCAAATAATTATAAAATTTTGTGGTTTTTTATCCTTTTACTCTATTTATAGTATCACCTGCAGAGTACTAGCCGCAGAACCGCAAATTTTTTGACAGGATATTACAATATATTGTAGTTGCATAATGACGGAAAAGAAACAAACGTATTAAAATTATTGCGGTGGTATCGATGATGTATTATCAAATATTTTATATCGTTCAATGATGTAAATACTATAGCTTCGATATATTTTTTTAAATTCAATAAATAAAATTAATGTTTACGAATAAAACACTAAAACTTTGTTTTTTTCCATTATTTTATTTTTGTTTCGGAAACCTCCGTTTCCTTCTTCAGGTGAGTAGAGACTGAGGTGTGCGGGAGTGGATGTGGTGAGTCTGATGTATGGGTTGTGGATTCAGTAGAATTGAAGAGGGTGGTGGGAGAGCGGGAACATTATGAGAAGGGGTGATGTGAAGGGTTGTATTTGATTATTGATGGTGTTATTTGATGTGTTTAGGTTTTTATGAATTCAAGTGTTTCTAAATTATCTATTTTGTTTTAGGCCGAATTAACCGAATTAATTAATTACTTAAAATTAGCGAATTTAATTGACCTCAAAAAGAACATACCAATAGTAGATAATTGATATTTAGGTAAGTACCTACGTTTAATTTGGCTTTTAAAAATGTCAGAGCATTTTCAAGATAATTTAGTGTAACTGCATACATATTATTACGCGTCACGGTCGTATCTGAGAGAATCAACCACAATGATTGAAATTAAGTCCGTAATAATTTATTTCGTAAGAATTTCGTCAAAAGTAGGTACAACATTTTTGTATTGACGTTTAAATTTCGCTCATGTGCAGATCTAATATTGACAGAGTTAGAATTTTTTATAGTTTTTAATGAACGTAAGTTTAAATTTATACCAGGAAATATTCTCTTAAAAGTTTCAATGAAAACAGATGAGGAAGTTAGTGTCATTTTTTATAGTAAATGTTATTTTTATAGTTATTTTTCATAAATTAAAAATCGAAATTATAATTAGTACATTCAAGGTTATGTGTAAACATGACGTGTGTAGAGTCTGGAATGGGTAGGACGAATGAACTTTTATTTAATTTATTTTGACATTTTACATTATAATTTGTTATATAAGTGGGTATTAATTATTTCTAAAATATTTTTTTTAGGTAGGCACTGAATTGAATGAATGAAAGGCCGAGAAGTGAAAGAACATAATTTAATTTTCGAACGCATGATTGAACTTTTCGAAGATGCGAATTTATAAACGAAAGTTTGACGCATTTGTTTGATAACTTTTTCGGCGCAAATATTTTTGAGATAGAGAACTTTAGTTAGGTTTTTGGCGGGGGGATAGGAATGCTAAAGAAGATAAATATTTTCAGATTATTTTGAATCGTTTAACTTAGAGATTTGAACTATTATTGAGATATGATTGAATACAATTGATGGCTCCATAGATACCAAGTATTTTTTATTTTATTATTTATTTATTTATTTATTAACGCCCTATAGGGCTTTTACAAACAAATAGGTAAAGTGTATATTTATATAATAAAAATAATAACATATAAAAATAATAATGACACAAAGTGGAAATCAAATACTAAATACAAATATATAAAGATAAATATAATATAAGTATATTTAGATAATATTTTCACATGTTTATGTTCACAACATTTTAATAGATAAATTTTTACATATGCGTATGCAATATCGTATTACTTGTAGAAGAGGAATCAATTTCCTTCGATGCATTTACTTTTGTGTGCAACGCCTGTTGCAACGAGCCCCGCAATCCTCACAACTATTTTCCTTCAAAAGTACAAATATTTTCAATAATCTCAAAAGGTGTATGAATCAAGCGGAAGTCAAGATTCAGATATCACGGGCTTGAGCATTCGAACATCTATTATTTTATAGTTTACAAACAACTGATTAATCAACACAGCGTCTTCCTTATCTAAAACAAGATTACCTCTGGTCGTCCCGACGTTTTTGATGAAAACAAATCGAATGATAAGAGTAATTGGAAACATCGTATTACTTCCTATTTATAAGTTGTGTCTGTTTAAAATATCGTTTGATGTGCAACGTTTTTAGAGGATGTGCATAAAAAATAGTAAGCAATACAACGAACCTAAAATAAAATAACAAAGAAAATTATTAATATTTTCAATAAACAAACTGCGGCGCAATTATCTTTCGGTGCATGGCTGTCAAACGGTGTTACTTGCTCTCGAAACACGCGTAAAATAAAGTTTTGTGAGCTGATGTCATATATGAAATCTGCACAACGAAGCAGCCTGGTTAGGATTATTTTTATGGCTACTATAAATTTAAAAACCTCAATTAATATATCGTTTCTACATCGGTAATTACCGTAATTAGTCAAGATATACTTATTATAGATGTCTCACAGAGACAAAAGTATTATTTTTTAATGGGAAAGTAGGTATGGAAGTCTTTGGATGTTCATAGGGCTTATGACCAATCGTACGGGTAGCTTAAGTGAATACTTTACACAATGCAACGTTCACCATTTCCACCCATGATAGAATACCACGTCTATCAAATTTTTGGAAGTTGTATGTATTTAAATTTTACGACCTGTTTCGTATATGTGTTGTAATAATCATTAGCGCGATCGGCATTCAAATCTTTTTCATTTCCCTTAATACCACAGATGTCACTAATGAGATATCTATTTTGGATATTTTGGATCTAAATTTGGACAACTCAAAATATACCGTAATTAGTGTTTTAACCCCGATATTTAAGGACTACGTATGGAGGTTTCTGTGTGTATAATAATTTAAATAATTGCCTACTCACAGCATCACCAATAAAATGTTTTAATTTTTTTATTTTTGACAGTAAAAATCTTTGTTAACATTTACAATTTAGAAAAAATGTTCTTCCAAATAAAAATATCATATAGGTATACACATATCAAAGGCAATTTACTCCTTTACCAATGAAATATAGCATGCAACACTCAGATACGAATAAGTTATCAATACAATTGTTCTATAAACAATAAACAAAATCCAAAAAACACATTTTCGTACAGCTAACTAATAATAAAATATTTAATAAAATCAGGATACCTATACAGGATTATGAGGAAAACATTAATAACCTCGCAGGACTATATTCCTGCTTTCATTGTGAGTCGAAAATGTTCAAGCTATTATGATCTAATATCAATAGTTTTGGAGATATGCGACATCGAAGTTTGCATTTTTTGTCAATATTTTTGAATTATTTTTTGTAAAACGTTGGACTATCATTACGGTAACTTAAATTGAATGTAAAAAATTCATTCCCTTTAATAATACAAGTCAAATAAAATAATAAAAACCTTCGAATTTTAATTGGAAAATATTCCAATTGGAAATTATTCCGGGTTTTTACCATTTTATTTAACTTGTATTGAAACGAATGAATTTTTCGTAATCGATATCAATTACTGTAATGATTGTCCAACGTTTTACGAAAAATAAGTCAGAAATATTGAAAAAAAAATGCAAACTTACATGTCGCATATCTCCATAACTATTGATATTAGGTCTTAATAGCTTGAACATTTTCGACTCCTAAGCAAGGTAAGAATATAGTCCTGCGAGGTTATTAATGTTTTCCAAATAACCCTCTATAAGGAAGTAAAAGGGGAAAATGAATGGTTCAACAGCATATTCTCAGGTTTTCACGGCCGTTCAGAATCTTCTGTGTGTAATTTTCTGGGATATTCTGCCATGTATATGTGACCTCTCTGGCTAACTTTGACCAAAGAGGTCACATATACACGGCAGAATATCCCAGAAAACAAAACACAGAAGGTTCAACAACAGTAAGGCAAGACAAGTAATAATAAAAACGTTCCGAAGTATCGGAGAGCATCGGTAGGGGAAAGAAAAACAACATGCAGTATGCAGCTTAAGGGAAGGTAGATAGATTACTCCCACGCACCTTCCTCAACGACAGTAGGTACTTGTTAGAAATTCCCATCATGACACCCACACCCTGATGAGTTCTTTCTTTAGTGCATTGAGGTGTTCAAAAGCAGAATATCCAATTGACGAAAATAGAGGATGACGTCTTTGAAAATGATTATCTAGCAATAGTGGCAGTTTTACAATTCATAATTGCACTTGAAAACCAATTAAGGGGGGGGTAAGGTTAATTCGTACAAAAAAGGCATGTTTTTGTGAATTTTTTGTGATGACACAGTTAAAATCTCTTTATTAAAACCAATGGTACATTAAAGTATGACATTTGAAAAATATTGTGTAAAATTTTCAAGACGAAATATTAAAAAATACGGCAATGGCAGCAATTATTCGGACGTGTCTCGAAAAAAAGTAGAATTGCGGTGTCCATCATAACTTGGTGCTAGATCATCTGAAATCAAAAAATCAAAATTCATTCGTTAGATAATATGTTTTTCCAGGTAACGCTGGGAGGGTTTTTTGAAATTTCAATTTTTCAATTTTTTGGAACACTTTGAAGGGAAAAACGCGATTTTTTGCGAAAAATATCGACTAATTTGTTATTAAAAAATAAAAATTAATAACAAATTTGAAAAAAAGTCTCCAGCGTTACCTCGTAAATTATGTACAGAAATAGTGTTCAAAATTTCAAAAGGATCGGTGCAGTAGTTTTGAAGTTATGATGGACACCGACTTTGAAAACGTGAGATGTGGGGAAAACGCTTTAAAGTTTTGCACACTGTAAAATTCAAAATAAAACTCAACACTTATTTTATACTTACACATAATCGTCGATGCCATGTTCACACAGCAAAGAGCTTTCATCATCAGCATATTTTTGTCCTTGTCTACGCAAAACTCTTCCAATACAAATAGCACGTCCGGTAGTCCTCAGGTGAGCGCGTCTCTTAGCTGCCCGAGCAGGTATAGAAAATCAGTCACTCGCTCAAATGTTCATAATTTCGTCAATTTTGATTCGATTGACTTGAAATTTTGACACAATATTCTTGCGATGTTATACATTCATTTAAAAGATTAAAAATAAAATGCAAAAAAAAGTTAAAAACCTTACCCTTAAAACCTTAACCTTACTTAAGAAGCATTTTATCAAAATTTTAAATATCCGCTCTGGCTGTTAAATCAGTTACAGATCAGTTAGTTTATCTCAATTTCGTCAATTGGATAGATAGGTTTTGTTTTTGTGCATATTTTTGTCACATAGTCATAATTCCCTGGGGAACGGCGACCTACTTCTTCCGAACTTTGAAACATGACCTCTTTAGCATCTGTCAGTTTTCAGTCTTTCAGAAGACGCATGAAGGGTTGTACAAAATCGGGGAAGACCAAATCTTTAAGAATTTCAATCGTTTACAAGAACATTTAGGTGTTCTATGATTGAATACAATTATTAATGTTAACACATAAAATCAATTATTTATTTACATAGTCTTACATGATCACACTATATCGATTCACTAAATATACACATATTCACGTGTCGTGGCTGCGGGGGGAATGAATAAAAATGCTGGAAATTAATTAGCGATTTATTAATCAGTCACTTAAAACGAATAAACACGAACGAAGTAACACGTATTTAACATTCATAAATCCATTCCATCCAATTCTCGCACGTAGTATTTATCGCATTTATTGATTTCGCCAATAAGGTTCTTCGCTCGATTATTTCGCTTGATATCTGTCGCTTCGCGATTCACGACTGGCCGCCCTGGGCGTCGTCTCGCGGCTCGTGCGCCGTAGCCTAGTTCATCAGGTACGATCACTTATAGGCCGTTCTTGATCCTTCGATAGTGTTGCGACATATTACAAGGAATTCGGGCAGTGCGCGATTCCTTTTGCTTCCCATTCCGTGACAATACGCATGTTGGCCGAGGACACTTATTGGGATGGAAGGCTGAGTTTTAAATAATAATGTATTGTTTTTTATGAATTTTGTACCCAGTATTCTGTTAGTATCTCATTTAAAATAAAAAACAAACACAAAAATATGTGGACATAGCTGCAAGGTTCGCGTGAATAATGTGAAGGAGTGCCCAATTAGTGATTAACGTCAATTAATTTCGTGTATCTTTAAAATCATCAGACGATTGTAAAAAAAAGATACAATGAAGACAAAGTACAAACTGGGCTCAATTGATAACGCCGCTGCCCGGACGAGAGGTTTGTCTGCAGTTGATGTCAATAATAATTCTTCTTCTAGTTTTGCTGATAAGAATATCTCATTTGATAATTAATTGTTTATCACGGGCGCACCTTACGTATTATCTTCACTTTGTAGTACATTCCTATAATATCATCGAGGCACAAAATGAAGCTCTCTTAATTTTTTAAAGATGCACGATTAAGACAGAATGCATATTATCACTGATATGATGATAGAGATATATGTGTCTGAAATGTAGTTGAGATTATACTAAGTACCGCGTACATAAACACATGTTGAAATTTTGATCTGGTGATAAAGTTAGAGATCAGTTTCAGATTAGTAGGAAGCAGATTAGTAGAATGCGTACAATAAGAACGAGAAGCATGACTTTTTTCTAGGCATATATTTTGAAAAGAAACCGAAATAAGATATATTTCTCGTAATATTCCTATCACGATAATTAACATATTATTCAGATTTTAATATTTCGTAATATTAAAATAAATAATTAATTAAATTTAATAATTTCGATTTTTTTCCAAATATATCCCAATTATAATAATTTCGTCATCTGTCTGTTTGTCCGTCCGTTTGTTCCCGTAACGTACGTAACTTTTTTATAGTCAAATCTTTTTTTCGAATTTTTTTCATACCATTATTTTAGGAAAGTCTAAAGATAATCCAATGGAGAATGAGTGTAATAAATATTTCTTTGAACGTTGAATACGCCAATATAATAGTTATTCAAAAATAGGATCTTGACAATCCTTAACAATTATTCTACATATATATATGAGAATGTTAGGATTTGTTCTGCGTACTGCCAGGGTTTTCGAGAATACCCGCGTACTCAGAACTCTTTACAACTCCTTGGTGCGGAGTAGACTCGAGAGTGGCTCGATGATCTGGGGGCCACATGAGGGCAAGTACTCTCTTATGGTGGAGAAAGTCCAAAAGAAGTTTCTGAGATATCTCTACATGAGAGAGTACGGGCATTATCCTTGGCTTTACCCAACCGAGTTTCTCCAGGGTATGCTTGGCTACAATAGTTTAGAGACTAGAAGGAATGTGTATTTGATTACACTTTTTTATCGATTGTTGCGCGGTATGATCGATAATCCTGAAATTATGCAGAGCATTGGTTTGTATGTTCCTGATAATTACACTAGACATCGTCAGCATAGATTGTTTCACATTCCAATATACAGGACCAACCTGCCGATGGTTATGCCTGTTGGAAGAGCCACAGTTATGCTGAACAAAATCGCTTTGGGTATTGATATATTCCATGTGTCTGAGGGGGTTTTCCGAAGCGGGATTCTCCTACACCTTTGACCAGATTTTATGTTATTTTTAATTTATTAAATATTTTCATTTTTGATATATACTTCCTAATATGTATGCCTTAAACATTTTGTTTGTCATGTACATATTATCATGAAATAAATTGAATTGAATTGAATATATATTCAAATAAAAAATATAATTTTTGTTAAGTATATTTTTTTTATTTAAAAAAATAAATAATCTCCAAAGAATCTCATGAAAGCATAATCCCTCTAATTGTCTCGTGTCCAAAACCTCATCCATGGGTCAGGCTGTAAGAGATTTACAGTGTGGCGATAAAGTACACAAAACAGTCTCAAAGTCGTGCATTTAAATGTATTCCGTGTAGAGATAATGTTGAACCGACGACCTTTAAGCACACATTAAAAGAATAGAGATGTGCATAGTAATGGTGCTTTTCCTCGGAATTATACACGATGAGATAAGTTTTTAGTTTAGGTAAATCTCAGTAGGTATTGTGTAAATTTTTGATCTGGAGATCACCGCTTGAGATTACTTACATATACGGCGTTCGATTTGACGGCGAGAGAGTGTGCGTAAAAGTAACCGAAAATCATGGACAGCCACATCCATTTACTCTGAAAAGCAATACAAATAGAAGGCATTAAATTAAAAACATTTATTCCTATTTTTACTGCTGCTAGAGAAAATTCAGCCGATATTAACGAAAATGTCATCCGCGCACGCGATGCGTGGATACAGATTAGATTTTGATTTCCCATCTCAGAGATTTATCGGTAAGGGTTGGTGTGTACTAATAATGTTATTCTACCATGCGTACAATATATCTCGCTTCTCGCTCAACTCAGTACTGTAATTTACGCGCCTTCAAGATGACCCTCCGAGATAAGTCTCATACTATACAAGTAAACACGCGCCATAGAAAAGACCTGATACGGTCCGATAAACCTTAGATAGAGGTTATACAATAAATCATCTACATGCAGCAATGTTATAGCGCTTAACTTCAGACAATGTGCAATACGCTTATCCAGGACTATTTTTTGAGAAAGCTTCCGTATCGGCCTTACTACGGCATTTTTTTATTGCTACATGGCAACCATGTCATGCCCCATCGCTGTCGGTACAGTGCAAAAATCATGAATACCTACATCATCATCATTAAAAATCATACATCATTAAAATCACGATCCGGTAAAAAAGTAGATATAAGAATATTGATAAAGATGGAAGCAGTGCAAGAGACATTGCATGTATGTAACTATTCGACGTACTCGAGCATACGAGTAAATGAAACAATAACTGCAACATAAAAGCTATGCGCTGTAAGGGGAAAGCGAAACAACCTTGTCATTGCATGCCTTAAACGCCCCAATAATTGTACAATAAATGTGGCTAAACTAAAGAGCACACACTCTTGCCATACGTGACCACTGTAAACATTATTGAAAGCGCGGGTTGCGCGCCGCCAATCGGCAGAGACTTGAACCTACTCGAACAAAGCTTACGAACTGCCGCCAAATTTGAGATTGTGGTACAATTTTTAATTGTGTATTTAAGTATTTAAATAATTTGACACGGGCGAGCATCTGTGTTCGAGTGTGCAATGAAGGGCAACAGTTGCGGTGCAAGAGGCATGACGGGCGGGAAAAGCGACAATCGAGTATTTTAACTGTCAGGTCCACACCCATTTTATAATGGACGTTAATGTTCGGAATGATTTGCTCTACCGCACAGCCAATCACAATACAGAAGCTGCTCCCTTTTGATCTCATTCCGGATTACATTCTGCTGATTATTGTGTATCCAGGGTTGCAAACATTGTGGATACATATTTATGAAGAATTGATCCATTCTAAACAGGGCGTGAATAAGAAAGTGGAGAAGTCGAAAAACTGCTCGTGATAGTTAAAAGTACATCTGTACATCATAAAAACAGAATTTAAAAAATATGGATTGTCATATTAACATAAAGATCCATTTCAATCAATGTGAAAACAAAAATTGTGAAAATGGAAACTCCTTTTTTTGTCTGGTAAGAGTAATTGGGAGTAATAATTGACAGCAATCTAAAATGGAAAGTGTGGAAAATCTAAGTGGCTAGTAGCTAGAAAATATTCTTTGCACTTGGATGAAAAGATAAGCGAAGCTAAAGATTGCATTTCCTTGTATTTCTTACATACCTTTTGTAAAACTTAAGGCTATCATGAAAGTAATTAATATCGAATACTATATATATAATATCACTCGCTTTGATACAAGTCAAATAAATTGATTAAAACCTGGTTCAAATTTCTGCATGGTCAATTTCAATTTCACCATCATCCATTTAAATTTTATGATAATTTGAGAATAGTCTACCAAAAGAGGAGTGCCTGGCAAATTCATTTTATTTTTAAAATTTATTTATTTATTAACGTCCTACAGGGCTTTTATAAACATTAAGGTAAAGTGTACATTTATAGAATGAATACTTTAAATGAAAATTAAATGATTGCTCAAGAAATACGATCAAGAAAAAATAATAACATGCAAAATTAATAATAAAGTGGAAAGCAAATACTTAAAATACAAATAAAAATATATAAAGATAAATATAATATAAAATAAAAGGTATAAATCAAGTATATAACAAAGCAGAAGCTTATGGAAACATAATATAATAAAAATTAAAAAATAATGATAATAATATTACACAGTGAAAAGCAAAGAAAATCATTATATAATAACAATATTACATAATAGTTAGTTATCTCACTCAATCAACAATCAAAACAAATACAAATGAATTATTTAAGTTCATTTTGACTAATACTAGTAATCTTTCACTACACCTTTTAAAATATGTTTGAATATTATAAAGTTGGTGGAAAAAACGTCATCGTGTCTGTTTGCCAGTCTAGGAAACCTTTGCAGTGGGGAAGTTGGCAGCTGCAGTTACCACGGCAAAACCTGCATGACTTCTAGTGTCACCTAAATATGATATGTAAGGAAAAGGACACTCACTGAAATAATGCCAAAACTTGTTGAAGCATTTGATATGTGGATTTACAGACGGCTTCTAAAAATGAACTGGAATAAGAGCGTTACAAACGAAAATATAATGGTTTGAGAATAAATGAATGGAAAAGAAATCCTCAAAACAATGAAAATCCGGAAATCGTAATACTTTGATCATGTCGCGAGACATCCAGAGAACTGCCGGATCCTGTATCTCACAATTCCAGGTAAAATTACGAGCAGATGAGTTCCCGGAAGACGAAGGACATCCTGGCTAAAGAATATGAGGCGATGATTCGGGAAATCTCCAACCCAATTATTTGAAGCCGCTGCAAGCAAGATAAAGATCGCTAATTTTCGCTCATTCTACTAAGCTTTGTTTTCTTGTTATTTTATTTCTATTCAGGGTTATTTGGAAAATATTAATTATCTAGCAGGACTATATTCCTGCCTTGATTATGAGTCGAAAATGTGCAAGCAGCCATGACCCAATATCAATAGTTATGGAGTTATGCAATACCAAAGTTCGCATTTTTTCAATATTCCCAACTTATTTTTTACAAAACGTTGAAGTATCATCACAGTGTGTATATAAATTACGAAAAATTCAATCGTTTCAATAAAAGTTAAATAAAATGATAAAAACCCTACAGAAATTCTAATTGGAATGTTTTCCAAATGGAATTGGAAGGTTTTTATTATTTTAGTTGACTTGTATTAAAGGGAATGAATTTCACATATTCAATATAAGTTATTGTAATTATAGTCGAAAATTTTTCAAAAAATAAGTCAGAAATATTGAAAAAAAAGCAAATTTGATGTCGCATATCTCCTTAACTACCGATATTAGGTCACGATATTAGATTGCTTGAACATTTTCTACTCATAATCAAGGCAGGATTATAGTCCTGCGAGGTTATAATGTTTTCCAAATAACCCTGTATACGTGTATCCATGAACCGTTCCACCAGATTTTCCAAGAGGCGGATGCGCAGTGCGTCGTACATTATTCAATAACAAACAATGTATATGCACGAGTAGGTACAGATCTGTTCGTACGTTGCAGGAAGCGGATCAATTGCGTTGAACATGATTTAAATGATATAAAAAATTAGATTAAATAAACTTGACGTGTATACAGATAATGCACGTAACGCAAGTCACAAGATTTAAAAATGGATATCGCGCTATAAGTAATTTAAAATTTAATCAAGTTAATACAATTCTAATCCAAAACTAGATACTGTCTCTCAAGACTGTCAATACGGAGTATTATTTTTGAAACCTCAGTAAAATTCATGTTATTGATATCTACATTTTTTTCATTCTTTACGATGGTCACAGAATCAATTGGTCCAGCAGTATATAGGTATAATGACCAATTGGGTTCGGTTCTCTTTCTGGAACGTCATTTCGCCAACTTAGCTTTAAAAAAATGAAAAATGTTAAAGTATTACCTACTATTTTAAATTCAGACTTGCATATGTATTGTTTTTAAATATGTGCCTACTTATTAGGTATATTAAATTGCATCGCAATCTAGTTTATCCGGACCTCATTGGCGCATTTTTCCAAAATCCATAAATTTTTTGGATTTTATGAATATTTCTAGTACTTTTTGTACTCTATTAATATTTTATAAAACACCAAATTATTCCGTTCTGACAACTCTCCCCTCGTCCACAATATTAAAAAAAATTTTTTTTAAGTATATATACGAAATACGTATCTACTCGTAATACGTGTCGCATCAATATTCTTTCTATTTCCAAATGGACTCTTGGAACAAGGCTCGAACCACCGTCCATTTGATCACCAGGCAAGAGTCTAACTTAGACTAGATCAACATGTCGAATAACATGCTTGTCGATTGCTAAGCATTAAACATGGCAAAAGAAAATAAACAAAAATAAAATAAAAAGAGTACCTACCTAAAATAAAATTAGGCAAAATAAAATAAAAACATATCTAAATCAAAAAAAATATAATTAAATACAAAATAATATAAAAATAATAAGATATGACATGACCATAATAATAAAAATAAATGACAATCTAGAAGAATAAAACCTCTTAGGTGTACAAATTAATGAATACTAATTTAAAGAAGGCGGAAATTCTTGAAACCGACTTGACAGTGGAGACTTCAATGTTGTAACCTGCCGTTGAGAAAAAAAGAAAATAATGAAAAGTCATATATCTTAAAGGTACAAAAAAAAATCAAATCCAGTTAAAGCAAGGAAACAAAAAATATTGAACAAACAAAAAAACTCTCGAGTTTTGTAAGGTGAGTTTTGTACTGGTGAGTTGATAAAATAATTTGTTATTTAAACAATCAAAATAAACACCCAACGATTAATGTTAGTTCTTTGATTAGCACACGATACGAAATACCTATCAGTCAAATCGAGGGCGTTATTATATTACACGAATGCTTACTAAAATACTTATTTTGAAATTATATGAAAATGAATCGTCAACGTTGTTGATAATACAGTTAGTTTTATCGTAATACTCTGATTATAAAATCTACGTTGAATAAAATTATCGTTCCTTTTCTATATTGACCTCACGGAAGGGAACATAATGCAATAATTGCATAAAAATTATAAGAATCATCAGTTTCCGAGTTCTGATGCAGTCATATAATTTTCTGCTAATAATGCATTTAGGGATATTGTGATATCAGCATTATTGTTGTGTCCGATTACCGCACAAGGTTGAGAGCGCGTTATTTGTTCTGTCACTTTCCAGATGAAGCGTCACCATAGAAGTAGATAGGTATGTATCACCAAGTGCGCGCCGCGCTCGGCTCGGTTGATAAGGTAGATCACGCAATGACCCCGCCGGCTCCCCAGATGCAATCATTGTTCAATTAATGAAGACAATCTTTGCTCGGCTTCTTACAACGTAGGTACCCAAATCTAATATAGTATTTGGAGCCCAGCTCCACTTAATAAGTACAAGTGGAAAAATAATGTTTTTTTTATATATAACAACTAAGTAATAATATTTGCCAGTGTTAAAATGTGAATTTTTAAATTTCCTGTAAGGAGGTACCTACCAAAGGTAGGTTCATTATTAAATGTACCTATCTAATTCAAAACGGTTTTAATTCTCTCTTTCTTATTTCGAGTCCTACCTTTGGAATTTTGGTATCAAAACTGATGTATAAAAGTGATCTTCGGAGCTAGCAAAAGAGGAACAAAATCAGTGAAAATGTGTTTTCTAGAGGGCCACCAGTATAAATTGGCGTGCGAGGGAGGGCGTCCCTGTCGCGAAACAGAAGAGGCCAGGGTGTAAATTTATTACACAATACATAATATACCTTTAATATAAATTTGGTCGGGCAACACTAAATAAACAAACCAGTAATGGCGGCCGTTCTATCTAGAGTCCTGTCAAACGGTAATATTCGTCCATTATTTGCCTTTTCAGCTTCGCAAAACTTTAAAACTACATTGGCAATTGCTCTTGCACCACCTGCAAGATGTTACAATACTGTTTTGAACGTATTTCATTCGTGTATATTGTATCATTCGTGTATATTGGAAATCAAAATGTCAGCTCATGCACAAATACGAGATTGAACTGAATGACAGGGCGAGGGGTTACCGCCGGGTGCGGGCGGGTGGGTTTTAGTTCCAAAATCACCGCACGCCAATTTGCTTTGGTCAAGCTCTAAGGGCCGGTTGTTTCAAGTTGGATTAAAGTAAGCGTTCTTTTAAAGCATAGATTTTTACGTTCTCCACCAATCAGACGATCCGTTTTCGTAAAAATCTATGCTTTGATCGACCGCTTACTTTGATCGAACTTGAAACAACCGGGCCTAAGGCGTATATCATACCTTTGAGGGCAAGCCTACCACTTTACCAAAATAGGCTTTCTAAGATAATAACAATGGAGCATTCAAAGTAGGGATGCATCGATACGCACTTCTGCCGATACGATATCGATACCGATATTTATAAAAAAGTATCGACGATACTTTTTTATAAATATCGATACCGATGCGGAGAGTGAAGATTTCAAAAAGCTGTAAAAAGTTGTGGGTTTAGATTAGAAACAGACGAAATTACTTGCATAATATTTATTTAGAATGTTTACTTTATAACGAAATCTTAAATTTTTTAATTGAACAGAACATTACTTTCAGATTATCATAAGTAGCTTATTGTTGTAGTGGTCATGAAGCTCGCCTAGTGATCTGGTGGCCGGTGGTTCGAACCCCATTCCAGGACATTAGCAATTTAGCCCTATTTTCAAAGCACATGCTTTTGGATTAGTTTGATAATAGTAATAATATTGATGCGACACGTATTCAATGTTCTCATCTCTATTTTTTTAAAAAAGAAAAAAAGATTAGAAATTAATAATTAAAATTCGCATTTTTAAGATTTTTATTCAGAAAATCATTAAATTATTCGGTGAAAAGCGATTTCGTACCTCTGTTTGGATGAGACCTGCCGTTGAGAATAAATAGTCTTTCAGATGCGAGAGAACTCATTTGGAAACTGAAATATTTTTGTGACATTTTTTTTCAAATTTGGATATAGAACATCACTGCCTGAGAAAACATCTTCTTCTATTGATATATTGGATGATCACAGATATCTCTCTAGTTCTTTTTTGAGAGAATCAGTGCTCAAAAAAGAGAGGGAGAGAGAGAGAGAGAGAGAGAGAGAGAGAGAGAGAGAGAGAGAGAGAGAGAGAGAGAGAGAGAGAGAGAGAGAGAGAGAGAGAGAGAGAGAGAGAGAGAGAGAGATAGAGAGAGAGAGAGAGAGAGAGAGAGAGAGAGAGAGAGAGAGAGAGAGAGAGAGAGAGAGAGAGAGAGAGAGAGAGAGAGAGGGGCTCATCGTCTTCAGCCTCCTTAAGTATCGGTTTATCGGCAAATTAATATCGCCGATTCCGATATATCGGAAAACCCGCGATATGGCCGATATTTCGTTATCGGATGCATCCCAAATTCAAAGGTAATAATTAATAATATCTAGCTGTTACCCGTCAAAAATGAAGGAACATTGGTTCGCGTCTTTGCTAAGCCCTAGTATATATTTATTGTATCTGTATGGCGGTTCACGGAGAGGCGGCCGTAGCAACATGCGTAAAGCGGCCGGTTCGGTTTTGCTGGCCCGGGGTTCAATCCACATCTCCGGCTGTTTAATTTGTTACCTTACTTTTCTTTTCTCGGATAATTTATGATGCTATTTTTGCTTATGAATTTAACCTGTTTACTTCCTCGCTTATTCTGTTTTATGTTACTATTTTGCTATCTTCTTTTTATTTTGATTTGGTATTTAACCTGATTTTATTTCTATTTTTCTTTGCTTTTGTTTTTCTACTTCTGATTTTTATGCCGCTGCACAAATCTATTCCTTTTATATGCTTTTAATTTTCTTGTATTTGTATTTGATTTAATAAAGAGAGTTCTTGGTGGAGGGGACAACGAATGGGTTTTTGCTGCCAGAACGTTCGCCCTTTACACGGGCGCCGCACGGGGATGGCTTTAAATAAGAAAAATGTCAACCTGGCGACGCAAGAGTAGGGCCGATATGGGAGCCGTCGGCTCATAGAACGGCCCTGGGAAAGTGGTGGGTCCCCATTCGTTGTTAAATTTGTTTTTTAGCCGTGAATTCGAACGAAATTACGGACGGACAGAAAGACAGACGGACGGACGGACAGACAAACAGACAGACAACGAAATTTTTATGTTTGATATTTCGCCGCCAGTTAAAACTGTGAGAACAGCGCTATCTAGAATAGCGTAGCGTCTTGATAACGTTAGTGATGGGCATTCTTAATTATGTTTTTTTTTTGCTTCTTATTCTTTATTATTATTTGAGACATCTGGTAGTCTAAGTGACAGACATTGTGAAATAAAGAATTATATATTTTGATTAATGATGACTGATTAATTATTATAATCAATGACATAGTACTTTATGCAATTATTAATTTTTATTAAACTGAAAAATAAAAAAAATACTTCAGAGTATCAAACATAATAATTTCGTTGTTTGCCTGTCCTTCCGTTTGTCTGAAGTAATTAATGTCCGTAACTCGCTGGAATTAAAACTTTAGACAATTAGAGTGTGACACGCAATCAGCGCGCGGCATATGTAGATATATAATGCAAAAAACTTAACTCGGTAGGTACACAATAGATTGTCCCAGTTGACATTCCTACCCTTAGAATATATATAGATATATATATCTCGTGTTTAATAGTGGGGGCATTTTTAAAGGCTTATTGTTAGAGAAATAGTAGTATTAGGTATATTAGAATAGTGAAAAAGGATATATTTATAAATATATATATATATATATATAAATAGATTGTATATACTCTAAGTTCCTACCATGGAACCCTCTATTTAAATGGGATAAAAAAATGAACAAAAATTTGAAACTGATGATTTTTTTCGTTTACACAAGGAAATCCTACTTGAGAGACAATCATCCGTATTCTGAAAATAACATGTATGTATGCAAAACAAATGAAAAGAAAAACGTACCGAAAAATCTCATTTATAAATTGTGAGTCAGTGTTATTATTAATCACAATTCACAATAATGAAACTCTCATCTTGAAGATTTCATACGATTGTGCCAAGACACGGTTAAAAATAGCTTCTTTGTCATATAAACCTTATTGGACTAGGAGCAAAACAAATGAGCACGCTTATTCTAAATAGTTTAAAAGAGACAGAGGAAAGAAACTACTATAAAAAGGTCAATAAGTGGCTAAAAGTCTACAATGAAAAATATATTATGTTGATTGTACGTATTTCACAATATTTAATTTTAATTTTTAATAATATTTTTTCATGTTTTCGTTTATCTTATAACTAACTAACTTACCATCACGCCGTTTCCCCGTGGGGTTAGGTAGAGAGGATAGAGCGCCATACTCTTCTGTCCTGACATACAACTTTCGCTTCGTCTACATTCATACATCTTCGCATGCAAACTCGACGGTTGTTCAGGCTTCTAACAGGACCATCTTCCAGTATCTGGTTAATCTGGTCATGCCACGTCTTCCGTGGTCGCCCTCTCTTTCTGGCGCCGTCAACACTTGCATCATATATCTTTCTTACCATTCTTTCCTCATTCATTCGCTCAACATGCCCAAACCACCTGAGCGACCCTATTTTTATTCTATAAATTATGCTACGATCAGCTTTACATTCATTCCTAATATCTTCATTCTTTACTCTATCATACATGGATTTATCGCACATACGTCTAAGGGACCTCATCTCCACTGCATTCAATCTACTTTCGTTCCTCTTCTGCAGGCTTCACTTCCATACATTAGTGTAGTTCCATACATTTTTTATCTTATAAGGTTTTCCAATTTGATTAATTAATGGCAGAGCTACCCCTATAATTCAAGATCTTTCTTATTTGGGATGCATAACCACAGAGAAGAAAATTGTACAGGGCTGAACTAAACCCCTTCTTTAGGCGAGGGGACTGGGATACAGCGGAAGTATTTATTCTTGCATAGTTATATCCCCCATAAAATAAAACGTATTTTTTTTTACAATAGACGTTGTTTAATTTTTTTTTAAATTTCGTTCCAAATCGAGTTTCTTCAAGTAAATACGTCTTCTTGTAATAAAGCACAACTTATTTATTAAGACATCATATTTTTTACAGTTGCCGGCAAACTTCTTGGACATTTTTCGGCGTGGTGGGGGATTGCGCAGAAGACAAATTTTGGGTCTCGTTGGTGGAATGGTACATGCGCAAACTTTCCCCCACTTCGCCGAAAAATGTTCAACATGTTTGCCGGCATCTGTAAGAGTATTAATTTGACCTATTTATTTATGCTCGTATTATATTTTTAAACAAGTCAAGGGTGGTGGAATCAGCCATGGAGCTACAGCGTGTATAGGTCTTTTCATATAATTGAGTTATATTATACTTGCAATAATTGAGTTAGTGTGGGTACAGTGCGTAACATCAATACTAGGAAACAACGCGCGTATTACGCACTGTACCCACACTAACTCAATTGCAAGCTTATACGAAAAGACCTATATCAAGAAATTTCCGTTAGTTCATCTCTATATATTTTGGTGGTTTTGATATTAACATATTTTATCCATAAAGTTGCACTGTATATTGTGATAATAAAACATTATTAATATTACTATTTAAAAAAATCACTATTTGACATAACTGCATATATATGTTATATATACCTATCATATTTTTGATATTGTAATAAAAAAAAATTAAATGCTAATTTACAGTAGGTATTAAAAAAATCTTTATGATTAATTTATATCGTATACATTTACTAGCCAAATAGTGAAATCTGAAATATTTCCTAGGTGATTATTTTTCCCTAAATATACATTTTTAACAATTCGCTGATTTTAATTTCAAATGATCTACAGTTTAATTCGAGCAATTTTTACTCTTCGCTAATATTTATTTTAATTGGAGAAAATAATCTAGTGTCATAAACATTATCCTGTCTTATCACTCGATATAAAATATTACTGCGGCAAATTAAGTTCATATTTATTAAAAAGTAATAATTATTATTTTACTAGAATAGCACAGCACAATCGGATGTTGCTGATTGTTGTTGCTAGGCCCTGCGGGAGATCATTGGCTTTGCAAATGGTAACACAATATATTTTAACTATTCATACATAGTATAAATGATTCAAAAATTGCATTCAGTGCGCACATTGCTAGTATGAAAAATATTGACATTGTGTGAAAAAATATTAAAATAGCCAAACGAATAAATTATTTTTAATTGCACACAGACCATTTAATGTGTAGAAGAAATACTAAATAAATAATTTTCTTGAAGTGACTCAAATAATAAATTATGTATTTATTATATCTATACATAAAATAATCTTTGTATTTATAAGTATTTTTATGCATTTTAAAATAATATGTTCATCTTGCCACTTTAATAAGATTTTGCTATTTTTTCGCTGTTTTTTGATGCTGGAATTGTGCGCGCTGTGTCAAACTTTTCAACTAAGTGATGAAAAAACAACGGAGATATAATAATGGAAGTCGAAGAATTCAAAATATGTAAGTCAACAGTTACGCGAGAGGAGAAATGCTAGTCGCAAAAATATGACTAGGTGCCGCTTGTTTAGTCGTTGGTAATGGAAAGAGTCAAACAAAAAGCATAGATCTTTGCGAAAACGGGTTTTCTGATTGGTGGAAAACGAAAAAAATCTTTGCTTTTTTCTCAACTATTACCCGTATTCCTGATCAACAACCGGTCCTAAAGAACGACTCACTTCACATTCAGTAATAATAATTCTGTAATGGCCAACAAATTAATATATATTTTTTAATTTTTGACGCTACAACCATCCTTGAATCAAAATTACTGTTTCAAAAATATCACAGAACCTAGGTTCGGGAAAACCACAAGTGTATTGTGACCCCACCAATAGCCGTTCGCGGCCCCTAGCAACAAGCGATCGACGACAGCCGCAATACATCAATAGCCGTTATGCGGCCACTATCGGCCATGAAGCGGCCACCACAGCCGCTCGCGGGGCCTAGTAGTAAGAAATCGGTAACAACCGATTACTTTACCGTTATTTATACACAATAATTTATAATACCGACTTTCAAGGGAAACATTTTACACTCTTTATATACATACATAAATATGTATGTAGACATCATATTATAAATTTAACGACTTATAAAATATAACGTAATTTTCTTTTAAATTTTCGCGTTTCTGTATCGCAACGGTGTTCTCCAATACACTCTTCTGTTCTGTTCTGTTCTGTACCTACTTGTTCCGGAGAACCTCGTGTGTAGATTGGTTTTAGTTAATACGAGCTGTATGTAACCCGTCAAAAATTGCGTATTTGTTAAGCCCTAGTATATATTTATAGTAACTTTTTGGCGGTCCACGGAGAGGTGGCGGTAGCAACATGCGTTAAGCGGCCCGTTCGGGTTTGCTGACCCGAAGTTCAAGTCTCATCTCCGGGCCGTTTAATTTGTTTTTTTAGCCGTGAATACGAACGAAATTACGGACGTTACACGAAGTTACGGACAGACAGACAGACGGATAAACAATGGAATTATTATGTTTGATGTTTACAGCAAGGGTGCAATTCAAATGTAATCAAAATGCAATAAATAGTCAGCAACTATAAGTCTCAGTAAGGGCCGGTTATTTGAGTCGTATATTTCCAGACACGCTAACTTCAAACCAGAGAAATTTACAGCAGGTCAAGTAGTTTATACCTTATTGTGTGAGATGTTACTATTAGTTTTTCTCCCTACACTATTAGTTTTTCAAGAAAGTTAGTTTACATTTATAACAAACTTTTTAGAAAAACTAACATCTCACACAATAATGTATAAATTACTTGACCTGCTGTAAATTGTCTTGATATGGAATTAGCGGTGTCTGAAAATATAGACTCATTTCAAGTTGGATTAAAGTAAAAGTTCGTTTAAAGCATAGATTTATGCGTTCTCCACCAATCGAACGATCCGTTTCCGTAAAAATCTATGCTTTAAACGAACTTTTATTTTAATCCAACTTGAAACAACCGGGCCTAAGTGGTTATACACTAACATAACTAGTCTGTCCAGATTCAAACAATCTCTGATTAGATAGTCCAGATCTCCCTGTTTTTGTTTTAAATTGCTATACCTAATGTATTTTATGTTGTTCATGTTATGTATTATATTTTATTGGACTATGTCCACTAATTTCAATAAATAAATAAATAAATAAATAAACTAACATTTTGTTAGATTATTTCAAATTTAATGCTATTAAAAATCGTTTCTAATTATTTAATTCACAGATTTTTCTATTAAAAATATCATTGTAATCTGTTTGAGGATGAGAACGATATTACAGACATACAAACGGAAGTTTTTTTTATTATATCCTTGAACGTATTATGATAAATGATAATTTCTTATTATGATGTACAACATCGAGGCAATCATATTTGTAGCATGACTTATCTAAAGAACAATTAGGATTTTATTTCTGGCGGATGATTTTATGATCTATTTCCATCAGATAATGGGTCTTGCTATCTCTTATCCGAAGCACTATCGAGGAGTATGAACATTAGAATAAATGAATCAGCCGGAAACAAACAGAACAAAATCCAGAATATAGTTCTAGACTTAATAATAATGAAAACTCAATATTTAAGGCAAAAAGAATTGGGGTACTTAAATCGTAGTAGTTAAATAGTCAACAATTAACAAATAACACAGAAGTTAAATTAAGAAAATAAATAATAAAATAACTTTGAAAATCAAAACAATAATAGTGCAGGAATCAATACAATTAATATAAGTGATTATAAGTTATTAAAATAAAACAAAAAAATATATAAAGTCTTCTATTAATTAAAACGGATGTCGCAGAAAAGATGGCATAAAAATGAAAATATATACAAAAATACTTGACACGATAGTACATGTTTGTTATGACACCAATTCTACCCAGGCAAACTATATATGTATTATTATTGTCAACACGAATACGAAATATTGTTTGTATGCCGTATCTATATGTATCGTCATCATCATCATCATTCTTGGCACTACAACCCTTGGTGGGTCTTGGCCTCCTCAATATCTATATGTATACAGGTAGGTAAACATTTTTCATTTAAGACGTAGATAATCGAATTAGTATGTGTAAGTCGCGTGTACGATGCACATTGTTTAGTTGTGTTAGTGTTTATACCCGCAAACACCAACACAACGAAACAATGTGCGTCGTTCGCACGGTTTACACATACTAATTCGATTGTTTTTCTTAAATTATCTCTTTCATCCTGTTAGATTTTTGTCCAGAAAAATCTGTAATTATCTAATCTAAAAGTTATTATTTTGATATAAAATATTAACCATATAGGTACATAATTGGTAATGATTCGCATCTTCACATATGCGCGACTGTGACTGTCAATCACTAACAAGGTAGAGATGTTTCATGCGAAACGCCAGCCAATCGTAATAAGTTAATAATGTATACGTATAGTGTAAAAAAACCGCGAAGCATCACAAGGCATAATATAATGTTAAAACTTGTACACTAATTAGTTTCTAAGTAATTTTATACACGAAGAATTTTTTCGACAGTCACGTCAAACAAAAAACCCAGTAATGACTCACGAAAGTTTAAGTTTATTTTCTACGCAGTAATGGAAAATCACGTAGCACGTGAAGATAAAAGTATCCGATAAACGAAATCTAAGGCGTACACGTTTTAACATAATAAACTGCATCGTAATATCGATAAGAAGGTAACAATGTATATTCATTGATAAAAAAAAATGTGCTAGTTAGGAATCTCGTTATTACACTCTTCCCAATTCAGGTGCAACGATAGGGATCAGAAATTTAATAATTAAAACAATCTTATGTTGTAATTTTTGAAAAACTGGTGTTTAAGTAATCCATCCATTGACATGATATCACTCGGCTTTTTCAAAATTTTACAAGCAAGTCATTCAGGGTATAAGCTTTTACATAGGTAAGAATATAGAAAAAATAACATCGAAATAATCAAATATCGTTAACACGACATTTCTTTTCCGAAGTTTTTTTTACACTTTAAGGGAATGCTTGGAGCCGGTTGTACCAATTTGGTTTACAGTAATAGTTCGTTAAAAGCATGGATTTTTACGAAAATGTGATGTTTGATTGGCGGAAAACGCAAAAATCTGTGCTTTAAACGAAAGATTTACTATAAATCAAGTTGATAAAACCGGTCCTTAAAGTAAAGTTATTTATACATATGGACATGACGGCCGGTGAATGGATAAAACATTTGTCAATAATAATCAATAAGGCACCTAGAAAACAATAATAATACCTAAACATTGAAATATTTTGTTTAATAAAAAATGCATTTGTGGGGAAAGAGAGAAAGGCCCAAACGATTTTTTCCCTAGTCACGCCCTGTCGTCGGACATATCCCGTTTCTCGGGCCAAATTCCCGAGAATTTATACTGCGGCACCCTTTCAATGACTGTTTCAATGGCCGCATTACCAGTGTTTTCTTATTTATATAATATCATAATGATCTTGAAACAACCCAATTAATAACTGAACCATAATATCCCTTCCACACATAGAACTCGACAAATTGTCACATTCCATCGCAACAATTGCAATACTAACTATCAATCAAATTCTGTGATACACAGAATATTGGGAACTTGTAATGAATATGGTTGCATGATTGACATTTTCGTCGACAGTCTGGAGAAAGTAAAGTTCACACTTAAAGAGGCAATACTGCTTCGTTACTGACTTCAGCTGTTAATATGTAATGGTGGGTAATATATATTTTTCGTACACATTGCCGCTTTGTACTTTATATTTTAAATTTTTGTACTCATGTTTTGGTGCTATTCCTGGTACTTTTAATAATTTGCTACTTGTAATTTATATTGTTTAATGTATGTTCTTTTTAATTTTATGATATATTTTTTTATGTAAAAGCCTATACGCATTGCTGCTCGTTACCTACTCTACATTTTTAATTTTTATACTCATGATTTGGTGCTATTCCTGAAACTTTTAATGTATGTGCTTTTTGAAATTTATTTTATACTCTTTATGTAAAAGCCTAATGGGCGTAAACAAATAAATAAATAAATAAATAATTACAACAATTTTCACGTAGCGAATGAGAGGCTTGATATTCATACAAACTCTGCAGCCTAATTCACGACAGTTTTACCGTATTGCCAATATTGCCAACCAGAGACAAAGTAGCGACTTAAAACCGCCCCGGAAAATTGTTGAGTCGGTGGGCTAATTCAAAATTACGCGATCACGCTGAACTTTTATTAAAAGTTAGTGTTTTATCGTATTTTCACTGCAAATGTTTGGCTGCTACGGGGACTTGAAACACGGATCTCCTATTTCATTTATTATATATTATATCCACAGGTTATTCATTGATAGCTCGACAGAATGCGCATGCATATTTTTGTCCAGTTATGTTCCAACGCAAGGTATGTAACACAAACTAGAATTTCCATACAGTTTTCCATCAACGGATAAAAATCTAAAATGCACATTAAATACAGTACCCACGTACCGAATTGCATTTGGCTTGTATAAAAAAAGTAACCCATAAAAACCAAGTTTTTATTATACTCCCTTTCTCATTTCCCTTTTTAAACCTACGCGTTGGGCTTCGGTCGACGCTACGAAAGGGAGTAATACAAAAATTCCAAAAATCCAAAATTAAACTGTAATCAGGTTTCGCGTCTACCAGACGCGTTGAAATATTTTCATACAACCTAGTAAGTTGTATGAAAAAACGATTAAAAATTTGAAAAATCCAAAAATTTATAAATTTTTTTTAAAGAAAATTTGATAGATTAGATAGATAGGGTTTAAAATCGATCCAAAGTTTTTTCGTCAGACAAGCAGACGCCACGAGTTAACATAAAGGGAGTAAAAAAGAGAAAAAGATGAGACAGTAAGCACATAGGTATTCAATCACCACAATAACACATTATGAATACGATCACGGTTTTATTTTGAAAAATATATTCGCAAATAAACAAAGTAAAAGCGCCTGGAGAATAAGCTCTGTATGCAATTTTCATAACACCCTTTTTAACAACTTGATGTCGTCACTAATAATTTTGCTATTTGTTAAATACGTATCATTATGAGTGACTATGGTGTGAAAAATTCTGTGACACGATGCGCGCACACTTCGTTGCATAGCTAAAATTTCACCTCAAACTCAGCTGTAACGCTTCAAAAATGACGGTACTTTTACATGTCGGTTTCTAAGGAATAATTATTTATTTATTTTATTAAAAATAAAATTTTCGCATAAAAAAATTTAAAAAAATATATTTTTCGAAAAAAAAATTGAAAGAAAAAATGGTAAAAAATTAATATTATAAATAAAATAGACATCAAAATAAAATGAGAAAAAAAGTCCGGTACCGGGAAACGAACCCGAGCTTCCGGGTGGGAGTCAGATACTCTTACCACTACACCATAGCAGAAAACGCCACGGGCTGCGAAGAAATCGTTTATTAATGTTGATTAATGCAAAGTTTTATATATCTATACCTATAAAACTCAATGTCTGTCTGTTCTCTATACAAATCCACACCGTTTGTCCGATTCGATTCAAATTTTGTATACTTATGCTTTGGGACCCGGCGGGTAACATAGGCAATATTTCCCCCTTATTCTCATAACCCTCCCCCTCCCTGTGACATATTTTCGATGCAAATCTGTACCGTTTGACCGATCGGACTCAAAATTTGGAAACTTATTCTTTAGGACTCGGCGAGTTACATAGGCGACATTTCCCCCTATTCTTATACCCCTTCCCCTCCTCCTGACATATTTTCAATGAAAACTGAACCGTTTGACTGATCAGACTCAAAATTTGGAAACTTATTCTTTAGGACTCGGCGGGTAATATATGCGACATTTCCCCCCTATTCTTATACCCCTTCCCCACTCCCTTACATATTTTCGATGCAAATCTGTACCGTTCGAACGATCGGACTCACAATTTGGAAACTTATTCTTTAGGACTCGGCGGGTAACATAGGCTACATTTCCCCTCTCCTCCTTTACCCCTTTCCCTCCTACTGATATATTTTCGATGCAAATCTATACCATTCGATCAATCGGACTCAATGTTTGGAAACTTATTCTTTAGGACTCGGCAGGTAACAGGCTATATTTCCTCCCTCCTGTTTTACCTTTTCTCCTCCCCCTGATATATTTTCGATGCAAATCTATACCGTTCGAATCAAACCTTTGTTTCCCCCCACAAATTTATTTTCAACTTAATCCTTAACCCGTGCAACGCCACGTACGAGCAGCTAGTTTAGTATATTTTTCAAACATCCCACACATACGGTGGTGGTGTTTTCCGCAAGTCTCAGCGTTCGAGTTTGATCGCCCAGGATTCAAGCTCCATCTTCGGCCGTTTTTAATTTGGTTTTTTTAGTTGAGAATTTGAACGAAATTAAAGTTACGCGGACGGACGGAAGACAGACAGCAGGATGGACGGACAGGCAGACAATGAAATTATTATAATTGGGATAACCAACAAAAAATGTATAAGATTTCAGTGTCTTATTTTTTAGAATTTCGGAAATGTCGCCTGAGAAGGTTATCGATAATCAAACCACCGAGACAAATTCTCAGTTTACGACCAATATAAGACGCAGCAGAAAATGCTCTTTCGGGCTTTGTGGAAGGAATGATAAGCAAGCAACGGATGTATTATTTGGCCTTAATCTATGTCATAATTAAAAAACATTGCATAAAAATTCGACCAACTCTACGTTTAATATATAATAAAATATTTATTTAATAATAACTACTTACTTATTAAATAGGAATACTACCTTATACCTACTGAAGCGAAAACAACTAATTAATCGACCAACCATGACGTCTTGACTCGAGCCACGCTCCATATAGTCCCTACCCTGGGCTAATAGATATTTGGACACATGAAAAAATTAATAAAACAGAAATACAAAATGTACATTAAGATAAATTATGGAAGTATCACAGAGACGGAGATATTTATTTGAGAAACGTGAATGGAAGTATTTTTATAGGATGGCCCGGGGCTCACGGCCTGTATGAGCTGGCTTAACCGATCACTCTACATGATGCAATGTTCACCAATTTGATCGTAAGAACATCCACACATTATCAAATTTTTTAAACTTGTATAGATATACCAAATCTGAAACTAACATATTTGAAGATATTTATATTATTATTTATTTTTACCATTACTAGCCGCGAAATATATGTATACTAAATCATGAGAAAGACTATTTCTAGCATAATCCCTTCAAATATATGAAAGGTTTAAGATCTGGAACATGCGTACAATTTTCAAAACTTGACAATGTGTGAATTGGTGAATGTTGCATTGTGTAGAGTTATTAATTAAGCTAGCTCATACAGATCGTAAGCCCTGGGCCATCCTATAAAAATACTTCCATACACGTTTATCATATAAACAGCTTCATCTCCATGAGACTTATTAATAATTATCCCTCTGTGGACAAAATCCAGTAATTGTGTTCTCTGAATATGCATGTAGAAATATTGTTACAAAATGGACACGCAATACTACATTTCCTGCTTTTAACTTATTATTTTATCGAAATGTAATTGTTTTAACATCTTAGGACAGGTTTTTGATCAGTAGTACCTAATAGTGAAAGCTAAAAAAAAGCATACATTTTTGCGATAACCGGTCAATTGTTTGGTAGAAAATGCAAAATTCTGTTCCTCTTCTCTACTTTTACTATTTAATCAACCGGCCCTTAGACGCCATTAACATTATAATGTTGGGACTAATTTGGGGACCCTGGGATAGTGCCCCTTTATTTACATACAAAGTGCATTTACACTTGCGTACCTACTTTCATCTGTTTTTCTTCCTTCATTTATTTACAAGATTTAAAAATAAGCGATACAACATATGAAAATGTTTTACACAGTTAAACATTGTTTTTTTTATATTCTTATAGGGTTCGCAGTCATGTTGTGGCCGCTTGCAGTGTTGCTGTGGGTGGGGGCCGCGGGAGCCCTGGTCCCGGCCCCGGGGCCCGTGGCAGGGACCACGCAGGGCCGCTGCACGTACCACACGGCCTACCGCATGAAGGGGGCGCAGTGCACGGCCCTCAACCTGCACTCCGTGCCCGCCACCCTCAAGTCTAGCATCGAGGTCAGTCACGTCGACAATATGATGAAGAATGTATGAATGCAACAGAATAAAAAAGCTTCTTAAATACTATAAATTTGCCGTTGCCATTTTAGGAGATAATAAACAAATAGAAACATTTTATTTTCTTTCTATTATTGATTTTTTTTTATCATAAATAAGTAGATAAAAAACAAGAATAATTTGCCATTTATAAGAGGAACAGTTTTTACTGGAGTGAACAATATTCATATTATAAATTCTAAAACTGAAAATACCAATTTACATTGACTATTATAAAAATGTTAATATTCCAAAAACATATTTTGCAACATTTTTATTGAAATAATGTATGCGTACAACATTTACTGAAATAATGTATGCATTCATAAAAAAACTAATTTTATTTTAAATTATTTTATAATAAAGCAAATAACAAAAATGTCATTATAATTATCAAAATTATTTTTACGATATTACAGAAGTGTGACATGAGTTCACAAGTATACATGTAGAAGTAGAAACATTTAAGCGTTGATAGAGTATTAAGTAGATTAAAAGTTAGATTAAAAAAACATAAGAAAATATATTTAAGGCCGGCACCACACGGCACAGATCTTCCGTCGCGTCTTTTCGGTCGTGGAATGCTGCTACATTTCTTTCCATACAATATGCACTTATCAAACACACTACGCGGATGATCGGTCAACCCATTTACTTTGCCGATTTTATGCGACGAAAGATCCGCACAGTGTGGCGCCGGCCTTAGACTGGAAAACTCACAATTAAAATAGCGGAAATTTAAATTAGACTTTGAAATATTTCGACACCGACATTTTTGATATTTCATAATTTTTTATTTTAGTTTTCTTAAATGCATTTACGATTATGGTTCTATCATTTGCTTTGTTTTGATTCCCTAATTTTAAATACCTGGATTTTAGAAATAGAAAATATTTTATTGTATATTTTATATTGATTGTATATTGTATATTTTATTATTATTTATTAATATTATTATTTTATTAGACATTGTACCTACCTATTTTTTAAAATTTTATTATGTATTTATTTATTATTATTATACAAATTTACATTTTTCAAATTAAATACAACATTTTTACATTCTTTTTTTTGGAATTGCCACTCAACTGTTACCTTGGACACATTCCTGAGTGTCGGTGTAGTTTTGTAGCTGTGTAACAGTTATTTAAAATAATATGTCAAGCATTAAAACAGAAATATAATAACATATTATTATCTCTAGTATAAAATATACTCTATGGGCTCTTATTGGTACACTATGCACCGTATAATGTGTGGACATTATTTACTAGCTACCATAATTAATAATTCTATAAAAAAAAATATGTATATGCTTTATTTGTTTCAGATTCTAGATTTATCTTTCAATAGAATTCGAGATTTACGAAATACGACTTTCCTAAGATACACGTCAATACGATTTTTGTATATGGGTGACAATATGATACAGAGCATTGAAGCTAATACTTTTGAACCTCTATCATCACTGGAAACCCTGGATCTCTCCCTGAATGCCCTGACCACCATTCCGGCATTTATCCTGAATCTGCCATTACTCAGAGTACTATACATGTCTAATAATGCCCTTACTAACCTACACAATGATCTAGAAAATATGGACAAGCCTATCAAGGCACCGCTCAATGTTCTAAGTTTATCAAATTGTCAACTTACTGAATTCCCAGATTTTGGTATTATGTCAGAGTTGGAACATTTAAACATGTCGGAGAATGTATTCAGAGGCCTAGAACCGGAAGAATTCGCAAAGTTGTGTGTGTTAAAAACATTAGATCTTACTGGGAGTATATACGCACACAACGCTTGTACATATAAGCCATTGGCAGTATGGTTCCTTGAAAAACAGATCACCATCATTCCTGATATTTACACCGTATATAACCCAGAAAGTGAAGGTAACCTTATTTATTTACTAAGTTAATAGTATTGTATTGTAAGTTTTCATGGCTGTCAGAAAATTAGACAATTTATTCCGTTCCTTTACATCAGCTTTGACGATCAGCAAAATGCGGTCTAAACTGTTGTTTATGAGGAAACTAAATTAGCAAAAAATATCATGACTTATTTAAATACAGATTAAACACAATGTTGAAAATCGAAGATTTTGTAATGTGTGTATTAGACCAGATTTACTATTACACGCTTTTATTATACTCTCTGTCTGTCGTTTGTTTATTGATTTTCACCAACTTTCCGACTAGCTTGAGCTCTGAAACGTTCAACATTTATGTATAGTAGATGAATATACACTATTAAATAATTTTTGACATTATGTGGTCATTATTTCGATTAAAATTGACAATCACGTCACTCACATAAAATTAATAATCACGTCATTCACAAGCAAGAGCCGCAGAAACAGCTGAAGAACATGTCAATCGAAAATTTGTTTTAATCTAAAACAACCTGTTTAATATATGGATACTGCTACTACACGGGTGATGTTAAAAATCGATTATGAATGTATGCAAAAAAGTGTATAAAAAGAAGTGATCACATTTTTATTTTATTTAGGTACTTGTTTTATATGTTAATTGATTAATTTTTTTGAATCATTCTTTTTTTAAATAAACATTCATAAAGTAAACATGTAAAGAAACAGTCAAAAAGCATTACTTTTTAGAACTGAAATTTTACTATTAAAACCATTGTAAAGAATATTATGAAAATAATGATGTTGAATTACTCGAAGAATAGTTTGTGCTAATTTTAGATGTGGAAATGGAAAAAAAATATGATGGAAATAATAAATATTGCCTAAACTAATATGGCGAGTTTTATTAGTTACAGTTTAAATTATTGCAACAATCCTGATTTGTATTGTGATAAGTCATATACTAATATAATAATTTATATTTTATACTATTGTATTTAGCTATTACTTTGTGGTTATTCATTATGAATATAATTAAACGAAATAACTTTATTTATCACCACTTAATTTTTGGTAAAACCAACCGGTTTCGGATACAACGTTCCTTCGTCAGGTTATAATTAATACTAATTAAACTTTACAAAATTATGAACAATCATACCACAGTGTCAAGTGTCCAAACGGGGGTAAATAGTGGGGGGTGCGAAAGAAACAGGTGATAGGGTGAAAGGAAACATATTCAAGATAGGACTGTAAGTTAGATTTTTTTGGTTGTTTATAATAGATTCATTTTATTTTTGGCTTTCTTAATTTCCAGGGCTTCTAAATTATTTAGACGTCTACTTTTACTATCAATGTGAAGAATAATTGACTCCTGTATTTTTATCAAAACAATGGTTATTCTCAATAATATGATTGGAAAATTCAGAAAAATTTGAATTATTTAAGCATCTTATATGTTCTTTAATCCTAATATCAAAATTACGACTCGTTTTTCCAATATAAAAAGGGGGACAGTAAACAGCCAATCTTTATCTTTAACATTTCTCAAAAAGTTACCAATATTATTTTTTGTATAGAAAGCTGGTTTTATATGGTGGGAGGGAGATTTTTCGAGCATTCAATTGAAAAATTGTCAATATGTATATAAAATTCTACACCATTGTATAATATTATCGTTATTTTTGCAATTATTGAATAAAAAAAAAAAATATTTTTTAAAATATTATTGCCACTTAGTGCCGGTTGTCCGATCATAAGTAATGGTAATAGGTAAGCAAAAAGTATAGACTTTTAGAAAAATGGGTTGTTTGATTGGTGGAAAATACAAGAATTCATGCTTTTTTCATTGCTATTACTCCTGATCAAACAACAGACCTTAAAATATGCATCAAATACAAGTACCAGAATAACTAAAAATTATCTAAATGTTGGTTATAATACTTTGGATAGGGAGGATCAATATTAACTTATGTGTCCAAACTTTATGCCTAGATTGTAAATCTATTGTTTCACGTAACTTAGTTAAAATGTACATAAAAATAAGATTTCAGAATTATTTACATCAGAAATGGAATGCGATTTGACTCTTCACGTTAGTCTTGGTGCCTTTTTGAAATGCTTTTTAAAATTCGTAGTGTCACCAAGAACAGAAAATAAACAGTGAATTATATTTGAATTAATTATAGATAAATTGTGATAATAAAAACAACACATCTAGAAGTTAGTTAACCTTAAGATAAAATAATTTCAAAAATAAATGTATATTGTTTCAGATGCGCGCCGTTGTCCCGAGGTACAATTTACCGAAGACGTTATAAAGGAATTCACAGAATGTCGCAACACAGTTAAAACTAGAAAACTTGAAAGAGTTGCCAAGAAGACGTGGATCATCATCGCTGCTAGCCTCGGAGGATTTTTATTTTGTTTCGTAATCCTCCTTTATTGGTTACACCGGAGAAATGTAAGGCAGACAAAGAAGAGCCTCAAGAAAATGCAAAGCAAGGCCGACATGCAGAGCAAGGGTGACGCGCAGAGCAAGGGGGAGATCCCGAGCAACAATACGACTAACCTGCTGAGTGATGTTTCTTGAAAAGTAACATCTGAAATACAATGAACTGCTAGATTTAAACAAAAAGTGATACTAACTTAATGTTAACGTGGTTTTCAAAAAACTTACCATTTATTCATTATTCATTAAAAAATTTATTAAAATAAATCAAATTAGAGTAAGTGCAATGACTGAATAGAATTAAAATAAATTAAGAGATGTGGCGTCAACTAGGGAGGATATGAAGTTGTATAATATTTTGCATAAATTATGTTGCATTATGTAGTTAGGGAGCCTTGAACAAAGAATAAAAACAAAGAATTAAATAATTTTTAAATAAACTGCACTGTGCTCCACAATTGTGTATAAAACATTTATTAGCTCAAAAAACCCTATTTTATCCCGTGAATCCAAATTTTGATTTATCATAAATACCATCATGTTAAAATAAATTAAAAGATATTTAAATTACCGTGGCATACCTGGTAAAGCATTCTATCGGTAATAGGAATGATGACAGTATTAAAGAATAAGTGATTTTAGAGAAGGAAATATTTTGAAAGGATTATAAAAAATGATCCAGTTTTAACATACACATCGAGATTAATAAGATTTTCAATAAAATAAAAGTATAAAATTGTGCAATCCGCCATTTTAACTGAAACACCGGTCAGAGCGAACGATGTCATTCCTCAGTACCCATCACCGAGTCTTTGAACCGTTGCCATAGACACAATGCAATGTTTACTGAGGCTTGACGTCACGTAGACGAAATGACAGCTGCGGGCATTTTTGCGCGATATTAAAAATATGTAGATGAAAATGCAATTATTTGCGTAAAATCTTAGTTTATTACTGAAATCATGTTGTTTTCGGTAATAGTAGACGTGTACCTACAATATAGAATGTTATTTCAAAATCTGTCATCATGCTTATTGAAAATTCCTGCTGGTATGTAACTGTATATTTTTCGATAGATTATATCTATGTATCTTTGTAAGTAATTTGTTAAATTTACTTTATAATTACCAAAGAATTTTTTTATACATTTAAAATTTCACATTAAGAGATGATTTCTTTTAAAATTACAATACATATTCGTACTATCATGTCACCAAATGTAGAGACAGATAACAGGTATGATACTTATAAGCATTCAGACAGAATCAGTGAAATCATCTATCAACATTTGTGTTTCCTCCTTTTTACAATCCGGTTGCTATTAGGATTTAGATAAACCATTTGCCTCTGACAACCCCTTCACTCCGCTCCACATAATATCACACCTACGGATGAAATGGGCCCCACCCTAATCTAAGTGAAGTGGGTTTGTTGCATGATTTTATTTAAAAAATATATAAGTAATTCGGCTAGTAGGTATATTCATGACGTAATTGAATAACCCAGTTATTAAAAGTTATATTGCTGTTTTTTTTAGATGTTTTCTTGGAATCTGTGCAAGTACAAATTAGATCCTTCATCACAAGTTTTGCCAATTTTTGAGAATTTTGTACATAATTATTGTGGTTATTTTTTAACAATTTTTTTTTTAATTCTGAAATTTTGAATCAATGGAGTTTCATTATTATAGGTGGCGAATATAAAAGTCATGTAAATAATAATAAATATTAAAATTTTGTATTTGCATGTTTTATTATCAGTGTTGAAAATTATAAATTTTACAAACCAATTTCTATATGACTTAATAAAATAAACTTTACCCTTCCGAGAGCTTATCTTTGCTGGAACCAATATTTGGATCTGTAGATTTGAATGTCCCTCCTATTGGGACATCTTTCTCCCTTTCGAGTCGCTGTTTGCTAAATCTGCCCATGCCTGGTTGATATATGGCGATGCTCGGACGGTCCTGAAAACAAAAGAATGAAAATATATTAAATATTTAATATATAGTAAGTGCATATACACTTGATTCTCTCCTCCAAATAATTAAAAATTTTACCTTAAGTGCGCAAAAAGAAGATAACTTCAATAAATTTATAAATCATTTATAACAAATGATGATAATGTCCCGCGAGCTGTACACTTCCAGTGAGATTTAAAATTGATTACAGCATGTTTATTGTATAAGAAATTAACAACAACAAAATCAGTGAAACAAAACAAACACAAGATTTTAATATTATTTAAGATAAGATACTCTATAGCTAGACCGCACTCAAAAGAATGTGCGCATAAAATTTGTGTGTTGTTACGATGCAAAATATAAACAAAAATTAAGTTTTTCTAGTAAGTAAGTAACCTTTTATAAACTAAAAATATATAATTATTTGGAATATCATATTGAGGTTTGTAATAGGGCTTGCCAGGCAACATTCCCCCGCTTTCTTCTTACCGGACAAAGCTTGGGAATGGTCTTTTGATTGTGGTCGACCTATAGCAACTATTAGGTTGATGCATAAGTAATGTCGTATTTTTTCAAGAAATTATTTAAACAATTATTTTTTTCTAATAAACTTTATTAATTTAGTCAATTATATAATTTCCATTATATTAATGACTTTCTCCCATCTTTCTGGTAACTTTTTAATCCTATTTGAATGGAAACTTTCAGGTTTCGATGCAAAGAACGTATCTAGTGCTATTTTCACCCCCTCCATTGTATTCATTTTTTTTTAATTTAAATAATTTTGTAAGCATTAAAATAGGTGAAAATCAGATGGAGCTAAATCAGGAGAATAAGGTGGATGCTTTAAACTTCCCAATTTAGATCCTTTAATTTATGTTGTGTTATCATCGCAGATTTGTGAGTGACAGTTCGTGCGGGACCCACACGTCGTACTTGGAAACCATTCCAATGCGATGCAGATGCCTTACCACCGTAGATTGATCTATACCCATCTTCAATGCGATGTCCCTGGTATTTTAACTGGGATCAGCTTCAAGTATGGCTTTCAGTACATCATCATGGGTGGTTGAAGGGCATCCCGATCTTTCTTTATCAGCTGTTGATAAATTCCATAATCTGAATTTAGCAAACTGACTGTTTCGAACATTGATAGCACCTTTGCCGTTCAGCTGCATTGTGGTCTTTATCAAATTCGAAAAGTAAACACTGTCGAATATGCACTCTTTTCTCCGACATTTTAAAAATTCACAAGGGTTCTATATTGCTCAACCGCTAACGGTAAACTGAAAAAAATGTTAGAAGTAACCCTCCTTTATATGATAAAAAGACAACATTAAGAACATCTGTTAACACAGCTGGTGAAAAAAATATACCATAGTACATATACATAAAAATACGACGTTACTTATCAACTTAATATACTTGGTGCTATACAGATATTGTTCAATGTATGTGCTTTTTGAAATTTATTTTATACTCTTTATGTAAAAGCCTAATGGGCGTAAACAAATAAACAAATAAATATCGCCATTAAATATTTCCAGTGACAAGAGTAATTTTTTCCTTCGAAAAACAATCAAAAGCGTTCATGTGTTTTGTCTAGTTGTGACACTGAATGAGTAATTATCAGGGGCGTACATTGAGAACAAGAAGCATGACTTTTTCCTAAGCATGTATTTTGAAAAGAAACCGAAGTAAGATATATAGGTATCTCGTAATATTCCTATCACACTAATTAACATATTATTCAGATTTTAATATTTCATAATATTCTGCAAGCTAAATAATTTCGATTTTTTTCCAAATATGTAAATGTTTAAATAAAAGTCATGTTCTTAGTTCTCACTGCACGCGCCTGCTAATTATGTTATACATATGTATAACTAAATAAAAATAAATTAAATTTATTAAAATGTTGCACTTTTCAATCAAAAATATAACCTTTCAAATATAAAACTTACGGGTGATTTATATGATAGAACCTATCTTAAATTTTACACTTTTCATCGGGTTCAATTTAAATGACTTAATTACCTTATTTCTTATTCTGCGCTCAGCCCTGGCAGCGTTGGTTTTATTTTTGTCTGACACATTCTTGCCATCAGCATCATTCATGTCTTGTGATTTGTCATCCAAGGATTTGTGCCTTCTTAACGGTGTCTCATCGGTAGGTGACTTCTTCTCGCTCGATTCTAAACTGCTCCGCCGCTGTTGTAGGGCCTCACCCGAATCATTTACTGATGAGAGATTTTCATCGACTTTATTAAATGTCTCTACCTTCTTATCTGCTTTCTGGAGTTTAGTTGTATCTTTCAGGCTTGGTTTCTCTTTTTTCCCATCCAAAACATTACTTATAGATTCTTCTTTGAGTCCCCTGGAAATAATGCTTGGAGTAGTTTTTATATTTTCTTTTAATTCCATGTTCTTTGTTTCGGTGGTAGGAATAATATCATCAAGAACTGTTGATTCAGTGGAATCGTTGAACATTTTCATTTTGTTTACACTTTTGTCCAGTTCTTCTATAACTTTAGTCAAATCCTCAGCTTTATATTGAGGTAACTGAGTAAAAGGTTTAATATTGCTACTTAAAAGAGAAACTTTTGAAGTACTCTTAGATTTTGAAGGTACACTTTCAGAAGTAGGAGCGATTATAGAACTTTTATGAGGTATTTTTGTTTCTGTTGATGCATTTATTATGTCGTCTTGTTCGGATTCTTCAATTGGTCGAAATGATGGTAATTTGTCAGATCGCTTTTCACTCGGTTTTAACTTGTCCCTCCTGCTATCGCTGTATTTTTTCACTTCTTTGATTTTATCTCTGGGTTGATCTCGTTGGCGATCTTTACGATCTTTACGGTTTCCTTTTTCTTCAGCACCAGGAGATTCAGGATCTTTCCCTTTGGCATAATCTTTCTTTTCGTATTCAGTTTTCTTCCGCTGATCTTCAACGGACTTACGCTGTTCTCGGTAGCTTTTATTTCCACCTTTGACGTATTTTGCATCCTTAAAATCAACATTTCCGCTATCATTTTTAACCGAAGAGGAATCTTCATCTTTTTTCTTACTATATGTTTTCTCCTTTTCACTATCACGTGGTTTAATTTTTTTAACATCTTCTTCGAGAATTTCATCTTCCTAAAACAAAAGTTTTTTTTAACAACTAATGTTATAAATATTTTGGGAAAATTCTCATTTCAATAAATTTCATATCAAAATCGTATTGGTCACATGTTATGCCGTAATTGACAGGTACATACTTTCCTATTTCGTGGTCTACGTCGCTGTCGATCCTCTCGTCTCCTCCTTTCTTCCCTTCTCTTTGCAGCGAGGAACTCCAAAAGAGGAGTAGTTGTTTCTTTTTTCTCTGAAAACACAAAATATATGAATATCTGAGACTGGTGTCATTTCATCAATAAAAAATATATTAATTTTAGAAAATAGTAAGCAGAATTCAGTTGCAAGAGTTCCATTAATTCCATGCAACCAAAAAATCATATGACTTGGGTTCATGGATATGTTTGGTTTTGTTTTTAATGAAAAATGTATATAAGTTGAGAGGTTACTCCTTCAATTTCAATTTTATTTAATAAATAACATGGACGTAACAAACTTACATTAAATTTGTACATGTTACTACATTTAATTAATATACAGGTGGACCTCAACTTTCGCACATAATTGGTTCCTGAAAATGTGTGCGAATGTTGAATGTTCGAAAGTAGAGGGAAGTTAAAAAATTAAAATTGTATGTATTTTAAAATATTTATTTATCAAGTAAATATATGATGTTTAAGAGGCGTTAAAGTGGTTTAAGAGACATGTTTAAGTGGGGTTTGCGGGTGTTTCCCTTAAAAAGTTATCAAGAGCTAATTGTTTGCCACTCTTCTTCTTCTTTTCTTCATATAGTATTTTATAACATGCTATGTCTTTATTGATCGGCCTACACACTCGAGATATGCATTCTCCATTGGGATCACAATCTTCCATAATATTTAAAAATTTGTCAAGATGCTTGAAGGCTTCATTCATGTTTTTCATTGTTAAAGTCTTGATGATTTGATCAGCTTCTTCTTCCTCACTTTCATTATATATTTCATTTTCATACTTCTGTTGCTCAGATAAATATTAATTTTTTAGAGGTTCTGAATGAGATTTTATCATCTTATTAACATCCTCCATTAGTAATATCTATAGTTCATTCATTAGGCGGACTATATCAATTGTGATAGTTTCTGGAATTTCATCACAATTTACAAAATTGTTTCCATGAACCTTTCATGGTTGACTCTTTTATTTCAGCCCACCCTATATGTCTCACGTGTCTCCAATATTGTTTATTGCGTTTCATACATTGTAGTTCTTCCAGAAATCTTTTAATGTAGGCCCACCTTCCCTGTCAGTTACCTCGATAGCCTGAGTCATTATTGACCTTATATAATTATCATAGCTATCACTGTTTGGTCCATAGGCTGTATAAGGCAGATATTATTGGGAAGAAGAAACACAACATTGATTTCCGTGTATAAATTCTGTAGAGATTTTGGGTGTCTTGGAGCATTGTTAAGATTAAAAATATTTTAAATGGTAAATTATTATTTTCCTTCTTGCGCAAGACTAAATCTCTATCCCAGCTAGCTCACAAGCAAAGTAAGGGGCAAGCAAGATGCAAGTGATGCCAGGATTCCACTTGCTTGTAAGCGAGCGAGAGGGTGATATCTTTACCCCACAACGTGACATGTGCGAAATAGCGAATTGTGCGAAAGTCGAATGTTCGAAAGTCGAGGTACGCCTGATTCTTATCAAAGATGCAGGAGAATTCTGCTTCGGAAAACCCTTCTAGAGATGTGGAACAGATCAGTGTCCAAAGTGATATTATCCAACACAGCGGTAGCTCTTTAGACAAAATTGGCAGGTTGTTCCTGTATATTGGAATATGAAAAAAATCTGTGTTGACGCTGTCTAAGGTAATTATCAGGAACATTTCAGGACCATCGATCATGCCACGCAACAATCGATAAAAATGCGTATTCAAATACAGATTCCTTCTAGCCTCCAAACTATTGTAGCCAAGCATATCCTGGAGAATCTGGGTTGGGTAAAGCCGAGTATAATGCCCATACTCTCATGCAGAGATAGATATTCAAGTTGGAAGCCCAATGCTGTGCAGTAATAAAGCAAGTCAAATAACCTACAAAACAATCAAGTTTATTTATTGTTAAGATTTTTCTTTGACTGTCTCAAATATTTTCATTAATTCTCACTAATTATAATTCACAATTAGTTTAGTAAAATACTTGACAACAATCAGTTGCGAAAGTAAGTATATTTGGCGAGCAATTTTTATGAATTCAATAAGAAAGCCAGTTTTTTGTCTAACTGCAGAATCCGTATGTCCCACTTGGCGTTCTGATGGAAGAGGATTTTTGCTTGTACATATTTTAATATTAAATTAAATCAGAAAATATATCGCACTCCTAGGACAACAATGCCAGAAACTGAAAATGCCGGTTTTAACCTGTGAATACCAAATCAACTGTCTAGTCACTGTTTATGATAATGTAAGACTGTCATATTATTTGCAAATTACACGAATTATTTCTGTATTGCAATATGTATGAGATATTTTCAAAATATCTGGAAGAACAGTGCTACAATTTATATATGGCTATATGTCATATACATATTCAAAAAGCATACATTATTTATTCACTATCGAGGTGGTTTGTTTTAGTTTAGTTTTAATTAAAGTCGAGACAAATAAATAAAAAAAAGTTGTAAACTTCAAATGGATTTGCTCAGAACGTGATATTTTACATTGCGGCAGTCTTATTCTAGTATGAGGTTGTTTACATCAAAAATAATCGCAAATTAAAACAAAGGAATGAATAATAGGTGAGTGGACTTTAACCTTCAGTTGGCTGGTAAGAGTATTCCATTTTGGGTTCTCTTGAATCGCTGTCAGTTTCTTTCAAACTTTCCAAAAATTCGAGATAAGTTGTGTCACTTTCAATAGTTCCAGATTTTGGATCCTTTTTACGTCGTTTCTTTGGTAAACGTTGAAATGGAGCGTACTCTACGATCGCTGGATACTCATTCCCTAAAACCAATCATTTCAATTGCAGTTATTATAAATTATTTTAAAATCTTCTAACAGCATTTTAGGGGTAAATGAAGGAATGAATAAATATGGGAGTGGGCTTTAGAAAACCTTCAGTTGGCTGGTAAGAGTATACCTTCATTTTTCTTGTAATTTATAGTAAATGAAAAGAATAAAGATGAATTAACAAATAAATAAAATAAAGAAGTGAAGAATACTCCAAGTTTAATATAGAAAAAAGATTAATTAATTTTATATACATAATTTTAAGAATTAAATATAGCATCTCATTTCAACAGTTTTACTATAAATACAAGTTGTTGAATGTAAAACATTTAGATTTATAATGTCCTCATAAGGCGAAATGCATCTCATAAAAATTGAAAAAGTGTTTTTATTTCAACATGTGTGATTATGGATTTCTATAAACTTACCGCTAAAACAATAAAAAATAATTAATTATACTTAATTCCCCGAGAATATAATGTTAAAATAATAATGTCAGTTTCAGTTTAATAATTAAATAAAGTAAAATTACCTTTTTCATCAAGGAAAATATAATCATCAAATTTATCACGAAATATAAATATATCATCAACATTGACAAAGTTGATGTAAGCTCTTGAAAATAAATCCGGGGTTAGGGAAAGATCTGGCTTTGAGAAGTAAAAATAATCATGTTCAGGAATTGGTGAAACTTGTTCCAAAAATGCTTCTTCATTCATGGATGGCGGCAACCTTCGACACACAATCTGCAAAAAATAATGGAGGTCTTGTGGTTAGGACACTCGCCTCATGATCCGAAGGTCGCGGGTTCGAGTCTCAGTCCAGACTAGCAAGTTAGTCCATTTTCATAGCACAAGCGTTTAGCTTAGTTTGAAAATAGTAAGAATATTGATGTGACACGTATTCCGTGTTCGCATCTCTATTTAAAAAAAAAAAAGAATTGTTTTAGTAGTACAACCGGTGTACATTATAAACTAAAAAAGTAAGACTGCAGGAAGCTATTTGTTATTATCAAGAGGAAATAATTGACTGACAGTAAACAGGATTAATTTTCTTTGCCTACATGATAAACTTGACAGTTGACACTTGATGCTTAATGCGATCATGTTCTTAGAAGAATGAAGATATTTGTACTCGCATGGATATTTTGTGTATATAGGGTGTCTCTTGGGGCTAGTAGTAGAGACTTCAGGAAGTCCTCTTCATTCAATTTTGAACAAAAAATATTCTTTGCACTTCGGGTGGAATGTCAACAGTTTTGGACATAGGCGATATTAATGTTTGCATTTTTTTCCAATATTTCTGACTTATTTTCCGTAAAAAATTGGACTATTACTACACTAACTTACATGGAATAATAAAAATTCATTCGCTTTAAAACAAATCAAATAAAATGAAAAAACCTTACAAAAAAATATTTTTCAAATTTCTGCAATCATTTTATTTGACTTGTGTCAAAGCGAATGAATTTTTAAATTCAATTTAATTTACTTTAATGACAGTTGTACGCTTTACAAAAGATAAGCAAAATGCATATTTTGATCTTGCTTATCTCTGTAACTGACAACATTTCACTCAGAGTGTAAAGAATATTTTCTTTTCAAAATTGAATGAAGAAGACTCCTCCAAAGTTTCTGCTGCTAGCTATGAGACATCCTGAATAAGAATCGTACGAAAGAAGTGTATGAAAAGCCTAAATATTTTAGTATTTTTATTTGATGGTAAAACTTTAGATTGCGAAACCAGCAAAAATGTTTAATAAATTTTAACTTGACAAATGAGTGAGGTTTTGAATCTCTTACGTCTTTGATATGAATCATTTTACATAATATATAACATATTATGTATGTTATTTTTTATTTATTTATATATTAGGTCCTTACATATGAAATTGGCGTTTTGCCGTACTGGCAAATTTGATCTCAAATATCTTCTCTTTGGTTAGGAATTCCAAATCCAAATTTATACAGCTATTTACTCATGTATTTGTGTTTTGAAAATTATAATTCATTTGTTTTTTCCTCAATTGTTTTTTTCTTTGCGTCACTCAGTTTACAAAATGAAAAACTTGAAATATCGCGTTATTTACGAGTACGAGTTCCACCGTGGCACCAGTGCTGCAGAAACGGCTCGAAGGATTAATGATGTGTATGGCGACGGTGCCGCAAAAGAAAACACAGTGCGTTTTTGGTTCCAACGTTTTCGTTCTGGAAATTTCGACCTGCAGAACAAGCCCCGTGGACGGCCGGAGACCAAAGTTGATAATGAAGAATTGAAGGCTATTGTGGAAGCGGATCCATCGCAAACCACATCCGAGTTAGCTGCAGGCTGCGGTGTTAGTGATAAAACTGTTTTAATCCACTTGAAGCAAATTGGTAAGGTGAAAAAGCTTGAAAGGTGGGTACCTCACGAATTGAGTGAAGCAAATCAACAAACGCGCGTTGACTGCTGCGTTGCATTACTCAACCGGCACAATAATGAAGGGATTTTAAATCGAATCATTACCTGTGATGAAAAGTGGATCCTGTACGATAATCGGAAGCGCTCATCGCAATGGCTGAACCCTGCCGAACCAGCCAAACCATGCCCCAAGCGAAAATTGACTCCAAAAAAGTTACTTGTGAGCGTTTGGTGGACTAGTGCTGGTGTCGTTCACTACAGCTTTCTTAAATCTGGCCAGACGATTACGGCAGATGTCTATTGTCAGCAACTGCAAACCATGATGGAAAAGCTAGCTGCTAAACAACCGAGGCTGGTTAATCGCTCTAGGCCACTGCTGCTTCATGATAACGCTAGACCACACACTGCACAACAGACGGCTACCAAATTAGAGGAGCTTCAATTGGAATGTCTAAGACATCCACCGTACTCTCCGGACCTTGCCCCAACAGATTACCATTTTTTTCGAAATTTGGATAACTTCTTGCAAAGGAAAAAATTCAACTCCGATGGGGCAGTCCAAACCGCCTTCAAAGATTTTATTGATTCCCGTCCGAATGGTTTTTTTAGTAAAGGAATCGATGAACTACCTATGAGATGGCAAAAGTGCATAGATAGCAATGGTACATACTTTGATTAAATAAATATATTATAATAAAAAAAAATCGGCTTTATGTTCCTCCCATACTAAACCCCAATTTCATATGTAAGGACCTAATATGTTAATTGAACATTTACAAATAAAATTTATGTTTCTTATGTAAATGTTACATACAAAAATAAATTGAAATTGTTTGAATTAGTGGGATTCGAATTAACGAGATTTTGTTGTATTAGATTTATGACATAAGAAGGACTGCTCACACCGAAGTTAACTAATAAATATGATCAGGACATTAAAATATGTAACACTGAAAATATTCAATAAACTTCCATGCAATTTTATAAGAGACAATATTAAGGCCTAAAAGAAAAGTTAATGGAATTGCTAATAAATAAGAAAGAGGGGAGGTGTTAATTATTCTTTGTGCATGTAAAATTGTTACTTTGTCATGTTACCTTTTTAACAAAAAAAAACTACTTACAAGCCAATCTCGCGGATTAGTGTTTTTTTTTTGCAAAAAAAAAGATATAAATTATACTCGAGCCATCTTAAGATGGCATTTTTGACAGATCGTAATAGTGTTGTGACACACTTAAAATCATTAACGAAATAATTCAGTCGAAAAAAAAATTCGTCGCACGGTGTGAGTTGAGAAAGTCTTTGCACATAAAAAAGGTTATAGAAGAATAATAAAACACATTTTTCTTAGATAAAAATATTTACTTGAATGTTTCAATCTGATTCATCCCCATTACTATCACTCTCCATTGAACTATCGTCGCTGCTATCATTTCCTAAATTAATTATAACATCATTATCTAAAATATTATCGATTCTAATATCTCTTTCGTAATCTTCCTTTATTCGTCGCACGGTTCTATTCACTACATTAGCCCAGTCTGTTTGAGTTGTACGTTGACAAGCTTCTTCTAATAATTTTAACATTTTTGATGTCGTAAATGGAGGTTCTGTATTATGCCTTGCTGCATATCCCTTGATTTGAGCCCATATCAATTCAATTGCGTTGTATTCGCAATGGTAAGGCGGTAATCGTATTACTTGGTGCCCATATTCCGATGCGATTTCATCACTGACGTACCGTGATTTTGCCGGCTTGTTTTGTTTTAATAATTGAAGTAACTCCGCTTTCAACATGTCCATATTTGCATCTATGCCATTTTTTTGAAGTCACGCAACGATATCAGCTTTCTTTTGGGACTGAGCAGGCGGCTTATCGATCTTCATCGAGTGGTACGGAGCATTGTCCATTATTATTATAGATGGTTCGGGAAGGCTACACAACATTGTGTATCATCTTTACCAATCTATGTCTTGCCCTTAGGATTATATATTTTACTGGAACCGCAAGAATGAATTTACTGAGTTATTCAATAATATATGCCGATTACCGCGGCATTTTCAAGAATTAATTCACATTTAATTCGGTTAAAAATAGTAAACATAATTTTACGAGATTATATGTTATACCATTAGATAGATCTCAACCAAGCGCATCCTTTGGTGATATTTTCAAGTATGTCAGATAAATATTAATTGCGTAATAGGCATCCAAAGTGAGCCGCAACAAACTAAGTGCGCCCGCGCAATTTCCCATATGTAAAAACATATCATTCCCATAGATGTTCACATGAGGAACACGATAAAAAATGTTTCAGTTCGCTAGGACGTCTGTAACGTCCGTAATCTGAGTTCAAAAATATCGGCTGGCGGCCTACCCAGCCGCCCGTGCCGCCGCCGGGTTTTTTCCACTGGCCCGCGTGACTTGTAACGGTCGGCGCGGCCGCCGAGTTTTGCAGGGCTCCCAAGATATTTACTCTCCCATATGATGGCTCAGATAAAACATTATTTATTTTAATTTCTACTTTAAAATATCACATAAAAGGATTCATTTGGCACATTTAAAAATACTTATGTATTTTTGCTTCCTCGCCTCTTCGAGGCAGGACATTTACATTAATTCCATCAATATAGCGGCCATTCTATAATGGTCCGCGGCGCTTCGCGCGGTTTTTTAATGATTTTATCCCCATCGCGCGAGCTTTCCTGTATATCCAAACCACGAAACATGAATTTTATTCAATATTACATTTACAAATGTCTTATCTAGTTCTTAAATATTTCATTCTTAAGATATCTCATTAAATATTTCATCAAACTTAAATATTTCATTGTTTTGTAGCCGTTTTCTTTGCCCTCTAATAAAGCCATAGAAAAATATCATATTTAGAGGGCACAATCGATCTGTCAGATTTGTTGTGTTATTTTGGATACTTATTCTGCGTATTCTACGCATATTATACAGGCAATCAATATCCTATAACATTTTGAATCATTTCGTTCATTCCATATTGAATGTTGATGGACATCACTACTCTGGTGTTCGCGCAATAAAGTATAGCATTTGTCCTCCAATGTTTAGCTGTCGTTAATTACGAAACTTCATGTAAGTCTAAACGTCAAAAGTGCCATCATACAGTGGCCGTACTGTATCATTTATTTGAACAAACGTAATAAAAAAACATTGCTTTACTTGAGGTCAATATTTCAATATTAATATAAACTATAACACTGAAATATTATAAATAAATTTATTACCCCAGAAATTCTTTAATGGTGTTGTAAATATGTCAGGTTGTTTTGTGCTCAAGTTGCACTGACAGACAATAAAAAATTGGAAAACTTTTTAATGTTTCAGGATACCTAATTACTCATCAAATAATTATAAAGATCGTGCTTTGACACATTCATTTCATACATTTTCTATTTCAGAGATCAGAGCGGGATATCGCAACTCGTAGACTTATTTAAGACAAATCGTGATTTATACTAAATTTCGATATAATAAATGATTTTTCATCGCTCGGAAATACAAAACATGCTGAAATAAAATGCATAATTATTTCTAAAAAATCGTGTAAAATAATGGATTTTTAAACATCAGTCCCTCAACAAAATTAAAACAAACCTTCGTAAGCGGGCGACTTTTCTCTCTTTTCTCCTTTCCCTTGAAGGCCGCCCCCTTAGAAGCAGCTTCAGATTCAGGCGATCCTTTATCGTCTTCCGTCATTTTGGTCGATTGGATAAATACTATCGCTAGTAATGAAAAAAATATATATTTCCGAACAGTTTGACATACGTCACTCCACAGAATAAAGAAGATAAAGAACGCGCACTCATAAAGTCATGAATTCTATGATTTTAACAGTCGCCACCTAGCGACCGTCACATACATTTAGCTTGATTTATTTATATATTTATCTGTTTAAATTAATATTTATTCCTGAAAATGTAAAGGTTTTAAAATAAAATACGATAAATTTGAATTAAATATTTATTTACATCAAATCCGCCAATTCCATAATGAATATAATAAATTTTACAATAAAAAACATTTAGTATATGTTACATTAAAAAAATTTGATAAAGAATTTACTGAACAAATCAAAATAAAGGAAAACAATGACTTATTATTTAGTGATTATACCAAAATATAGTAGTGAATTGCAGAGTATGTTTCTTATCTATAACAAATCGTCGCTGTATATACAGGGTTATTTGGAAAACATTAAAAACCTCGTAGGACTATATTCCTGCCTTGATTATGAGTCGAAAATGTACAAGCTATCATGACCTAATATCAATAGTTATGGAGATATGCGACATCAAAGTTTGCATTTTTTTCAATATTTCTGACTTATTTATTGTAAAACGTTGGATTATCATTAAAGTAACTCATATCGATTACGAATAATTCATACACTTTAATACAGGCCAAATAAAATGATAAAAACCCTGAAAAATTCCAATTGGAATGTTTCCCGATTGGAATTCGAAGGTTTTTATTTTTTTTATTTGACTTAAACGTATTAAAGGGAATAAATTTCTCATATTTGATATAAGTTACTGTAATAATAGTCCAACGTTTCACAAAAAATAAGTCATAAATATTGAAAAAAAAATGCAAACTTTGATGTCGTATATCTCCTTAACTATTAATATCAGGTCATAATAGCTTGAACATTTTCCACTCATAATTAAGGCAGGAATGTGATCCTGCGAAGTTATTAATGTTTTCCAAATAAACCTGTATAATAAATCCTATGTGACGTTTAGTACATTCTGAGATAAGCGAATAAAAACTGTTTTAAATAATAATTGCCCGGACTAGATTTTAAAAAATATTTAGAATATAGAATCAATAATAAAATGATGGTTTAAACAATTTTCATTAACACTATCAAATAAATCATTTATAAAAAGAACAAACTCCGATGTCTCCGAAGTCCCCTTGTTGATGCTCACACCAGCATGCATATTCAGAGATGCTGCTAGAGATCGGCTAAGAACCTGGGCTGCCATTTTCAACTTCATCTTCTTTAATTTATCTGGGAAAATGAGAAAATCGGTTAGTTTTGTCAGTGAACTAAAAAAAATTCCATTTCTGCGCTGTACCCCGCTGTTAAAAAAATGACATTTTTGGTTAACATGTTGTTTCTAATATCCTTGAGTAAGTGTGGAGCATCAAAATGACAGACTATTTCCCTATCAAATAATTCAAACTGTACAATTTTGTTTTCTACATTCAGACGGGTATATTTCTCTAAATCCGAGACATGGATCTATACGATATTTGTTATTCTCTAGTGTTATAAGTGTGTAAAATACATATATTTACATGTGTTCCAAAACATTGTATGTGATGTAAATAATTACAATATTTTGGCAAGGGCCTTCGTTTAGAATAAAGATAAATATATTGTGAAGGAGATACAATATTTTAGCTCTTAAAAATGTGCCCGGAGGAGTTAAAATGTATTGCAATAAGCATATATCTTTATAACGGAAAGCTCAAGAGGTCCAATATTTTAACACATAATAGGTTATCTTTATTACAATTCAGTATTTAACTACACTTTTATATACCATTAGATGGCTTCTATTTTTCATTTTTTAACGATTCACAAAAGATGGAAGTTTTTGCACATCCGTCATTGTTCTACGATCATGATTGTATGCTTGTATAATGTGCCTCCACTTGGCAGATTTTACAATACCTCGCTGTTCAAAAATGAATGTCATTTGTTCTGAACAGTTACAATATTATTATTCATTATTTCCGTGCTCCCCAATATACATGTTAAAAAATATATACCTCCAGAAATCTTCAACTGTATCAAATGCAGTAATTTCCTTTTGCACATCTTCCCAAATGGCGCATTTCAGTGGCTCGGCTCTACGTACCACAGCTTCCAAGAGTTCTGAAGTGGGTGCTTTATCAAAGAATCTGTCCCTTCTTCCTTATTAGGAGGATCAGCAGAGAAGCTGAAATGTTTCAATGTGAAATCAATAAACAAATAGCAATTTAAGAATACTGGTAAAAATTTATCTTACTTTCGAATTCGAAAGTCTAATTCCAAATTCTAATATGCTACGGTAAAAAAATAGTTGGTAAATTCTTTGGCTTCCGAAGAATATATTTAAAATAAAAATGTTAACTGCCATAGCGACGTGAGAACGAAAATAGTATGCTGTATGTGTCCGCCATTGAAGAATTTTTATTCAAATGCAAAGCTGGATTTAGATGAATAAGATTAAATCATTTATATGTACAATTTAGAGCATTGTTAAATATTTACCTGCACTTCCTCAGCCCTAGCAACCTCCATCGTGCTTTGTTTTCTGTTTTAAAGTTTCAATTCTCAATCCCGTTGTATTATCAACGACCTGTCAATGCAGGCGGTAGACGCCATAGAATAAAGAAAATGGCGACTGACAAGGAACCGGATATTACAGTTTATCAACGTCACGGCTATTCTATGGTTCGTGCCTTCTCTATTTTGTGGTTCGTGCACAAGATACAAAATGGCTGACGATAAACAATGCGTATGACGTCACGGCTATTCTGTGGCGCTACCTTGTGGTGGTCACTCGATACTTCGAGTGCCCACCCCCTGCGTCACTCTCGCAACATATCACAGAATATAGATCACATCGGATCACATATAGATGTGTACACAGAATATGGACCATAAAGATATGTATCATAGAAAACATAGAAACGAATGAGCCCTGTACACATTGGGCCAATCTCGGCCAAAAAAAATCGATATTTGATATATCGCGAAAATAAATATCGACGATAAATATAGATATTTTTCAAAAAAAAATATCGATATATTCATATACCCATTTTTTTACCCATCCCTAATTTCGGTGTTGCAACCGTAGAAGGGGGAGGGGGGCACTGTTGAAGAGGAACGTCTCTACGGTAAAAGCCGATCTGGGCAGTGAATCACAGAATAATGAAGATCAGTGAATCCAGCGGCCCTGCCGCCACAACATTGCAGCCGCCCTGCTGGCACCTCCCTCACGGCCGCCCTTCTGCCACCCACTTGCACCGTGCTAATTGCGCCACCGTTTCGCCACGCCCGCGACTACCGGCCGCCTACCTGCCATGGCCGCCGTCCTGATACGGATGCCTGCATTGCGGCCGTCCTACTGCGCCGTCCACTTGCACCACGCTAATGCCGCCTGCCTTCCAGCTGGCTACCACGACGCCTCGCGTTGAGACGTACCCGCTCCGTGAGGCATCCGCCACCCACTGCGCTGCCGCCCACTACATCGAGTACACATGGCTTAAGAGACACATCGTTTCGTTGTGTTGATGTTTATACCCGTAAACACCAATATAGCGAAACTATATTGGTGCTTGTCATGTGAGAGATACCGGAATCGATACTTAGCACCTTCATTATTTTTATTTTATTTCAAAAAGGTTTTGAAGGCACCTTTACTGATAAAATAAAACATACTGTAAAAAGGTTATAGATAGACTTCTTTCCATTTAAGAAAGACAATCGAATTAGTATGTGCAAGCCGTGCGTACGACTCACATTGTTTTGCTGTGTTGATGTTTACGGATATAAACACCAACTCAATGAAACAACGTGCCTCGTACGCATGGCTTACAATGTAATACTACATTATACTGAAGCGTACACTTCACGCGTTTGTAAGTGAACTGCACACTATAAACTACACACTTAAAATGGCACACTTCAAATTTCACATCACAAATTTTATACTTTTATTTATTTATATTTATTCGGAAAATTAACAGCTAACAATAATTAAGTAAATACAAAGAATGGGAAACAAAAAAGCCAATTATAGGTTTTCACTGGTAGTGACAAAATATCGTATTTGCGTCTTGTACATATGTAGGATATAGTATATTGATAAAACTATATATAATTGATATAATGGAAAATAATAACATATATTTTATTTGAAATATGGATCGGATAGCAATCGTCGTAAATGAGTAGGGTTATTTTGAAATAAGTCTAAATCATACTTTTTTGTGAGTGCATTAAATTTGTTGCAAGTCCGCCACAACTACAAGTCTTGCCTGTATAGAGTTTGTAGAAACAAGGGGGTAAAAAGAAGAGGGTTGATTCTTAGAACTTTAGAAGGAACATTGATATAATGGAAAATATGTATATTTTCCAGCTTGGATAATAATTCAGGAAAATCTATTGAGCCTCTGGATACTTTTAGCTGAAAAATTAAATCTGCTATTTCACGACGTTTTTGCAGAGGTAAAGTAGGTGATGTTTTTTGCAAATTTCTAGATATTGCTCTCGTGTAAAGTTCAATTTCAGCCGATACGACATGTATTTGAATTACTTTAGACTTGCGAATTATTATACAAAACATATATTTATATGTTATAGGTAGTATAACATATTAATATCATAGCAAACGATAATGTAAGTTCATAAAAAAGACGGATTACTAACGGACGAAATATACGGTAGAATAGAATAGAAACGGAAAATACAAACGCAGATGACATATTAATGTCATAGAAAACGTTAAAATGAACCATAAAACTGTACAAAGAGAGAAAACGGAGCATTAAAAACGAACCACGCAATAATGCAGAAGAATGTTGATAAAACTAAATAACTGATTTAAAAAATGGTAAATGATAACGCAGTATAACATATAAATGTCATATAATACAAGTTCATAAAAAAACGGACGTTAACACAAAAAGGAAAGACTTCTTTAATATAGGTAACAAAAAACCGAAAACTATCCTGCCAATATTAATTAGTTAACAGTCAATTAAAAGTTTTTTGCGACATTTTGTAGTGCAATGCAATTCGAATCTTCAACCCACGCTCTTGTCTTGAATCAATAAGTTCAGGCAAATAACAATTAACAAAAAAAACGAGCGAGCCTTATAGTAGTCGCATACGATGTGTAACATTGGACATCTCACAATTAAAAGATATCAGTTGAGCAGCGACAGAAATTAACATCAAAATTGAAAAAAGCTAATACCTATTTATTAATTAGTAAATACAAGTAAAGAAAGTGTATGTGCATTTATTTATTATTGAATTTTGCCGCACTTTGGTCAATTATATGTTTTTATTTATTTTCATAGATGGCGGTAGTGTGCCGCCAAACATATTTTATGAAAACTTGGAATAAATATTTTAAAATAATCACATAAATTACATAAAAATTGAGAATGTAAATCACTAAGATAAGTTATTGTTTACATTAATGTAAAAAGAGTATTTATTGGATAATTTCGAAGATATAAGCCAAAATACACCAAAGTTACAACATCCTCACTTATATAGCTTGACACCAGTCGCGAAGCATATATACAAAATCAGAAGCGTTGGCTATTGGAAATGTGCGTCTTCGCTGTGATGGCACTTGCTGGACATTGATTTGCTCATAAACAATGATTTTATTTCCATCTCGCACGCTCGTGGTGCGCTCTCGTTGGTTAAATGAAAATGCTCGCGTCTTATTTCCTGTTACGTATTTCCGTCCATTTTCACGAAATCACTGCCACAGATTGCAGGGAAGCAAGAGGAAAGATGTTACACATCAAAAATTGCAAGGTTAAGAAGCATTTTTTTGAAAAACATCAACGTCACGTTTTATTAATTCCACCTTCGACAGAAAATTTTACCCTGTCCATATTGCGAAAATACAAAGGTCGAAAAGATTTTTATAGTAAATATTTTTGGGTCAATTTAAGTGACTTTGTACGTTTGATTAATTAATTAATCAGTATTAATAAATTCTTTATTAAATTCCAGCGTTTTTATTAATTCCTCTCAAAGCCACGACACGTAACAATATTGATTGGTTCATGAATAATTTATTTTTTCTGTAAAAGTGAATATTTTAATATCTAATTCGTTTTAAGAGTGTAGTGAGAGAGAAAATTACTATTTTGACATATTTCTGCAAACTTCGGCAGAAAAGCAGAATTCATCACATAAAGTTTAAAATAAAGTTAGTTTATGTACACTTGTGGGTTGAATCCTGTTTGCAGAACTATGTACACTTATAAATCACATTCCTCATAAATGGTTGGACGATATTTTTAAAAATACCTGTAATTTATTATTTGTAGATTTTTTATTTAATTTATTGACAGCGAGATCGGCTGGACTTCTGTTAAATATTAAAAAACAAAATATTATAGATATTTACAAAAACATACATTCAAATTAAAATTAATTTCGGGGTTATAATTTTTGTGAAGTTATAACAATATATTTTTTCATCTTTTTTAAGGAAATGCTAAAGAATGAATGAATCTAATGAATTGATTAAAAGCTTGTTTAGGTACGGGTTTTTCAAAATGATTTAATAAGTTTATACGTTAAAGTCGTCCGAGAACAAATACGAAAATCGTGTACTAGGACTTCTTAATTGAAAATATTTTTCAAAACAAACAAACTCAAAACAACATTATATAGTTTAACTGAAAAATTTTAGGTTAAAATAAAAACACAAAAAATGCCGATTCAAAAGATTTCACATCACTATTCCATGAAAAAATGACCATTACCGTTGGGTAATGAAATAGACAGATTATCTTTTTTCTTTAAAATTATTCTTCTGTAGGTAATAAAAAGGACAAAAATTCAGTGTGTATACAGAACAAAGTCTATATATCTTATTGTTTCAAGAAAACAGATAAGAATAATGGAAAAAAACATTACAATCAGCCCGAAAAAACGAACAAAATTTGACAGTTGAAAGCATGTTGTAAAAAATAAAAATGGCGACATTCAAATTCAAGTATTTTTAATCGATTTAAAAGTTCATTTTCTGTAATTACCGTTGTTCGCGCGATATAGGATTTTTAAAATGCATTCTTTATACAAGTATCTTCCCTTTTAATACTCAGGCAAAGTTTACGCAGCATTTTAGGATATATAAGTATAAACTAACGGGAGCCGTAGCCTGACGACCGGCGTAGTTAGGCCCGGTTGTTTAAAGTTCGATCAAAGTATAGTCCGTCCAACTTATCTGGAGAATAAAGGAGGGCGTCCCAATCGTTGTGGTATTGCCCATAGTGTAAAAATTATCTAATTTGTAGGGAATTTTATGCAAATTCGTTTTTTCTTAAACATGTTATTAAGCAGTATACGACACGATAAAAAACAAAAAATGTAAACTAACGTACAAATAAATTTATCAAAATATACATTCGTAAAATACACAACGTCACAAAATGGCGTTTTTTCAAAATCAAAGAAAAATACCATTTTCAGGAAAAAAAAAAAAAACAATAATAATTCTTTTAGGCTGGCGCCACATTACGCAGATCTTCCGCCGCGTTTTTTCCGTTGCGCCAAATCGGCAAAGCAAATAGATCGACCGATCATCCGCGTAGTGTGTTTAATAAGCGCATATTGTATGGAAAGAAATGTAGCGATGTTCCACGACAGAAGAGACGCGGCGGAAGATCCGCGCAGTGTGGCGCCGGTTTTATTCGGTGTCTCATACCTAATGATCATGACCACCATGTTTAACTCAGTAACACCTAAGGATATCAATCGGTTTAGGGCCGTTGTATCAACTTGGTTTATAGTAATCTTTCGTTCAAAGCATAGATATTTTGCATTTTCCACCGATCAAACAACTCGCTCTCGTAAAAATCTATACTTTAAATGAACTATTGCTATTAAGTAAGTTGATGCAACCAGTCTTTATTGTGCATAAATAAAAAAGTTTATTTTTGAAAGAAGATGTTTATACAAATGAACTCGTTAATGAATTATGTAATAAAAAGTATAAATAATAAAAATTCTATGTAAAAAATTATCGAATAAAATATGTTCTAAAACTTTTCTCATCTTACGGCTTCTAATTCAATTTTTCCACTTATCCTTGTTCTTTTTTTCCGGGTGTAGATATTTTAATGCCCATTTCCACGGCCACTTTACCTTCTTTAACTATTTTGTAAATTGCCGATTCAGAAATACCTGAAGAAATTGTATAATAGTAAATAAAAAACTAAGTATGGTAAAATCATTATAATTGCATGGCAGCATTAACCTGAAGTGGCGGCAATAAGTCTATGAACAAAATCAAACGGTATAATTGGGGCTTTTAGACGTTGTTCCTCTTCAAAAAACGTGTGCATTTTCAAGATTATTTCCCGAACACCGCTTTTAATGGTTTTTAGCATGGTGACAATCTAAAATGTTCTTAAAAAACTATCGAAACAGTCGTGAACCTCTCTGTAAACAAAGTCTGTCAAAGGTCTGTCAGCTGTAGATAATCCAATATGGCGTCGTTAGTTCCAAATTTGGCCATTCTTCAGATAAGTTAGACGGACTATAAGCGGTCGATCAGAGCATAGATTTTTACGAAAACGGATCGTCTGATTGGTGGATAACGTAAAAATCTATGCTTTAAAAGAACGCTTATCCGTCCAACTTATCTGGAGAATAAAGGAGGGCGTCCCAATCGTTGTGGTACTGCCCATAGTGTAAAAATTATCTAATTTGTAGGGAATTTTATGCAAATTCGTTTTTTTCTTGAACAAGTTATTAAGCAGTATACGACACGATAAAAAACAAAAAATGTAAACTAACGTACAAATAAATTTATCAAAATATACATTCGTAAAATACACAACGTCACAAAATGGCGTTTTTTCAAAATCAAAGAAAAATACAATTTTCAGGAAAAAAAAACAAACAATAATAATTCTTTTAGGCTGGCGCCACATTACGCAGATCTTCCGCCGCGTTTTTTCCGTTGCGCCAAATCGGCAAAGCAAATAGATCGACCGATCATCCGCGTAGTGTGTTTAATAAGCGCTTATTGTATGGAAAGAAATGTAGCGATGTTCCACGACAGAAGAGACGCGGCGGAAGATCCGCGCAGTGTGGCGCCGGTTTTATTCGGTGTCTCATACCTAATGATCATGACCACCATGTTTAACTCAGTAACACCTAAGGATATCAATCGGTTTAGGGCCGTTGTATCAACTTGGTTTATAGTAATCTTTCGTTCAAAGCATAGATATTTTGCATTTTCCACCGATCAAACAACTCGCTCTCGTAAAAATCTATGCTTTAAATGAACTATTGCTATAAAGTAAGTTGATGCAACCAGTCTTTAATGTGCATAAATAAAAAAGTTTATTTTTGAAAAAAGATGTTTATACAAATGAACTCGTTAATGAATTTTGTAATAAAAAGTATAAATAATAAAAATTCTATGTAAAAAATTGTCGAATAAAATATGTTCTAAAATTTTTCTCATCTTACGGCTTCTAATTCAATTTTTCCACTTATCCTTGTTCTTTTTTTCCGGGTGTAGATATTTTAATGCCCATTTCCACGGCCACTTTACCTTCTTTAACTATTTTGTAAATTGCCGATTCAGAAATACCTGAAGAAATTGTATAATAGTAAATAAAAAACTAAGTATGGGAAAATCATTATAATTGCATGGCAGCTTAAGCTAACCTAACCTAACCTAACCTAACCTAACCTGAAGTGGCGGCAATAAGTCTATGAACAAAATCAAACGGTATAATTGGGGCTTTTAGACGTTGTTCCTCTTCAAAAAACGTGTGCATATTCAAGATTATTTCCCGAACACCGCTTTTAATGGTTTTTGGCATGGTGACAATCTAAAATGTTCTTAAAAAACTATCGAAACAGTCGTGAACCTCTCTGTAAACAAAGTCTGTCAAAGGTCTGTCAGCTGTAGATAATCCAATATGGCGTCGTTAGTTCCAAATTTGGCCATTCTTCAGATAAGTTAGACGGACTATACTTTGATCGAACTTGAAACAACCGGGCCTCAGACGGACTGTACAAGAATGACTTTTAATATGGTTTTTAGCTAAATGTATATGGACATGAAATTATAATAATAATAACGAGTATAAGTAAGAATTATTATATTTGTTAACACACAATCAAAAAAAATATAATTTTATGAAAATAAACTAATATCTCATTAGTATCGCATTATGTGTGCATTGGACTTTATATTCAGTAGAGTAGGGTGTTCTGAAAAACTGTAAAAAAATCGATTTAAAAAATTAATTTCAAATTTTAATCGATTTAAAACATATAATGTACATTTGTCACTACTATTTGATGGGTAAGTATTGTTCTCTATTATAGTATACAACTTATTATTGAGACGGCTCGCTATGTCGCCATTCGTTGTCGCCTATTTCGTAGACCAATTTCAGATAGGTCGAGGGCGGTATAATGTTATATAACCATGCTTAATTAAAAAGAAACACGAATCAATCAGTAGAGAAAAGGACAAAGTTATAACTTATTATTAAAGGGTTCATTATTAAATAAGTTATTTACACAAGATATTTGGTTGTTACCTATAATTATAGAAATATAAAATGTTTGTGACTATAAATTGTTACATCGATAAAAATATTTTTGTTCCTTTCATATTGAATTTGTAACTTTTTACTAAAAAAATGTATTATAATCATCATCAGAAACAGCACTTAGGGTAAAAATGTTCTTAGGTTTTCACGGCCACTCACAATCTTCAAGTTTGTGTTTTCTGGGGTATTATGCCGTGTTGTTACGACCTTTCGGATCCCATTGCAGGGTCCATCATCAGGGTTGATGTGTTGTTGTGAGTGTTGGTGTTATGGTCAAGTATTGGCTCGCAATACCGTGTCGAAGCCTCGGTGTTTCTGTCTTACGTGGCAATACCGTGTCGGAGTCATGTGTTGTATAGTGTTGTGTGTATGTTTCATCTGTTATCTGATCACAATCTCTGCGGAGTCTGCGACGAGATTGACTTTGAAGCGCCGGATACTAAGATGTTTTTAATTTGAGACCATCATCTCTATTAATATTTATCGGTGCTTGTAGATTTCTAGTGCTTTCTTGATAAGACACGTATGGTGACTCTTAGGCTTTCTAAGGATTTTCGGATATATTAATATTAATAGAGATGATAGTCTCAAATTAAAAACATCTTGATATCCGGTGCTTCAAAGTCAATCTTGTCGCAGTCTCCGCAGAGATTGTGATCAGATAACAGATGAAACATACACACAACACATGACTCCGACACGGTATTGCCACGTAACACATAAACACAGAAACACCAAGGCTTCGACACGGTATTGCGAGTCAATACTTAACTCAACACTGAAAAAGTTCTCACCCTTCTTTCGACACGGTATTGCAAGCCGATACTTAACCATAACACCAACACTCACAACAACACATCAGCCCTGATGATGGACCCTGCAATAGGATCCGAAACGTCGGCCCGAAAGGTCGTAACAACACGGTATAATACCCCAGAAAACACAAACTTGAAAAAAAAAGCACTTAGGGTAAGTTGTATCAACTTGTTTTATAGTAATTTTTCGTAAAAATCTATGGTTTTTATTATATTTTTATTATTAGGTTCCATCCAAGTTGATACAACTAGCCCTTATTACCTTTATACGCGACAGGAATGAAAATAATTATTGTTATCCATGTTGTGGTTCGAAAATTCAGAAAAGTTTTTATTAGTTACACAACGACAATCATCTTTTAGTACCGGTTGTTTGATCATTAGTGACGATAATAGTTCAGCAAAAGCAAAGATTTTTAGGTAAACGGGTTATTTGATTGGCAGAAAACGTAAAAATCTAGCTTTATGTTTAATTATTTCCGTTACCACTGATCAAACAACTAGCCCTTCGTCTAATGTTGACATTTATAGATGATGGATCGATGTGTTTATGATTACAATCTCCGCATGAAATTGAACTCAAGTAGAGGTAACAAAGTGTAGTTTTCCATCCATTTTAATAATTATAAAGATAATATACTCGATTTTTCTATTACATATAATTACTACATAATCTTATCAGAACGGAAAGTAGGAGGAACTGGAGCTATACTTAAAGCTAAATGATATATGTGGGGTATAAAAGCAAAGGCAGCAATATCCAAAAAAAATTAATGCAGTCATCGAGGATTACTAATTTATAATGTACTGAATTCTAGATTTTATAGGAGACATAGCCTATAAATTTATAGAAAACATGATTTTGGGAGAGAAAGATACATAAGATCTAGAATTTAGTACATTTTACATTAGTAATCCTCGGTGACTGCATTAAAAACATTTTTTCAATTTTTTGTATATTGCTTCCTTTGCTTTTATACCCCACATATATGATAAATATATTAAAATTAATATTCTATTGTACGCGTATAAAATGAAAATTATATAATTAAAATCATAATATATTATTATCAACATTTCATCAATTTGTCGAATATTTGGCGTATATTTAATATTTAATTTAATTTATGTAGTAATTATTTTGCTGGACAGTACACAAATCAGAGAGAAATTATAATTAAGATAAGAAAAAATAAAATATATAATATGGTCCCATTTGTTTTCGTGTATTTTTTAAACTCTCTGTAGTTGACGTCAGAGTCATGTGACTCTCTCGGTATATAGTTGCATTGTCATTCGATTCCAGATTTTCAGTCGCGAAATTCGCTTCGTTCAGTTGGGTCGTGCCGTATGATAAGTGGTAAGCTCTTTTTCCTTTGTTTTGTTGATGATCTGTCAACTATTTTTTCTCTTGCAAGTATTTCATTGTCTTGGAGTAGCGGAATTATCTAGATATCTTCGATTTGGCGTCGTTCTACAGAGAATAGGTAATATCACGATGTAATTATATACTGCTTATGGTCGGATGATATATAATTGCGTCATTATTATTTATTGTGGCACGGATCTTAAATCCGTTATTCACGCGTCTATTTTTTTTTTACGTTTTTTAGTATTGGTAATCTATATTTGCATTGTATTTGGCCTCTAATTAATTCTTAGTATGTGTATGAATGACAATGACGGCGGGAATGCTAATTATGAATAATTTTAAAGGTTAATAAATAAGGAAGCTTAGATTTTCTCAGATATGTTACCTCGACGAGGGGCTTAACTTCCGAAACGGCCAAAATAAACTTGAGTTGACAAAGGCCATTAATTTGTGTGTATCTTTTCACGGTCGCAGGATTTATTTGCACGTTTGTTGTTTGTCTGTTAATTTGACGACTCTACTCAGAGTAGGACCGACCACTTTAAAAGGATTCTAAAACAGGTTTTCATAAAAACAATTTACTCTCACGATTGCGCTCATAAGGAATACTTCTTCAATAATAAGTGCGGACCATCAACTCATGGTATTCAAAGATGCTGTTTAATCTTTATAGAATGAAGCCTGTATCGAAACTATTAATAAAATGAAAATTAATGAAATGTATTGTATTATTTTAAAGTCTTTCATATTAGTCACATATTTCCAGACACCGCTAAATCCAAATCAAAGCAATTTACAGCAGGTCAAGTGAGTCCGTCCTATATTTCCAGACACCGCTAACTCCATACCAAAACAATTTATAGCAAGTCAAGTAATTTATACCTTATTGTGTGAGATGTTAACCTACACTGTTAATTTTTTTAGAAAGTTTGTTATAAATGTAAACAAACTGAAACAAAGGAGAAACACAGTTATATATTTTATTAATATTTTTATTGATTCCTTGAAACGATAAATGCTTAAAGCGTACACTTTGTCATGATTATTTCTGCAGTCAAATAGTTTTTCTTATTCGGATACAAGGGAGATGTCTTCTACATATTAAGTAATTTTTTTTTATGCACCCGATTTCTCAGGTTGGAATGTGGCGTGGACACGTTTCGCCGATTTGATATGTAGTCTACGACATCTGGTGTTTGCAAGAATAAGAGATTAATCAGTCGCCTGGTTTGCAAAAAACTAGCCTTAAAATTACAATACATTTTTTCAGATAAAAAATGAAGTTCCTCATTCTATTCTGCGCTGTTTTGGCGGCAGTTCAATGCGTTTCCTTCGTGGATTTAGTGAGAGAAGAGTGGTCTGCCTTTAAGGTAATTTCGATTGTCATTAAAAATTTATTTATTTATTTTTAAATGTACCCACCAGTTGCGTTAATATTTGGTATTGGCACATATTTTGATGAATAGTTTATCTATAGAAATAGATAAAATAATTATCTTTGCTTGTCATCCTTTGTATGTGTTAAAATGTTTGGTTTTGTTGTCTTCAATAATATCAGAACAATGAGACTAATTTTAAAGTATCTGTGAACTTTGAAATCACATTTTTGTTTACGTTTAACCTCTGATGTTTGTTCAGAGACCAAACTTGTTTATCTGGAATGGGAAGTTATAGATTCTACTGCCAAATATTATTTTTGCATGAGCAACGCTACATAATATTTAACACATGTTTCTGATGAATTCGTTCCAGTCAAGGTCTAGATAATTTTTTAAATGAGAAATAGGTCATTGATTTATCAAAGTTGAGTTTTTTCATGATAAAGAATTTTTGTTTTCGCATTTATTGGAAAATTTGTAAATATGTTTTAAACAAATTATTGCGATGCAATAATATAACACAATAAAATTATAAGAGTGATAAAATTATTATTTAGTTAAAAAATATTACATTTTTTATGCAAAACTTAGTTTTTAATAATAGTTTTAAGTTCTAAAGCATGTAGATAAATACAATCAGCTGTGTGTAACTTCAATAATTACTCAGCATTAAAAAAAATGTAACTGAATATTTCTAACATTATGGTTTATACATATACATTTGCAGGAAAAGAGTTTAAATTAAATTAAATTAAAAATAAATTAGGAAGATTGTCTCTGCATATAAGCCAAAAAAAAAATCAATGTTTATTTTCATTACATACCTAAAGACAAATTTATATATTATATTAAAATATTAAAACAGACCAATAAGTTTACTGCAATCTGTTAAATCAATATTGCAAAATAACAATTCGACCTAGCAGCTAAAAACTTTTTTTTTCTTAAGAATTTATAAATGGCTACAAGATAACAGATACAAGATTTCAATAAAAAATATCTATGTTGAGATTCTAATAAAAAATGAATGCAAGAAAGCAACCCAAATGAAAACAAACTAGGTATAGGTCTTTCATATAAGCTATCAATTAAGTTAGTGTGGGTATCCTGCATAATACGTGCATTATTTTGTGTTGAGTTTACGGATATGCCCCTTTCATATCCGTAAACTTAACACAACAAAACAATGCTGTACCCACACTAACTCAATTGCAAGCTTATATGAAAATACCTATACTATGTAATATCATTTTAAAAATTTTGTTGTTGTTGTCATTTTTTCTTGTTTTTTTTTGCGAATCTCTGTTTTGTTGATCTGTCATAAGGTTATTCGATTAACAAGTCTTATCTTGTTTAGCACCAATTGTTATTGATTTTGTATATTATTTATTTTGTTTCACATCTAAATGTGTTTAAATATTGCACATTCAATATTTTTATTGGTTTTAGATTGAACATGGTAAAAAATATGAAAGTGAAACGGAAGAGAAGTTCAGGCTGAAAATCTTTATGGAAAACAGGCATAAAATTGCCAAACATAACCAGAAGTACGAGATGGGACTGGTTCCTTTCAAGCAGCGCTTGAACAAGTATGGTGACATGCTGCATCACGAGTTCGTCAGCACCGTCAACGGTTTCAACAGATCTAGCATCAGGTAGGAAATAATTACTAGTACAATAATATTTGTTTATTTGTGGGTGAGCGGCTTGTGGGCTGATATCCCCCAGGTTTTCTATAATGTCATTTAAATAATATCAATTGAACAATTTTTAAGTATTAGAAAAAATTTAACAATACAATTATATATTTTAAAAAAAAACAGAAAGAAAAGAGAAAATCTTGTTGCCGAATGTCTCTTCTCCTTTTGTTAATAGTATGCCTCGTAAGATCGTCCCTACAGGTTCTTTGTGAGTATAGGTTGTTAATTGTAAAAGTTCACTATTCAAAGCATGGCTTTTTTTACTCCCTTTATATTAACTCGTGGCAACTGCTTGCTTGCTTGCCAGCTTGCCGTCGAGAAAATTTTGGATCGATTTTTGACCCTTTTCCTGTGATCCAATCGAGCTGAAACTTTGCAAGCAGACTCGTGGCGACGATCAAGACGATCTATCAAATTTTTTTTGTTAAAGAAATAATAATTATAATACAATTTTGGATTTTTCAAATTTTTAATAGTTTTTTCAAATTGGAATCATTACAAAAGTTTGATTACTAGCAACAGCAGCCCGATAACGTCGCGGAATATTTTCTAAATTTGAATTACTCCGTCTGTGTACATAATAGGTACTTCACTACGAATTTCGAAAATCCAAATTGACTGACAAATGTTTTTTCAAAGCATGAAGTGTCTTATCAAAGCTCAAAACATCTGACATTTTAGAAATATATTAAATTACTGTAAGTTTAGTGTTATGTTATATGTTTTAATTCGTCTTTAATTGTTTTTATATTTTACAAAGAAAGGGAGTATAATAAAAACTTGTTTTTTATGGGTTAGTTTTTATTCACTTACCGATGAAGTATTGCACACCAATCTACAAGGTGTGGGTAGCAAAAACTTCAGGGGAGTCTCTTTCATTCAGTTTTAAATAGAAAATATTGTTTTCACTTTGGGTGAAATGTCGACATTTTCGGAGATAAGCAATATCAAAGTTTACGTTTTTTTCGATATTTCAGAATTATTTTCTCTAAACTTTGAAATATCATTTCAGTAACTTATATGGATATTAAAAATTCATTTGCAAAATTCAAATGTCATAAAATGACAAAAACCTTAAAAAAATATGCTATAAAGTTTAATAATTTTATTTGACTTGTATCGATGCGAATGAATTTTTAATAACTTCTTCATTTAATTGTTAATAAACTGGTTAAATTACTTTTATAATAGTCTAACATTCTGCAAAGGATGGGTCGGAAATATTGAAAAAAAATGCATACTTTGATGCCGTTTATCTCCGTAACTGTTGACATCCGCCCAAATTGTAAACAATATTTTCTATTCAAAATTGAATGAAGAAGACTCTCTGAAGTTTTTGCTACTAACTACAAGACACCCTATAAATTAAAATAAATATTTGATAAAAACTCTATAAATCATTTATTTATACAGTTACTAGCTATAATCCTATGAAAAATCACAGGATTTAATAATAATTAATAACGACCCTTGCCTGCAACCTGGCCCGCCTGTTGATTGACGTGTCACACTTAGGTGCCCGGGTCTCATTAGCGGCTAATCACCATCACTGTTGTTGTTGTTGTAATTCCAGCGAGTTATTAACGCCGAGAGAAAATTACATATGAAATTTTTTAAAATTGTTATTTATTACGACATACCGAGCAAAGAAAAATTTAATTAAATACATATAAACTTGGTAAACAAAGGGGTCAGACGCCCTTTATACGCGCTCGTATACAGGGCAATAAAATATAACCTAGCACATGGTAATTGAAAAATATTGTCATGCTAATAGTAATTATCTCACATTATACTACAGTCTAAATACTCTAAATATACATACATAATAATAAAAAACACGTCAAAAATATTTTATTATTTATAACAAAAACATTTACAACTAAATAGTCGTGTTTCAAATCCATATTATAGAAAGAAAACACCAAATCACACTTTGAATATGTTCATAAGTGTGTATGGTGGGCGGTAATGGGTTAAATATAATACATATATCCAACACATATAAATTTTAACATTGCTTTGTGTGTTTGAAATTTTTATTCTGGATTGAGGTAAGTAAATAAATATGTACAAAAAACAGGTCTCACCCAGAGTTTTCAATACACAAGTGGTACTAATATAGTGATGTTATGATTGCACAAGTCACATGTCAGTGGATTACTTATTATTTAATTATGTTGATTACCGAGTTATATTGTTGTTACTTCTGCATCTTCACAGATCATTCTTATCTTTCACGAAAGAATTATGATTCACCTCTTAACCTCGGCTTATATGACCCAGATCCTCTCTCATTTATGATCTATAATCGCATTTAAAAATGTGTAAAGTAGTTTGTGCAGATGGCTACACGCATGGCTTTTGGACTATGATCAATCGTATGATAACTTTATGTAGTGAATCACATAACATACTTTATTTAACTACTTGTGCCTGAAATGTATGTATAAATTTGGGATCTATTTCAAATTTTCAGTTGCGTACGAATCCATTCTGGATTAATCTAAAGAAATTTAATTTTAAGAATCAGAATGGTGAAATTTAATAAAATAAATAATTCAGTAATAAATAAATTATTAATCACATCTGGCGATGAAAAGGACTGATCCTCTCGATAGCGATAAAGTTGCATAATATGTGTGTAGTATAAACTTTAATTTAGTGAAAATTAAAATTATTATATTGCATCCTAAAGAGACTGCCATATCAATTAATTTACATCTTCTTGTTTGATGTTTGAATATTTAACATAATTTTTTTTGTTACTTGTAAAATTCAACAAATTCTCGGTAGCATTTCTAAACATTGAAGATTATAATATTTCAAAGGCTTCCGTTCCACTGATAATTGGATATAATTTATACATAAATAGACCATAACTAACGCATTATACTTTATCGTTTGTTAGGGCGTAATATTACGGCCATTTCTCCAATCCGTAATAATTGTAAATATTTTATACTTCACGTTAGTAGAATCAATTAAAAGTGTATAAATTATATCTTGTTATTTATTACAACTAATTGTGTTCGCAAGAACATATCTCAAAGTTTAATGTACTTTAAACATAAATCATCTGACTTTTTCCGGTATGGTCTTGCTTTCCATGTATAATTATCATACCGACTTTGCAGCGAGTGCATTATTTGTCACACTTTTTACCGTTTGATTAAAGTCGTTTGTGGTCGACAATAAGTCCATGTTTTATAAAATAAAATAACCATTTTTGTTTCTGTACGCTCTTGAATTTTATATTTATCTGACTCCTTACATAATTTTTCTGGTTATATGAGTGTGATGAGATAAACTGTGATTGTAAGATTGGTGTCCGATTGTAGTTATTTGTAATCCGGCAAGCAATCATTGGTGTACTAGAAATTAGAAATATTAACTCTGTTAAAATCAAATCCAATTGTATAATTATATTATCGTTAGATTCGTCACTAATGTGTACATGATGAGAGAGGTTAGATGTTTTATTTATATTCCGCCATGTATATACAAATGACGCTGTGTTAGTAGCTAATAGTGAAATTGCAGTGCCTGGAGACTAGTACGTCCAGCGCATAAAGAACAAACTCTTGATGAATGTTAGCAAAATAAAAATTTAATTTAACGAACCGGAATCAGAAACAAGTTATGGTGCCAGACGCAGATGTATATAGAAGTGATGCTTGAAATTGGCAAAAGAAGAACTAAAGTAGAATGAATGAAAGGTAATGAAAATGTATGTAAGATAGAGTGAATAATATACAAATTATTCAGAGATAATGTAGATCTATTAACATAGTCCATAGAATTAAAAAAGGGCCGATGAGATGGTTTGGGCATGGGAGGACATGTGAAAGAGGAGAGTATGATAAAAAAAATGTAAGGTGAGCGATCAGATATTGGAAGACGTATCTGTTGAAAGGTTGTGATATTCAATGAACAAAAGAAGATGTAGTACAAAAGTGAACGAGACAAGTGGCATTCTATCCCCTGCTTTCTTTCATCTGCGGAGAAATGGCATGCAAATTAGTTATATAGCTATGTAAAGGGTGTCTCATAGCCAGTAGTAAAAACTTCAGAGAGTCTTCTTCATTAAATTTTGAATAGAAAATAAGCGACATCAAATTTTGCATTTTTTTTACAGTATTTCTGACTTATCTTGTAATTTACATAAATATTAATTCATTCGCTCTGATACAAGTCAAATAAAACAATTAAAACCTTGCAAAAAAATCAAATTTCAAATTTCTGCGCGGTTTAATTTATTTTATTTGGCTTGTATCGAAGCGAATGAATTTTAATATTAAATATACCTAAGTTACATTCATGATACTCCACAGATTTACAGAGGAAAGTTTGGAAAATTTTAAAAAATGCCAACTTTGAGGTCGCTGTCTCTTTAACTGTTGTTATATTTCATCCAAAGTTTAAAGAAAATTTTATATTAAAAATTTAATAAAGACTACTTCCCCAAAGTTTTGCTACCAGTCACGAGATCCCTTGTACATGACACTATCGTTTTAAAAATATTTTTAAGTATTGAAATATTTTGTATTTTTGACATTATATGTTTAACGGTGATATTCATATTTATCGGAATTTTTCAAATAATATGTGTATGTATTGATTACTGTATCTGTTGTGTTATGTTTGCTGATAATTTAGTTTTAAATATCATGTTGCACAGCTCATTATCTACACATGTTCTGTACCCACTTTTGCATGATTAATCACAATGTGGTTTGAAAATGGTGATTAAACCACAGTTGTTTGTGATTAATCAGATTGCATCTGAAAAAACAAATGCTTTATTGCTATCAAAATGTAAACCATGAATAATATAATAAGAATTGTGTAAGATGCCTGCATTTACATATTTGTCACGCATTATGACGTCATTAAAAATAGTGTTTTATGGATTTACAATTTAAATCTCTGGTGTTTTTCTCTCTAACAATTAGATAATCAAGATGCATTGTAATGATGGTATTTTAATCGGTGACACATTAACTGTTATTTGAGATTTGTATCCGATAGCGTTGATGATTGGCAACTGATTTTTTGCTATTCGACGGGCAACTACTGGTACTAAACAATGAATATTCAGGGTGTACCAGAGCTAGCAGCAGAAACTTGGCAGGTAGATTCCTGCCTATATTATGAGTCTAAAATGTTCAAGCAACCATGACCTAATATCAATAGTTATGGAGAAATGCAATATCAAAGTTTGCATTTTTTTCCCAATACATCTGACTTATTTTTTGCAAAAAGTTGAACTATCATGACAGTAACTTATTTTGATTATGAAAAATTTGTTCGCTTTAATACAATTCGAATAAAATGATAAAAACTTGATATGACGGAAATCAAACCAGCGTGATTGATTCGCGACGCTATGCGTCCTCGTCTACCAAATAAAAATGCGTGTCAAGGGAGGGAGCGGGAAATTTAAAACAGCACATGAATCATTTTAATATTTACACATTTTATTTAATTAAACACACACAATTCTCAATTAATGCTTATCAATTAGAAAAATTATCACTAACTTAAAACTAACCCTAGTCTAAATGCAAGCAGTCCAAGGTCTCCAAAGTCTATCGTGTCCTATCACTCGATGCACAAAAACACATTTCACTATCCGTGGCCCTCATAGCCGCTTCTTCAAACTAAGCTTATCTTCGGCGCCATGAGAAATATGAAAACTTATAATTCTCCCGTACTTAGACTCTTAATCCGAAGGCTTAGAAAATATGAAGTCAATCAATATAAGATGATTGCTCTGAAAATTAGTATGTATAGTCAGAATGTAGAAGCAGGGGTATGTTATATATTTTTGTGTTTTACAGTAACAACATGTTGTCTGCTGCACATGCGAAGACGTACAAGGGAGCAACGTTCCTTTCCCCAGCCAATGTGGTGGTTCCGGACAGCGTGGACTGGAGGCAGAAAGGCGCCGTCACTGCTGTCAAGGATCAGGGAAGATGCGGATCTTGCTGGTCATTCAGTAGTGTGAGTTGTTGAATACTATGATGTGTCATATTTGAGGAACAATGTTGTCACATTTTCCATGATTTCTGTATTGCTTATATGTCAATACAATTCGTATGGACATTTTTCTAACTTCGGGGAGACTTCAGTCAATAGAATAGAAATTATTCTTTACACTGGGTGAAATATCAACAGAAATATAAATTATTTTCATTATAGTCCGACGACGTTTAACAAAAGATTGGTCAGAAAAATTAAAAAAAAAAATTTTGATGTTGCTTATCTCTGACATTTCACTTTAAGTGTGAAGAATATTTTCTATCCAAAATTTAATGAGGAAGTATAGTTGGAAGTAAGAAATACTAGCTATGAGCCCCTGTATAAAAGCAATACTTATTGGTAGTAAAAAAAATTCTGGTCTTCGAAATGAACAAGTCCATACCATTTTAGGGTACACGAATAAGAAATATTTCAGCCCAGTATGATGAATATTGTATTTGCACAATTATTTTATTTTCTAATTAAAATTTTTGGACTTTTATATTATAATAATTCTGTTTTATTTTTAATTATCATTAGACTGGTGCCTTGGAAGGACAGCATTTCCGCAAGACTGGAGTCCTCGTTTCTCTGTCCGAGCAAAACTTGGTAGACTGTTCAACGGCATACGGGAACAACGGTTGCAACGGTGGTTTGATGGATAATGCCTTCCAGTATGTTAAAGACAATGGTGGTATTGACACAGAAAACAGTTATCTCTATGAAGGCGTAGATGACAAGTGCAGGTAATTTAAGTTTAATGTGGATTCGAAAGAGGCTCTTTTGTATGTGTGACATATTGTTCACTTGCCCAGATATAGATAATCGGAAAATGTATGTAATTAATTCATTTATTTGCAACACACGATATATTACAGTCATGCTACATATCATGTTACATGAAGTAATTAGAAAGATGTATAGAAAAAATCTACCTAATAAAAATGTATCAAAGATACTCCGGATGACTCAAAAGGTTTTTTGGGATTCATTGCACAAGTTGATTGAAAATGAAATGCAGTAGACTCACGATGGTGTCACATTAACCATGTTGCAGAGTAACCGGGGCAATAAAAGATTCTGTTTTTTTCCAACTATATAATGTTGCTTAAATAAATTATAAAACTCCTGTTATGAACATGCAGAAATGCAAAATAGTGAACATTGGAATTACGAAATTTTGGGAATCCCCGTTAACGTATTTATTTTGACACGAGCTGGAGAGCACTCTACGAGTCTAATTGTTAAAGTAAATACAAACCCAAGTGATGTGTTTTGGATTTATTTAATTGTTTATACTCTTATTTTATACGGTCGTCATTGTGTTTTGTGCCGTATGGTGATTGTGTATTTTTTCACCATTTTAACAATTTGAAGTTGTGTATAAATTTTGCATCAGTGGATTATCAAGTCTTCTGTAATAGACATGTCATTTACATAAGAACACATGCATATGTGTCAGAGTTTTCGTCATCATAGTAGGTTACTATTGCAAAATTGGTATCGCTATTACTCGGAAAGGAACAGTTTTGGGTTCGTTTCTCGGTGGTTTTCAATAGATAGATTTTTCTAATAGGTTAATCCAATTTGTTATTAGTTGTTACTAGTTAATAGTTTTAGAAATGAATTGTTGAGTAAGTTGTTCTTTATTGCAGATACAATCCTAAAAATTCTGGAGCAACTGACGCAGGCTTCGTAGACATCCCTGAAGGAAATGAAGAGAAACTGAAGGAAGCCCTGGCCACCGTGGGCCCCGTGTCAGTGGCCATAGATGCCTCTCAAGAGTCGTTCCAGTTCTATCATGACGGTGTTTATTTTGAACCACAGTGCAGCTCTACCAACCTTGATCACGGAGTAAGAATTTGAATATTTACAATTTAACTTATACTTAAAAAGAGAATTTTTATTACAAATTTATAAAATAAACCATTTTTTTACCAAAATGATTTTGTACTAAAATTATTAGTGTCTTAAGGCGGTATATTCACTGCAAATGCATATTTCGGCATTTTCTACGAAAATGTGGGTTTTTATTATTCATTTATATCAGAATTTATATGATAGATTGCAATTTTTTTAGGGCGTTAACTTAGATAGAACCTTTGTTCTTATATAAAAGTAATAAACTGAACATTATTTACAATAATTAAAAAAAATATAGGCATTAATCCACAGGCTGCGGCAAAAAAAACGTTTTAATGTTCCCGGACAAAGTGTGATTCGTTTAAAATTTGTGTGTAAGCATAATATGTTTATGTAATATAATCATACATATAAAGTTTACTTAATTATCTAGAATCTGTACGTAGGAAATTAAGAAATATTTAATATTAAAAAAGATATCATTTTTCAAACATGCTTAAATATTTACGATTTTTGGTCATTTTCAAATGTTGTTTATTCATATAAAAAGATGATTTTAAACGATATATTGTATCTATATTCGCACTTTGAGTCTTCATTCACTATTAAAAAGCTAATTTTTTTTATAAAAAACACGTTAATTAATATTTAAAAATAAAAATTCTATAGTATGAAATGTGTCGAAAAATTACGCAGTTTGCAGATCACAATCCGCGCGCCAGCCGGGAGAGGCGGACGCGTTCATGTAGTCCAATCATTTTTTCATAAAAAAATCACTTTAAAACGTGTTTTTATGCCAAATTTGACTTTAGTTCAAAATAATATCATATTATATATTCGAAAGCAATCTATTCATCGCAGATAATAATGTTTTTTTAACTAGTTTTGTATTAAATTGCATTTCTACTCATAACCTAATATTGAACGCATGTCACTTTTGCCGACTTGCTCGCTGACTCGCTATGTTCGCGTTGATGTCATTGTTATTTGAAAGTCAAGTAAGATATTAATTTACGAGATAATTTTTAAAATATAGATAAATGGTTTTTAATTTTATTTTTAATTCAATACATATTGTTGTAGTAGTTTTTTGTTTATTTTAAATAAAAATTATTTAAATTCAATTATTTTCACAGGTGTTTTGACATTTCAGTCGGAAGTCAAAATAATATCTAAATCTGCTTATTCGACAAAAGTTTTAAATTAAAAAACAGTGTGATATAAGAAAAATTGTTGTTTACTTTTTTTTTACAACACCTAAATTATTGGAGAAATATACATACGCTTTTTTATATTCTAGACTTAAAACATTTAAAATTCTAATAATATTACGCGAGCATGACTTGCGTTCCCATATATTTTAAACGTCGGTACTCCATATGGTTGTCTCGTTTCCTCGCAACCTTTCAAGGGGACACATAAAAAATACGCTCTTGCAAGGTTTATCTGATATGACGTTTGTTCATGTCTCGATCTCGTATTGAAGTAGCATGATCTATCCGACACATATCGCCACTTTGACAGCTTGGAAAATGTATGTACCGCCTTAATGAATAATTCAAGATGGGATGGGGGGATTGGAGTGGGTGGTTGGGTATTGTACGCCTTGATTCACGAGATGTTAATCTTGAGAGTTTGTCCTCCTACATCCCATCTAACCAAGTCTAGTAATGCTGTCTTTCCTTTGGTTTATGAAATGCTGGGTGTGCATATGGTGAAGACTTTCACCATCCAAACTAGATAACATTGAGGGCGTTGGATTTTTATAAATTTGACTAGATCGGGCTCTTCGTGGAGCTTACAACGTCAACACCAAATTCATATTATCTTCAAAAAACTTTCTCAGGGTATTGTGGTCAAACTCCTTTAGTTTCTGAATGTCCACAGAGCTTAGGGTGCGGGTTTCTGTTCCAAATAAATTACAATTCCAAAAATATGTTATGTTTCGATAAATTTCTTGACCACTCAGAATCTTCTCATTTTTTGGGATGTTCTGCCTTGCATATTTGCCTGGTTGATATTTTGGATCCCATTGCAGGGTTCATCATCAGGACAGAATATTCTACAAAACTCAATCCAAAAGATGATGTTTCCTTTCAATTTTAACTAGCCATTTTTTATATTATCACAATTTGTCATATTTGCTTTAGATCTAGAGGGTTTAGTGTAATTTAAAGATGAAACCACTCAATTCTGTGATTGTTCCAGGTGTTGGCAGTTGGCTATGGAACTGACGAAGATGGTCACGACTTCTGGATTGTGAAAAATTCTTGGGGCGATACTTGGGGACTGGAGGGATACATTAAGATGTCCAGGAATAAGGAGAACCATTGTGGAATTGCATCGTCCGCTTCCTATCCACTAGTATAAATATAATAATATATACATATTCCATAAACATTCCCAAATCCGATTATCATCGCTGATCACATAAAGCTGTCAAGAACCGTGTGTAGGTGGGGTAACTTGTGCAATGTCCTTAACGTGTTCTGGGAATAAGTATTGAACATGATTGGTGTTTATATTCATGAAGATGTTATCATTCATTTTTATTGGTTGAATCTTTGCCAGGGGTCACAATTCTTATAAAAATAACTTGTTCAATTCAAAATGTGATATAAATAGTTTTAAGTTGCAAAAGTTGGTTTATCTCATTCAGTAAAGTTTGAACATTTTACATTTTAGTATCGGTTTAATTAGAAACTAGAATTATTATTAACTGTGACAATTTTTTAATATAAATTTTGATAAATCATACAGAAAGAAACGGGCAATTATCTATTCAAAAAATATATAGTCGTCACCGCGAGTTGTATTACTGAAGGTATACATATTGCTGGTAGACAGCATTACCAATTAAGCTATAATGACATTGTAGATTGTTGTAAAATTTTATTTGTAAAAAGTTATTTTCTGTATTTCTTAGATAAAAACTGTGATGTACTTTAATAACCTTTATTATTGTTTTTTCGTGAGCTGCTTTGTTTAAAGAATAAATTTTTCCGATGACGTAACGTAACCTGAACGACCAAAGCACCTACTATAAATAACCTTGCTAGTAATATTTTTGGAAAAGTTAAATACCTCCTAATAAACTAAGTTAAGGAAGAGAAAGGATTTAATTACATTATTTTCATTGTGATCCAGGTTTACAAATAGTTATTTTATTTTACAGTTGTAACATTTAATTCAATAAATATCTTATATTAGATTTTGTTTTATTTTCTACTCTTGAGTTCACTAACATTTTTGAAATATTGGGACACCCTCATTATGTTTTTAATTTTGAGATAAGGCGAACACGGAATGTGTGTCATTAATATTCTTAGTATTTTCAAAATATGCTTGTGCTGTGAAAATAGGACCAACTTGCTTGTGTCCTGGAGTGGGGCTCGAATCACTGACCACTGGTCACTATGTGAGAGTCGTAACCACTACACCAACAAGCTACTATAGCTAGACTGCATTCAAAAGAATGTGCGCAAAAAATATGTGTGTTGTTACGATGTAAAATATGAACACAGAATAAGTTTTTCTAGTAAGTAACCTTTTTAAACTACAAAATATATATTTATTTGGAATTTCATATTGAGGCTTGTAATAGGGGCTCGCCAGGCAACTTTCCCCCGCTTTCTTCTTACCGGACAAAGCTAGGGAATGGTCTTTTGATTGTGGTCGACCTATAGTTAGTTATTTATACCTTTTTCATTTTAAGGTAAAATTTACTCTGATTTCGTGGCCAAATAATTTGAAATAAATGTTAAAAAAACAATACAAATACAAAATAAATAAAAAATTGCGATGCGATGGCCAAATTCGCCAAAAATCATGAAAAAGGCCATTAACTCTGAAAACATTTTTGCGTATTTCAAGAAATCATTTGCAAAGCACCTATTTGTTATTCTCTTACAAAAAAATATTTTTTTTTAGATTTTGTCATTTCAAAAAATATTTGAATTACTAAAACTAAACTGTAAACTAAAATATATTGATTTATGGCGCACGGGGCTTAAATTTATTTTGAATTCTATTTGTTATTCAGTTATGAAAAGAAACCAAATATTTTTTTAAATTTTGTCATATTTAAAAAAAATTCAAATTATATGAACTAAAATAAATTAATTTGCGGCGCAAGGGAGTAAAAATTATTTCGAATTACGAATTACTGGGGCTAATCTACTATAAAATTAACATTTTGGGACTGGTGGGTTTGAACATTTTTTAATTATAGCGAATTTCGAATTATCGGGGTTTTACTGTACCTCTGTTATATTAACTTTATGAAAGTCACATTTTAAACCGCACGCAATATAATTTTCGTGATACACAATTATTTTTTTCGTTTTTCATTATGCACCATTTATGCACATACATTCACATGCCGTGTACTGCTACATATTAAAAAAATACTGGCCACCAGCTTTATGCAATCATGATTATGAGTTTTGTGTGATTTTTTTGTCTTTTTCATGCCATCAGTTGATGCATTTGCATGTCACCTGTTTTCTGATCACCATAACTAAATAGAAAATTCAGTTATAGTGATTGCCGCAATAAAAAAGATGTTTTCTATAATTTAACATTTTTTTTAACAGAGATGGCCTTAAATTGCTATCTTTTTATTTCTTGTACCACATGTCTATTTTGATTCCTTACATAATAAGGTGGGATTAAAACATGATTAAAATAATATTCTTGGTTGAGTTGGCTGTCGCAGTGTCGTTTTCAAAGTTATGTTGATCATTTTTAAACGTTAACTGTTATATAATTTTTTTAAATAAGAATTGTATGTATTGCACAATTAGATTTTGAAATTTGTTTAATTAATACTTAAATCAGAAAATTTTTACAAGTTTTATCATCCCATCCCAACAATAATAATTTCGTTGTCTGTCCATAACGTCTGTAACTTCTTTTATATATTTTTTTTATAAATAAATAAATACTTATTTTTTAGGAACCGACATGTAAAACAACCATCATTTATGACGGGTTACAGCTAGTTTAATACATGACTTCTGTCAAATACATGCAAATAGCAGTTTACTTTCGTCGTTTGCTATTAGGAACATAATAGGTGGGTATGTTATGGCTACTGCACGGTTAGAAGATTGCCACTGTGCTGTTACAATAATTTGGAATTTTGTATAAAGCAGTTAAAAGTTCACTCAATCTCATGTTTGATACCATTTGCAAAAAATTTGCGGCGAAGCGTATAAATAACACCAAAAAGTCACCGCGGATCAGATTAGACTGATGGCCGTTCATCTGGTTCGGATGGAAGAATACACACCTAATGTTTCACAAACTAGACAGGAGACGGTGCATTGAGAGACTGACTGTTTGCTAGATATCATTTAGGGAGACAGGAATACACCCGCATTAATTGAAATATTGCAAACATATATTTTTTTAATACTATCATCATAAGTCATTGTCAATGTTACTGGATGAAGGTCTCTCCAAAACTCCACCATGTTTAATAATATACCAACCAGTACAATAAATAACTTAAAAAAAAACATGTTTTTCTTAAGGTAAATTTATGAGACTTTCAAAGTTCTGGAGAATCTGTGGGCACTGATGAGCATATCTTCCAAATTACTTTTGTAAAGGTGTAAAAAAGTTCCAGTACGATCCTCCATTCAGATAATTTTCTCCAATTAATCCTCTTGAACATCATGAATTTGATGGTGCATCATTTCTAAACAGCACTAATTATGCAATAGTGACCGTTTTCCAGGTGTTCAGTGAATTTTCTATTTTCAATTTTGATATTTCTTTCACTTCTTTTCTTTTACTTACGCGTAGCGTCTGCTTGTCTGTTGTCTGCCGAAAAAACTTTGGATCGATTTTTAACCTTTTTCCCGTGATCCAATCAAGCTGAAACTTTGCAGGCAGACTAGTGGCGACAATTTATTCGATTTAAAATTTGTTAGATCATTTTTAAATGATCTAACAAATTTTCGTTTAATTTTTTTAAATAATTTTAGTATAATTTTGGATTTTTCGAAATTTTAATGGTTTTTTCAAATTGGACTCCATAAAAATGAGTAGGAGCCCAATGCGTGCAGCTGTTTCAATGAGAGAGGGAATATAATAAAACCTTGGTTTTTGTAGGTTAGTTTTTTGTATGTATGTATGTATATATCTATATGACAAGGTGAGAATCTATTCTGATACTAGCTGAAATAAAAACATATCATTATTATTATAAACCGGCACACATTTATATTTAATAGATTATTCTGGGAATTGTACATTTGACTAAAATAAAAATGAGTAAAAGGGTACTTTTCAAATCTTTAATTGAATAAATTACACAACCATCTACTTAAAACTATTCCCGAACACAGTCAATCCACTTAATTAATTATATATCAACAATCTTAACATACAAAGTGAATGTAAAATAATGTGGCTCATTTTGGCACAGAAACTCAAGATATGAACTTTATGAATCTTGTAATACAGGCACAGGCGTAAGATAACATATTTATTGGAAATCTTAGTAACAGAAATGGTTAAAGAATGATATGGCTAAAATTGTTATATTAAATACAACAATTGGGCTGCAGATAATGTGATGTGGAAAAAGGTGTAAGTACATATTGATTTTTGAAATGTGACTGGATTCTATATTAATGAATCAATCTTTGGATTCACGTTTTCTGGAGATGCAAGGATTGCCTAGTTATCTTTAATCCTTCTTGCACCTTTGTACAATGCAATATGTATAATTATTCATTGTTGGAGATGCACATTATCAAAACATAATATTTTGAGAACTTATTTTCTGCAGCACTAGACAAATTGTTTCTTCAAGATTTTATTTGTCAAAAAGGTAATTTTCGTAATTTTTAATCATTGCTGCGCAATACTAACCGACAGGAATGATATTTGTTTATTTCCGCTGATGAGATGTTTTATACTTGTTAGTACACTAGTTAATAATTATGTGGGTTGTGGTGGAAGATATTTGAATATTATTAACCCGATAAATACATACACACAAATCTTTGACTTTCCTTGTGCTTTTGTTATGGGGCAAAGTTGAAGGAAAGAAAAGGCAAATCCAAATTTAGATTCATTCGATAATTTGATTTAAACTAAAAAATTCAAATTTATTATAAGAATATGTGTAATTTAAATTATTCCGTTTTAAAAGAAATCAATGGGATTTTTCCATCGCCGATAAGTTGTGAATTTGAATAAAGATAAATAAGTTTTTAATTTTCAAACAAGGTATAAATTACAGATCTTAAAACAAATTGCTACAAGACATACATTAATGGCTTAAATTACAGTATACTTTAACATTTATATACATTTTTAATGAACTTTATTTAAACATCAAATTTTTACTTTAATTTTTTTAAATCAATTTGATTAAAAAATCAAACAAGAACCAATACAAGACAGGGCTAATATTTGGGTCAAGCTCGTCATTCAATAAAAAATGTGTAAGTACAAATTGTAAGTAAATCGGTGTTTAAAGATATTAAAAATATGCAATATTTTTCTTGATAGTAAAATAACACCAGTTGATTGAAATTTCAACATTTTACATAAATATTATGTCATATCTTTAAACAGAAAACGAATTTACACAAAGGGATTATTGAGATTAAGCCCAACATAAAAAAAAACAATGTTTTATGAATTTTTACTTAAATAATTTTATTAAAAGTAAATATTTCTATAAAACCAAAATAAAGATGAATTAAAATTATGTTAATAAACATAAGTGAAAGGCCGGCAAAATTATTTCTTCTTCGGTTTCTTGGGATTTCTGGAGCGACTCTTGGCTTTACACAGCGGGCATATGGGAGCGTTTCTGTGGATTTGTTGGTGACACGAAAGGCAAGACTTCATGGGAGGCGGTTGTTGTCTGAAAATTAAATATATTTTTTAATAACTTGACATTTATTTGAACAAATAAATAAAACTTGGTATATGGTAATTGTACCACATAATATTGCAGCAAATTCTTAGATTAGTTATTCCCAAGAGACTTGAAAATTTATAATTATATTTTCTGTCAACCAAGCTGCTTTCATACAAAAATTCATAATATGTACAATTAAACCCTTATACAGTATAACCCCGTTCATTCGAACCCCGATAATTCGAAATTATGATAATTTGAAATTTTTAAAACTTGTAAGTCCCAAATTGTGAATTTCATAGTTATAGTGCCACCACTATAACTTGTGCGAGGGAGGGCATCCCTGTCACCTAACAGAAATTGCCAGGATGTAAATTTATTACACAATACATAATGTACAGAATGTCTGGTGACCGGTGTCGTAGTCTTTAACAGAAATTTGGTCGGGCAGCACTAAAGAAACGAAGCCGTAATGGCGGCCGTTCTATCTGTCAAACTGTCAGACGGTAATATCGGTCCATTATTTGCTTTTTCAGCTTCGCAAAATTTTAATACTTCGTTGGCAATTGTTCTTGCACCATCCCGCACTGTTTAGGATGTTTTGGACATAATAATTCAGTGTATTTTGGTAATCAAGATGTCACAGCTTCCGAAATTGAACTGAATGACAGGGCGAGGGGTTATCACCGGGTGCGGGCGGGGCGAGTTTTAGTTCCAAAGTCGCCGCACGCCAAGTTATTGTCGTCATGCTCTAATTAACACCGATATTTCGAAAACGCCGGTAATTGGTAATTTGAAATATTTTTTAGCCCCTTGTGCAGCAAATCAATACATTTTAGTTTGCGTAATTTTTTTTGAAATCTGACGAAATTGAAAAATTATTGAGTTTTTCGCAAGTGAGAACACCAAATATGTCAATATTGGGTACTTTGAAATGTCGCGATCTTTGTATTAGCATAATAAACATTGCGTTTTCAAAATGATTTCTTGGAATATAAAAAATACATTTTTCACAAAATTAATGGCTTTTTCATGAGTTTTACGATTCTTGGCGTATTTCGCACTCAATACCTTATGGAATGCCTCTTTTCTATACATATTGTGTCGCGATCCCTAAAATTGGGGAATCCTGTGTATGCTTTCTTCAGTTGGCTGCCTTGATATGCACGGATAGCTTAGTTTGCGGCATTTGCAGTAATCCTCATACCTAAATGTGTTTTAAATTGTTTTTCATGTTTTTAAATTTGTCTTTAGTTTGATTTTTTTCTAATCACTATGTTTGTGTTATTAAAATGTTTAATTTTCTTTGTAAGATGTTATTAGTGACTTATCTTATTGTTTCAGGTATTTATTGACAATTGTATTCTATTGACAATTGTGTGTCCTTCAGTCCATTTTTTTTAATAAATATGAAGAAGTTTATTATTTCACATATATATAGATGATTGTATTTGTGCTGTGTGTTGGTCTGAATCGGAAAAAAGACGGAATAGAAAGTTAAAACCAAGTGAATGTTATTTATAATGGTAGGTATGATGAAATAATAAGTACAAAGTCACATGTAAAAACTGACTCAATCTACCACGGACAATCTCTGTATAGACAGTGTGCTAGCGCGGTCAGTGAATTTTCTTTCAGTTTTAAATAAAGTAAACATATTATGATTTACATGAGCAGATGTCATCATTTACGAACAAGATTTAGAACCTACCAAATATATGTGATAATGCTATCAAAATATACACAGTAACAAGTGTATTTATTTTGACAGTTAGAAATTGATAAAACCATTTTATCAAGAGCTCGGGGTCAAGCTGTTGACAGAATGCAGAAGATCACTGGCTGGTGCAACGTATAGGAAATATTATGTAACAATTTATTTATTGCATAATTATGTTGAATAGGTACCTAAGAATATTTTTTTTCAAAATGTGGTTTAGGTTTTTGTAATTTGTGTATTGGATTGATAAAACGGAGAACAAAGGAAGTTACGTTATGTGCTGTGAAAATTCCGGTAAAATACGAATATGTATCGTCATAATATTACCTACAATTTTACCTTTCACATGTTACTAAAAATAAAGAAATAAGAAAATGAACACTATGTAACGTATCTAAACTTTATAGGAATCGATTGGTACGCACAGGGCCATACCAAGTTCGAAAAACTATTTAAAAATTCCCAAAATATTTTAAAACCCGAGCGGCTAAAAAACCGAATTTAAAAATAGCTAAATATAGGGTGGGTCTCCGTGTTACGGTGGGAGAAATTCAGTAGAAATTTATAATATTTTAAGCACAAAGGTAAATTCGAAAGCAACAACAAAAAACACTTTTTCAGGAATTTAAATTAAAAATAAAAGACACTTTATTTAGCAAAAAACGATTCCGCGGACCGGCAGCGTAACAAGGTAAAAGTAATCTCGGCGAACTGAGGATGCTGAGTCTGCGGAATCTTCCTTTATTTATACTTAAAATCTAGACACAGCGGGAAATCAACGGTCAAAATGGGATTAGTAAGGGAGGGGAGAGACATCTCGAGAATACCCAGTGGCGGATGGTGGTCAGCGCAGCATTCCCGAGCGGTATGATCCGCGCCGGCCCATCCTCTAAACGGACTATTTTGCCCGCCTAGCCAAATTATCTCCCGAACGGGGAGGTGTACATATGTAAATGTTACGTCAAATTGAACGCCTGGCACATCCGCATGTGAATTTAATTAGTACCAATGTGTCCGGATGTGTCGGCGTTCATAAATCGCCTCAAAAAAGGCCGATTCCTATCTCTCGATGTATCTCCTTCCAAACTAATCCGATTCTTTATTTTATAACGAATTCTGACAGGAAATGACATGCCAGGTTTTGTGCACTTTTTCTGAGTTCATCTCGTGAACTTTCTGATTTTACGGCGTTGCAAACTTTCCACGCGCCGCGTACGTCTGGTCCATAAACCAGCGGCCCCCGCCAGGCGCCGGCTTGTCGCGTTCAAACGTCGGCCTGCCTGACCCCCGCCAGGCGCCGGCTTGTCGCGTTCAAACGTCGGCCTGCCTGACCATTTTAACGGCCTTTCAAATCTGCTGCGCAGTTATCTGAAAACTGGCAAAAAACATATTTTTGCTATTTAATTTAATCCGCGAGATCGGCCGTCATCCTCCACAGTGAGATACGTTTATTTCCGAATCTCGCGGATGTCCTAATAATGCACAAAACCTTATATCTCCAGTCAGGATTCGTCAGTAATAAGACCGCTAATTCCACTCATTTTATTTACAATAAAAAATTACAAAAAATTCTTAAAACTATTCAAGTTGTCGAGGCCTCGACGCGAGTATAAGAAATATTATAAACTAAATACATAAATGTTCAAAAAATAAACCTTATGGTAACAATTACACGTACACACACACACGGCCATATATTGTTATTTTTATTAAATTTAAAAAATTCAATTTTATGCCGCTGGATTGATCGTGTGCGAAACATCGATGATGACCTCTAAACTTTCTAGTCGTGTACTGAAGATGAGGTTGTCATTGCCGTTGTCTCAGCATATGCAAGAGATGCACCTCAATCAAAAATCGTCGCATCAGTGCAGAAAGTTTTAATTTTTATCTACCATTGTATTGAGTATTTGCCATTAAAATAATAATATTCATAAGATCACAGATTTTTCGGTACAAATTTCATTGAAATCTGAGGATGTGGGCAATATCTACCCCCCCCCCACACACACACACACACAAACAATAAAATTACTGATACAAATAACGTTGGAAATGGTTAAAAATATAACTGAATATAATTTTTTGTAATTAAGATGAATTATAGAAGTCTCACAGAGACGATGCTATGAATATGAGAAACGTGTGTGGAGGTCTTTTTTGTATGATGGCCCAGGGTTTATGAGCTGGCTTAAGTGACCACTCTACACAATGCAACGCTCACCAATTCCATCGCAAGAACATCCACACATTACATCAAAAAACTGTCTACGTGACGTTGCGGTCTGCACTGATATACGCTCTGTTTTTGTTTTTAGAATAACTCGCTAGATAGAATCGATAGAATAAGAATAACACAATAAATTGATTAAATCGCTTTGACTTTGATTGGTAAAACGACGCGTCTCTTGATTATCTATCCAATGACATGCATAAATCATTTAGACCAGAACTTAAGCGACGATGTGTCATCAAAATCGTTTTAATTCAATGTTTCGACATTGAAGTGTCACACTGGCTTATCCTATATACAACCTAGGAACAGTATACAGATCACCTGCCCACCTTTTCATCTATCCTGTGGCATATAAATGTAAAGTTATAAAACCTGATGTATGATGAGATGTAGAAAACAAATTGATTGTCAACAATGCCGAATGGCTTAATTCATTCAGGGTTGTGCCAAAATTCAATTCTTCCGACAAAATATATTGTTCGACGTCTAGTAAATTACTTTTCCCATTAAGGATATATCACAAAATCAGGTGATTGTCAATCTACATAATATTGAACATTCCTACAGTACAATGTCGAAACATTGAATAAACGTAACATTGATGACACATGTAAAAAAACACACACCAGCATAAATAAGATTTTCAATAAACCAACTATAATCCAAATTGATACAAGCGGCCCTTAGTTTATGTAGGGAATGTCAATATGATAGTGGGGAAATATAATTTTTATATTATAAATATAACATTAATCTTTCCGCCATTCTTGCATGTAAAGCATTTCTTGTAATATAACTATTGAAAGACATCTTTTTGACAGTTGACAATACCACAGACTAAAGATGATAGAATGGTAATACATAATAATAATAGGCGGCCCTCGTAGCCCAGTGGGCATGATGACTGGCTTCTCACACCGAGGGTTCCGGATCCGACTCCTGGTGAGGTCACAATTAATCTATGTGATTTTACTCAAGCCTAGGTTTTTCGTGATATTTTTCGCTTTTGTAGAAGCACAACAATTAAAATATTGCAATTGGGCCTCTTGGCCTGTTGAAGCGTAAATTTTTTTCTTCGTATGATTAGACCGCACCCACCACATATAGCGATATACAAGGTATTTCATAGCTAATACCAAAAATTCTACAGGTGGATTCGTGCCTTGCTAATGAGTCGAAAATGTTTTTCGTAATTGATATAAGTTAATGTAATGATAATTCAACTTTTTGCAAAAAATAATTCAGAAATATTGAAAAAAAAAACGGTGATATTGCATATCTCCGTAACTATTAATATTAGATCATGGTTGCTTGAACATTTTCGACTCGTTATCAAGGCAGGAATCCACTCGTAAAGTTTTTGCTACTAGCTATGAGACAACCTGTATTTTAATATATCGAGTTTGTAAAAAAACTATTAGGTACGTACAAAAACTTTATTTTCTGAACTGCAGACACAAATTGATTTCTGCATTTTTTACGGACGAAGAATGTTGGTAAAGTTGCCGGAAAACTTCTTGAAATTCTTTGGCATAGTGGGGGAATGCGCAGAAGACAAAATTTGGGTCTCTTTGGTAGAATGGTACATGCGCAATCTTCCCCCCACTACGCCGTAAAATTTCAAGATGTTTGCCGGCTACTGTAGCTGATGGTTAATTATTAGCACAAAATATTTTGCTAAAGTTATATAGGGGATTACAATTAAATATGTTATTCCGAAACCAATTGTAGTTAAGGGGTTACATGTAGTCAGGATTGTCAAAAAATCTATTTTTTTTTTGCATTTTCTTAAAGTAAAATGTTTCAAAAATATTCTGTGAAAATATCAACTCGATCCGGTTATTAGTTTTAAAGATATCCAATGATAACTGTAGGGCCCTCTACCGCTGTCCGCGTGTCAGTGCGGATGGCCCGGCTGACTGACAGCATGGCTGCTACGGAACGGGGTTTTTACCTGAGTAATTCTAAGAATAATATAAGAAATTTATTTTATAGTTTGACTTTTAGACTCAAGACCCATTAGGCTAACTGAAATTTGATTTAGTGTTAGTATTTCAGTGGCAACGAACGTGTAATTTTTATTCGATTTGCGCTCAGATGACATGTCGCGCACGGCTTGAAAGGACATGATCTATCGATGTAATTTGACAGCTATGCATGTTTGTGAATCGGCTGTGCCGCCTTAAGTATTGAATAAAGAAATTACAAAACTGTTCAAAAAAAATCTTGAAAATGTCTATTTTTTTACGTCTCTGACCACACGTAACCCCCTAAATAATAAAACCCAAGTCGTAATACAAAAAGTTAATTTATACTTATTAAAATATCTACATTGTAAAATAATATTTAACATAACAAAATATATGAAATATGTTATAAAGAAAAGTAAATATTAATTCAAACAACAAAAAAAAGGTTAGGTGGTAAAAGTATTTATATACTCTCCAGGCACTAAAAATCAAAATGAATTTTTTTTTTCTCATAATATAGAAAACCAATAATCTTTAAAATTGTAGGCACTCTATGATTTTATATATCAATGATTTCTTGTGTATAGAATCTGTTTGAAAACAAAAGTAAAAAATTTAAATTTCGCACCAATCTGCAAGCGATCATAGCTTCTTGCTTACACAGGGTGTCTCGTGACTAGTAGCAAAAACTTCACTTTGAGTGAAATGTTCTATAATTAAGGGGATAAGCAAAATCAAATTTTCTTTTTTTAATATTTCTGACTTACATTTTGAAAAATGTTGCACTACCATGAAAGTAAATTAAAATATACATTGAATATTAAAGGTTTGTTTGCTTTGATAAAAGTGGAATAAAATTATTAATACCATGAAAAAAGAATCTGGGTCAAATTTCTGCATGATTTTATAATTTAATATAATTTACTTTTAAGATATTTCATTTTACGATATTCCAACTTTTTACCAAAAATAGATCAGAAATATTGAAAAAAAAAAGAAGCTTTGATGTCGTTTATCTCCTTGAATGTCATCATTTCACCCAAAGGTAAAAAATATTTTCTATTCAAAATTTTTGCTACTAACTACAAAACACCCTGTATATAACCAAATAATTATTTTTATAAAGTGCACATATATGTACATATTTGGATATTAAAAAAAACAAGTTTTTAAAGTAATGCGGTTCACTTATATAATATGTTGTAAAAAAAAGCAATGTCTTCAAACAAAATAACAAATATTTGTGCTTAAAATATTGTCATTAAGATGTAAGGATAAAACAGAGGGTTATAAGCAATAAAATAAAAAATATAATAAAACATAAAAATTAAAAAGAAAACAAAATAAACAAAAAATAAATATCACACCTCAACGAAACAGTGATAAAATCATCGGCGGCAGACCTGAAGGCCGGCGGGGGTGGGGGCAGGTGTTGCGGCTGCTGCGGCGGGGCGGGAGGGGCCTTGGGGGGCGGTGCGGGACCTGGCGGCGGACCGGGGAATAAGGGCGCGCCCGCCAGAGGCCGCAAGGGTGCCGGCGCTGCCAGCATGGAGCTGCTTGCCGCAGAGGGGAAGCGGCTGGAAAGATGACTAAATATTAATTTGATTGATGGTTGGACAGGATATTAATATTTCATAATTAACGGATCTCAATTTTAACAAATAAAATACAGATTTTAATTTGACGATAATATCGTGGCTCAAAGATACTAAATGCATTTTGGTTGGAATCAGTACATTTGAGAAAAAAAATTTAAGTGCTTAAATAATTGCTCGCACTAGCAGAATCCACCTATCTATCTAATATTGTTAATCACAGAATCGGTGATAAACTGTAGCTGAATATTTTATTTGTAATAAAGTTATAAAATACAAATGTACAACATTGTCAGAATAACTGGGGACTAACTCGGGTGTGACAGGACTGCCTTCCTCCTCATGAAGATCGGGAAGTCGCTGGAGTCCGAGGCATCGTCGGCGCAGCGAGTCTACTTCAGCCTTCAACGGTCTCCAGTCCTCGTGCAGGCGCTGGGCTGCTGATAGTTTACGAGTTACGCTCTCTTCAGTCTGTTTGATGACAGTCTCCATCTGCAAATGTAATTAAACCTTACTAGAGTTATTTAAAGAGGCAGTAATGATAAGGACCATCTTTCTGTTTAAGAATCAAAATATTGCGTTTCTGTTGAAAGAAAAACGTATTGTGAAAAGTTGTTGATAATTTTGAGATTTTTTTTTGTAAAACTTTTGCGCCCCAGCATCATAAACACATTTTTTTTCCCATATCACCACATTAAGGGTGAAAAATTACTAATTTATTTATAAGATTCGGAACGAGTATGAAAAAATATTACAGAGCCAGAAAAGTGGTGTAGGTTTGTGGTTTCACACCCTGTGATTTTCTGGATAAGTATCTAAGCAACAATAAGTCATTATAACCCGAATTCAGAGTCAATGCTTAGATGATTTAAAGGTTAGGGTGCGCCTTAAAAGCGTAATTTTCAGTACAAAATAAAAAATTTATGGCGTACCATAACCTTTAACTGGTCAGGTGCCGTAGCACAGATCTGCGCTCCTAGACAAGTATGCGATTTCGGCCTATTTCACCTGTGTCTATGGGTTTTTAGAGCTTATCATTGGTTATATCTCAAGTTTTTGAATAAATGAACCCACCGGTGGTGTGCCAGAACGCAGATCTGAGCAAAAACTTTTGTACCCTCTGTGTGCCAGAGCGCAGATCTGCGCTCCCTAGACATATTTGTGAATTCGGCCTATTTTATCTGCGTTTATGAGTTTTTAAAGCTTATTCTTTGTTGTATCTCAAGTTTTTGAATGAATGAACGAATTCTATTTGTCAAGTAACCTCATTTGCCGTGCAAACCGGACAAAAAATCATTCCAAATATCGTCTTCGAACTGCGCATTAATTGTGTTATTTATCTGTTAAAAAAGTATTATTTTTAAATAGAAAAGTGTTAAAATTAAGTATTTTTATATTCTTTGATATATTTAGAACGAAAATATTGAAATACAATATCTTTAGTGTTATTGCTTCCATGGTTTTATTCGATAAACATGTGCGTACATTTCTGACAGTAAATTTCATTACTTATTTTCATAATTGAGCCCTTGCCCGGAATAACGTTGTATCCAACAAAACTCTCATTCCGAGAAAAATTGAAAATATGAAACCAGTTACAATTTATTACATTTTATATTTTAAATATAACAAACATATAATTCTTAACTCATCTCAATATAAAATAGGGAAAAAATGCAATTAAATTTGAATATATTGTAAAAAAACATGCTGAATCAGTGGAAAAACGTTGTATATGAAATTTTCACAAACAACGTTATTCCGCAAAACGTTTTTTATTTATTCTGCTTTACTTAATAATGCTTTTTAAAAGCAGCATGCTCATCTAACATGAATTCACAAATGTCATCGAGGTCTTTGAGCTTAGCAGCCTTATTGGCAGTGGATTGGAATTCATTGAAGTTAGTTCCAGGCTCCCTAACTGCATGATTTTTTCCATACGGTAGCTAATCTTCCCCTTCTTCCACAAAGAGTTGGTAGAAGACTATAGGAGGTCCATGATTCTAGCTCTGATTGTGATGGGATCATCAGTAGGTAAAGAGCTTTTACGGAACTATAAGTCTCTCGTACATACTATTACCTATCTCCGTCTGTTTGCTGAATATGGCGTCGGACATTCAATTTCTCAATACACAAGACGAGATGATTATTTTTTTATTGTATTTCAGTAACCTGAATTCTGACTGAATATTTATATTGATATTAAAATGGAGAAAACATCCCGGATTTAAAAATTTTTGGCTCAAATTCGACCCTACGAAAAAGAACGAGGAATTAAATAAACTTTTTGTATCGTATTATTTTATTGTATTATTTTAAGTTACGATATAAAGAGTACTATAATGCCAGCATTATTATCAAAAAGCATTTCAAATATCAATATGGATAAATCAATTGAGTAAAATCGGTTAACGTTCGACAAAATAATATTGTCACAAATGAAATTACAATATCAATCAGAACTGCCAAATCGTATACAACGTTATTCCACAAACATGTTCCGGCGGGTCAATTGCAAGTTTGATAATATTTTTTCTGGATAAACACTCCTTTCCTGCATCCTTGAACTTAATGGCTTTGATATCTTTCCAGTTTAAAACATTAGATGTTCGTTTTCTCCATTTATTCATGTGAATTAAACCACGCTCCACGATATTGACGCGAGGCGACGCCATTTTGAGAAACAATGTACAACGTTCTTCCACAAACCAATAACCTTAAAATGCAGCCAGAAGCCTAAATATTTTTTTCTTGACATATTATCTACCTTAAACAATGCATAATATCATACCCAACATAACTGCATCAATAACTCAAAATTGACATTTGTGTTGGATACAACGTTATTCCGGGCAAGGGCTCAATTAATGAATAAGTAATTGTTGAAATATAAGTAATTATTGAAGTCTGTATATTGAGAAACCAGAAACCGCAACTTTTTAGCGATTATTGTTGATTTTTACATGAATATAACCATAACAAATAAGCGTCTACAAAACAGCAATTGTGCGAGAAATTGCGCGGCATCCGACCGGTTAAATCATCTAAGTATTGACTCTAAATTCAGGCCCATAAATACTAAGTATGTTTTTATTAAATAGAGTTACAACAGGGGATGGAGAAATATAATACACTAAGCATATATTACCAGTGAAAAAACAAAGTAAGTAAAAATAATAACAACCCTTGCGTGACCGCACAGCATTACCCGCAAGCTGATTGCCTGTCACACTCTAATTATTTAAAGTTGTCATTCAACAAAATTATTATATTTAGATAGTCATAACATAGATATTGTTAGAACTATGTAGTAAAGATAAACTCCATGAATTCAAATCCCAATAATTCAAAATTCGTCATAATTAAAAAAAATTTTGACAAGTAATAAAAAAACTAATAATGCGCGTGACAGTTGTTCACGCAGACCCGTGTGGGTTAGTTATCCTTTATGCATTATGCGGTATCTTATGGAATGCTCTTTTTCTGTACATATTATGCTGCGATCCCTAAAACTGGGGATCCTATGCATACTTGCTTCAGTTGGCTGCCTTGATATATAAGGGTAGTTTCAGTTTGCGACATTTGGACTAATTCCTCGTACCTGAACATTGAAAATTGTTTTTCATATTTTTAAATTCTCTTTAGTTGGATTCTTTTTCCTGATAACTGTGTTTGTATCGTCAAAATATTTCTTTTTCTTTTGAATAAGTTATTACTGATTTAAAATACGTTATATTTTAACTTTGTAATATACACACGAGTTATCAATTATTACTATAGTTTCAAGAGGAACAGTCCCTGTTATCATTAGGTATTACAGACGTATCTTATTATTTCACACATTTATGGACAATTGTATTCTTAATAATTGTGCGTGTGTTGGTCCGAGTTGGAAAAAGAAGGAATCCAAAGTTAAAATCGAGCCCTTGAAGAAGCTCTTCATAAATTTAAAGATAAGTAAGCATTTCCGATTACGACCATTCAAACATAACGAACTGGAAAAAATTATTTGATGTTTTTTACAAGTGAGAACAGTAAATACATTAATATATTGGGTACTTAAGTTATAGAAATGACGCAAACTTTGTATTAGCATAAAGCCATGTATTCACTAGGGGACAAATCGCGAAACATTCCGCTCGACACGTCGCATCTACGCTCATGTTTCGGGGACAATGACGCGGTCATTTGACATGTACACACCGGGACTCGCATATCTTGTCGCGGAAATGTCATCCGATGAGGTTATGGATGACAGCTGCGGTATCTCATTTGGCGAAAACGGGGTTCCGCGCAATTCGAAATGTTTTTTTGGGTCGCAATTTCAAATTAACGAGGTTTTACTGTAGTAAATTGAATATTATTAAAAACAAGGTCCTTTTTGCAAATAATTATTGTTTTCCAGACGTCACGGAAATATATCGCCCTATGAGGTTATGATGATAGCCGCGTATCTGTTCATGTTAATGAGTTTATCGAAAAGTAAGAGGAGAAAAAAGAGGAGAATGCGAAATTATTAACTGCAAAGAGAAAGAAGGACGGACATTCTATGCGATCTTCGATCGATACAGCTCGATGAGTTCGAGGACGATTTCGTTTCCCCGCATTGTCATCTTGACAGATACAGCGCATGCGTATTCACTTGTAAACATACCACGTGGTACTGACGCTCCGCGGAATGTTGCAGTGAGTATGCTCGGGTACCGTGCGAGAGGTCGCGGAACAGTGCACGATGTTGCAACGTCACATAGACTCTATGCCGCGCGTGCTGTTGAGGGACAATTTGTCCCCTAGTGAATACATGGCTTAATAAATACTGTTTTCGAAATATACCAAAATACATTCGTTTTTCACGAAATTAATGACTTTTTCATGAGTTTCATGATTTTTTGCAAGCGCAATTTTTTTTGGTACCTCGAATTTTGAATTCAAAATAAATTTTTTTGGGTACCTTGAATTTTGAATTAACGAGGTTCTAGCGTACTAGCAAAGACTTGGAATAATTTCTGGTTTGTTTATTAATACTTTTAATTTTTTTAGAGTATGTTTTAATATTATTTGACTGTGCTATAATACAAATTATAGATGTGTGGTGATACAACAAGGTAAGGTAGGGAGGGTTAACTAGGACACACAGTGAGTGTCTTCGCCTATAAATAGCCACCAAATAACAATGAAGAGTGGATTGTTTACGTTATCAATGTTTATTCACATGGAAGTAACAACATGGTACAGCTGTGGAGAGCTATGGACACTATTTTTAGTTCAAAAAAAGTGAATAAGAAAGAGCTTCCCTCTCAGCAAGATTCAAAACTTTGGAGTAAATCATTTTAGTTCATTTTTTATGATTCCACAGCTGCTTTTATATAAGTATGTATTATAAGTAGCATTGATTAAGGCAAACCCATTCAGCTGCTAAGCTAGAGACCTGAGGTACACAAAAGTCAATAAATAAAGCGGTTTAATAATATAAAAATAAATATGAAAATAAAATTCTTCTCATATGGGAATGTGGGATATACATGATATGCGCCTGGACTAAAGGAACCACTGAAGAAAAACGTTGCCCTACCAAATTACTCTTAAATATGTTGATTAATGTTGACTCTAAAATAAAAAAATGTGGAGAATATGTCAGGGTTCCACAATCTGAGGTGTTCTGCTTTTGAATCCATTTGTTTGGCATGCTTACTTGCTTAGTTATTTTGCGTTAGACGATACAATATCCTTCTGCCCCAGCGCACAATTCTAACCTTGCCACATTCATACATCTTGTAGCTTCTAATTATTTTCCAGTATCTTATCTACATGTTCGTACCAGGTTTCCTGATTTCGTCAATTTATAGTATCATCTACAATTGAGTCATACATTTTCTTATCCTTCTCGCTTTCCTCATTCTGAAAACACTTAACGAAACAATTCCAGCAACCCATCTTCTAATTTAATTTAGCTCTGCGTACACTTCTCGCTAATTCTCTCATTTTAAATGGATTTAAACTCACCTAACTGGATTTAAATGGTCACATATGCACATAAACGACCTTATTTCCACTAAATGCAGTTAACTTTTATTTTTCCTCGCCAGCTCCAGAATTCACGTCTATAAATTTGTTGTCCAGAGTACACCGCTAATATGATTCTAAATGACATATCACACCACTAAACGAGGCCTCCACAATCCGAAATGTCACGTTGTGAGTAAATCGCATGTGAAGTTTTCAACTTTTTAAATTTCTTTGTCTCAACATTAATTCAAACATAACTGAACCAAGCCACCTGGATAGTGTTTACATAATACATGCTTTATAGCCACATTTAAATTGTGGCACTGTTATATTGAATAGATATTTTGAAAATATTTGATATTGCAATACAGCAATAATTCATATAACTTACTAATAGTACTAGCTAAAGATATTGCAGTCTTACGTTATCATAAATACTGATCAGGCAATTGATTTTGCATTCACAGCTAAAAACCGTCATTTTTCGGTTTGTGGCGATGTCCTAGGTGTGCGTTATTTCCATTAGCAATTGTAATAATTCGAAGCTCATTTGCCTTGTCCTTGTAAAAATACGGTAAATTTTAGTTTTTTAATTCTTTTGTTCCACCTCTGACATAACTCCAAAGGCCAAAGACATTTGCAATGTGCAATTAAGAATTATGCAGAACTTACCGCATTTATGTCAGCATGGATTTGCCTGAGCTCCTCCACGTGACTCATTTTTTCCTGTTGTAATAATTCCATTTCTCTTCGGTACTGTGCCAGGCATCTTCCTTCTTGATCACCTGATCTGACTTCATTTAGAATACTCCTTTTCAGGCGTTCCAAGGCTATAGTTTTATTCCTGCAGTAAAACATTTTAAATAAAATGAGGAAAAATTTAGATCTGTACCAATTAAAGAAACTGTATTAATAATGATAGAATTATGAAAATGAATTTTCTCCTTTAAGGCAGTTATTATGCTTGTTCAAACACGTCAAAAATCTTTTGAAGCAACTATGAATTGCGATGTAAATCTTTCAGTATAAATGATCAGGAAATGAAGGACATGATATCTACAGCGGGAGAAATAAACGATAAACTAGTAAATCAATCTAACTAAATAAAAAATATCGTGATAAGGATATTATCGATCGGGTCCACAGGTGCGCGCAAAAACACCCCAGGCGACAAAATATTCCTGAGAAATATTTATCCTGCCATGACGCTCCTGCATAAAACCAGTTTATATTATGAATTTGTGCATAAAAACAGTTCACAAACCCACCTGATATCTTTCATGGCTTCTAATTTGTGATATATTTCTCGTTCATTCACTGCTGTCATATTATTGTGAATTTTTTGCTACACTCAAAACATTGGTGACCAAATTTTAAGTCGAAAACGATGTTAAAAAATCGCATCAATCTTTATTATGCTGCCAGATCGATAAATGGTTGATAAGTATGATAATCACAAACTTGTTCTGATATCTATCCTATTTTTTGACATAATAGTACCTACGTGAGAATAAGAAAACATACCATAGAAAAATAAATTAAGTTAATAAAGTTAGCATAGATAAATTGACCAACACCCAACACCAACCAACACAAGCGGGATGGTTAAAACATGGTTAAAACTGCGTCAAATAGAAATAGTACTAACATTTGTGCGTTTTATTTTTTGACACATTGGTGATAAGTTTTATTTGTATTTGACCTCTTCGTTACGTTGATAAGATATTTCCACAGAAAATTATACTAGATATTTGGTTCCTAGACGATTATTGCGAGATGGGTGACTTACTGCCGGTATTTTTAATTTTTAACAATATCTTCGATTGCAATTATTATTCTTAAGTTTGACTGATGATAAATGCTCTAGATTCTATAACGTTGAACATTTTTTTAGAATAGTAAATTAAAAAAAACTGTAGATTTACATATTTATACATATTACATTACGCCATGATTCTTAACAGGAACATCCAAGGAACTTAATACCAGAACTTTGCAAGCAATTTTATCATCTTGGATGGGTAACCGGCACAGGCGGAGGAATCTCCATAAAACATGGGTAAATCAAATTAATTACATATTTCCAGTAGGTGATTGATAACTAGTATTTCTAGATATTTCTTGTAGGTTCATTTTAACATATTAAAACACAAATTTCTTTCTTATGGATTTCGCGACCGTATTTGGAACACTAAACATAATATTTTTTTGATAATTTAGAATGTGAACAGATGTAACATATCAGTAACAATCACACAGTGATGTCTTATAATTAAAAAATATCCAGACATAGTATATATTTTTTTGATACATTTCATACGTCAATTTTAAGGTAAGCTTAAAGTATGTTAATCTTATTATATCTGAACACACAACTTCAAAATCAACCAACAACAACAAGCAATCATTATCTTAAAAATACTCAACTAAGCCAATTACCAAATTTTCGAATGCCATAAATAAAAAAAGTTTGTATTTTATTTGCTAGGAAATACTTCTAATGCGTCAAATCACAGCCAAAACAATTAACACATATTTTTTTCAGTGGTATATTAAAAACATTGGTGCAACGTAGGTTGATTGGTTAATTTTTTCATGGACTGATTAAATCACAAAAATCTTAATCTTATTTATAAAATGTCCAAAAATTAATTATGTAACATATTAATTATGCTTGCATGCGAACATGTATGAATGTGGATGAGGCGTTGAGGCGATGAGGAGAGAGTTGTATGTCAGGACAGAAGAGTGTGGCGCTCTATCCTCTCTGCATACCTCCATGGGGAAACGGCATGATTCTAAGTAAGTAATTAACATACTTCATTAAACTATTACATGATTTTAGTTTTATGTTAGGCTATGTTTTCATTTTCATGCTTCTGACTGTATTGAAATATTTAATTTTAATGCTTTTTTCAGGTCTAAGATTTTTATAGCTCCATCTGGAGTACAGAAGGAAAGAATGAAGGCTGATGACATGTTTGTGCAGACTATCGATGATGAAGATCTTGAATTACCACCTCCTGAAAAGCAGTATGTTAACAAACTTATTAAATATTTATTAGTTTTAGAAATTAATGCAATAATTCGTAAGCATATTTACCAGACATTTTCTATCCACTTTTGAAGAATTAAATCTTTTCTCTGTCCTATATTTCCATAGAATTTGTGATTTTATCAGTCCAGCAAGTTTCAGGATAGCGTATCCACCTCTTGATTCCCCTCGGGTACAATTGAAATTAAAAATTATTCCAACGATTGTCCTGCACCAGAGCCCCAACATTGACATATTTCACATGATACAACCTCAGTTTAAGAGAGAAATTATATCACTCCTGACCGAAATTAATTTGAGCGTGTAAGACAAACTCTTCGGAAATCAACCTAAACAAAAAATTATACTGCCACAAAGATGCGGGTATACATATTTTGATTTGATTGACCTGGGAGCCTACGTGCCTATTATGCCATGTGGAGATTCTAAACTTCGTTCATCTTGTAGTCGCATATTGTACTGTACTTATTGTATAATGTATTAACGTTTACTGTAAAATGTAACTGTACTAATCACCTTATCCTAAATGATTATCCATTAGGGTCATTCTGACCTGTCGATAGTCTTTAAATTAAAAAAATTAAAAAAAAACTCTAAATGCAGCTGAATCATCAAAATACATAATTATTTATGTATTGCTTGACCACAATAATTTGGCGTGCGGCGACTTTGGAACTAAAACCCGTCCCGCCCGCACCTGGCAGTAACCCCTCGCCCTGTTATTCAGTACAATTTTGTATTTGCTCGGGAGTTGTAACATCTTGATTACCAATATACACTGAATTATCATGTCCAAAACATCCTAAACAGTGCGGGATGGTGCAAGAACAATTGCCAATGAAGTATTAAAGTTTTACGAAGCTGAAAAGCGAATAATGGACCGATATTACCGTCTGACAGTTTGACAGATAGAACGGCCGCCATTACGGCTTCGTTTCTTTAGTGCTCCCTGACCAAATTTCTGTTAAAGGCTACGACACCGGTCACCGGACATTCTGTACATTATGTATTGTGTAATAAATTTACACCCTGGCAACTTCTGTTACGCGACAGTGACGCCCTCCGCACGCCAAGTTATAGTGGTCGCATTCTAACACTGTCCATCATTAACGCTACCAAGATGCTATGTTAAGCTAAATGGTGCTGTTTTCACAGCTCTAACTCGTGGCCAGAACGACACTAACAAACTGACATCATTTTTGGCGGGTTATAGTTTATTAGAATTTTTTACACAATATATTTGTTCAATGAACGATTTATATCTTTGTGGTGACATATTTAATAATTAAATAATACACAACTTGGTATACACCACTAAATTTTTCTTTATTCACATCTACAAGTTTCGGGAACGAAGTTCCCTTGTATACTCAAGTATACATTGTATCCTCCTGAGGAAGGGAACTTCGTTCCCGAAACTTGTAGAGGTGAATAAAGAAAAATTTAGTGGTGTATACCAAGTTGTGTATTATTTAATTATCAATATAATTGTTTTATAAGGCCCAATGACTATAGCGAAACACATCAGAACAACACCTAGGCTTGAGAAAAACAGGTAGATCTATTGTGAACTCACCATTATGAAAAGCCAGTGTCATGCCCACTGGAGCATGAGGACCGCAAGACATGTTAACAGTTAAAGCTTCTTTAAATAATATAATTAATTCTAACCCTTTGCACTCGAAAGGTGTTTAGTATATTATTACTCGTTTCTCGATCAAATTCTGTGACTTATTCATATTTAATTGTACTAATATGATTCTGGTTCAATTATATTGAAAATTAAAAAACCCGATATATGAAAAATATTGAGAAATAACAGTATATATTCTTGCCGCCATAGCGGCGGCACTCGAATGATACGGCAAACCATGCATGGCGCCTCTATGGCGGCACTCGAATGCTGAGGATTAAAATATTTAAAATGCAAATATTAAAAGTAGTGGTATTTAATAATTCATAGATAAAGATAACATTAGATTTTAATATCCCATTCATTATCCTTGATTTTACAATCAGTACATGGTTCAGTCATGCTCTGGACACTCCCTTTGTAGTTGGTAGTGTAATGCCACCATACAGGAGGCAAACTCCTTTTCTTTCTTCAACCTCACAGTCAGCACCAAGGAAATAAAGATTTTTTTAAATCATGATGGTTTAATAAATTATTATGTATTCAGAATATTTTGAGTATGTTCAAATTTTTCAAAAACACAATACTGGATTTTATCCCTAGGGGAATATTGTTAATAAAGATATATTATATTGGGTTGACGCAAAAGTTTTGACGTTTCTGATGATGACAAGTTAAAAGTCATAATTGACACCAATCCACGTCAAACCACTAGGGAGATCGCGTTGAAGATGGGAGTCGACCAATCAACTGTATTGAGACAGTAATGTGTAGGGATGGTTACGACATTTCGATTTCACATCAATTTTCGGCTGCCAATTTAATGGATCGCGCCTCAACATGTGTTTCTTTAAGTGCTAGACAAAAGCACAAACCTTTTTTGCATCGCTTGGTGACAAAAGATGAAAAATAGGTTGTGTACAATAATGTCACAAGAAAAAACATGGACCTGGACAAGCCCCATTAACGACTCCCAAGGCCGAAATCCATTAAAATAAAGTAATGCTCTGTGTTTGGTGGGATTGTAATGGTATTGTGTATTTCGGACTCTTAGAGCACAACAAACAATTACGGCATAGTGATATTGTCAACAATTGGTGAAATGAAAAAAATATACCAGAATTAATAAACAGAAAAGGGTTAATGTTTCATCATGACAACGCGCAACTACATGCGGCGATGATCACCGCTTGATTACATCCCAATTTAACATAAATTAGTTAAATTGGGATGTAATCAAGCACCCACCATATTCTCCAGATCTGGCTCCTTCAGATTATCATTCATTTAGGTCGCTACAATTTTTTTTAATACAATAGAGCAGTTTAAATATCCCTTGATACATTTTTCACATCAAAATCAATGGAATTCTATTCCAACGGTATTAACAAATTAACAGAAAGGTGGAAGAAGGTTATAAGAACTGATGGAAATTATACTATTGATTAAATAAATAATAAAAATCGCCAAAAAAATATTTTATTTTAAAAAAACATCAAAACTTTTGCATCAACTCAATAGATGTCGCGTAGAGACTATTTAGAAGCTATTTTTTTATATGGGAAAGTAGGCATAGGTTACGATCTATTGTACGGCTGGCTTGATTGAAAATTGATCGATGTGGTAGCTTGTCATGTTTCGTAAAGTGATCACTTAAGCTAGCCGTACGGTAGGTCGTAAGCCCTTTGAACCTCAAAGAAAAAAGACTTCTATACCTATTTTACATACTAGTTTATACTACTTTCCCATATAAAAAAATAGCTTTGTTATTTGTTATAATTAGACATCTACAATATATCCTGATTGAATTATCGTGTTTTCTGAAATACTTAGCCGTGTATTATAATTTTTTATTACATTAAATTCTTGCTTGTCACCATTGCTGTACATTATTGAAGGTTAAAGAAAAGCCAGTGCACTCCTTTGTTCATGCTGGCCTATCGCGAGCGAGGTGCTGGAGCCATCATTCACACCCACTCTCCGCACGCCGTCAGGGTCACGTTGCTTTGGCCAGGGAAAGAGTTTCGAATCACACACCAAGAAATGATTAAGGTAAATTATTGACTTTAACTAAAAACTTCAACAGGTAAGTCAACAAGAAAGGCTTTCACACAACATGAAACTCATTTTTACGAGTTTAAAAAAATTCCATGTGTTTCTTTTATTCATTCATATTTCAAACAATGCTTTTAGATATTTAAAAAGGTATATAAAATACATTTTTGAACAAAATTATTTTTATCACTGAGTGTGGTGTACTTTTTCTACTAAAAAAAATGATCAAATATTTGGATAAAGATACCTACTCAACTGATACATAATTGGTTTGAAAGAAATATCAAATTAAGTTATTTTGTTTATTTCACAATTATGTTTCAAGGAGATTTTCATTGAAAAGTTGTTTGTAAGATATTAAACTGTCTTCAGTTACATGTCGTCTAAATCTATGATAATTTATTCTTATTGTTGCAGGGGATTAAGGATTTCCAACTAGGTCGGTACTTGCGATATGACGAGGAACTGATTGTACCGATAATAGAAAATACTCCTTTTGAGAAGGATTTGGCTTCTAGTATGGCCCTTGCTCTAAAAGAATATCCTGGAACTAGTGCAATACTGGTGAGGCGACACGGAGTCTATGTATGGGGAGACTCCTGGCAAGCTGCGAAAACAATGTACTCAAAACCTTATACCTTTTTTTAACTGCTTTCAGAGTTCTAGCTAGACGGGAAATTAGTGAAAAATCAACAAAACAAACAGACAAAGAGAGTTAAATACTTTCCGACACAACAAAACAAACAGACAAAGAGAGTTAAATACTCTCTTTGTCTGTTTGTTTTGTTGTGTCGGAATCTTGTAATTGATTTTTCACCAATTTCCCGTCTAGCTAGAACTCATTTGCATTTTCGTTCTAACATTTGCGTAAAGTGGATGACTAGACATTATTAAATCATTTTCAACATGATTTCGTCTTTATTTTGATAACAATTAATAATTTTACACTATTATTGAACATTAGGCGGCCCTCGTAGCCCAATGAGTATGACACTGGCTTCTCACATTGAGGGTTCCGGATTTGATTTATAATAAAATTTGTTTTACACTTTAAGATAACATGTTTATTATTTTGATACTGCTTGGGTAATATTAAAAAATCAATTACGAGTGTATAAAAGCACGTTTTCAAAAAAAATTGATTTACTTGTTTTGATTGGTTTTTAATATACTTTATCATTTTTTAGTGAATTGGTGTGATTTCATTTGCTTGTTGTGAATTGACTTACAATCATTACTTATCATGATTCACTTACATTGATTATCAATTATTTTAACACAAAAACATGTTTTAAATTTGTATGATTTTATTTTTTCAGGACAGAGTGTTACGACTACCTGTTTGAAATGGCTGTAGAGATGAAAAGGCTTGGCTTAGATCCTGAAGCAAAACCACAAGATCCGGCATAATTGTAAGAAATTATTAATACAGTAGAACCTCATTAATTCGAAATTCAAGGGACCTAAAAAAAACATTTTGAATTACGCGGAACCCTGTTAATTCGAAATTCAAGGCACAGAAAAAAAAAATCGTGATGCGACAAAATTCTCCAAGAATCGCAAAACTTACGAAAAAAGCCATTAATTTTGTAAACAATGTCTGTATTTTTGCTTATTTCAAGAAGTCATTTCAAAAATGTAATATTTATTATGCTAATACAAAAATCATGACATTTATATGTATTACTAAAGTACCCGATATTGATATATTTGTTGTTTTAACTTGCGAAAAAATCTTTTTTTTTTAAATTTGACAAAAGTAAAAATTATGTGAATTATATATTGGTTTATGGAGCAAGGGGCTAAATATTATTTCAAATTACGAATTGCCGGGGTTTACGAATTATCGGGGATAATCTAAAATGAATCATTTTGGGTTTTAAAATTTTCAAATTATCGGGGTTAGAATTAACGGGATTTTACTGTACATATTGTTATAATAATTGTGTTTCTGAATTAATCCAATTATTATTATACTGGGAGGCTTTTGCAATGTGACCTAACTGCCTTTATAATATGGGCAATAAATAACCCATTATTCCGCCCAATAGCCTTGATTCAATATAAATGGTTGGAATGGGTAATGGAAAATCAACTATTGCAAGTTGCCTCATAATAACTTAAATTCTATTGTTAATTATGTATGTAAATATTTTAAATAAAGTATATTTTTAAATGCATCTTTTTTATAACATTTCAACAGGCCAGGAGGCCCAATTACAGTAGCGAAATACATCACAAAACAGTCAGGCTTGAGTAAATCACACAAATTAAATTGTGACCTCGCCGGGAATCGAATCCACAACCCTCGGTGTGAGAAGCCAGTGTCATACCCACTGCGCTACGAGGGCCGCCGTATTGCGATATCGCGGGTGCTGGACGTTTTTTCCACTATATAACAATATTTTTATTTCTTATTATAAAATGTTGCGTTGTTTAAGCATCTACTAACCTAATTTCAATGCACTGCAAAATTTTAAATATTTGAATATGTTATAAGTAATGAAATTTTTAATTCTCTTTTATTATTTAAAAATACATAGTCATATTCAAAATGTCTGGGTTTATTTATTTTAAAACTGCAATAAATTGTAAATAGTGAGGAAGCTGATGATGGTGGCAGCGGCACTGAATTGGTAAGTTATTTCAATGGAGCAGGATTAAACCCAGCATTTAATCTTTGAACAATAAAAATAGTTTTCACTTTCTAATACTGTGGAGGATTCCCATCTTCTGTCACTGTTGATTTATAAGTAGTCTGGAAATAGAAGGCATGACGTAAAATAAATAATATTTTAGTGATTGCTACTAGTATATATGTAACTGCTCATCTATATTATGATTGCGCAAAAAATGCATTGAGTAGTGCATTGTTTTACCATTGCCAGCTTCAAAAAATGAAACGAGATGTACAGATTATTTTTAAAATACATTCAGATATAATTATACACATTTAATATTTGAGTCACTTCAAAAATGACATTTATTGAAAGAAAACGTCGATATACATATATATAAATTCTTAAGGGGTTACGTGTAGTCAGAGGCGCAAAAAAATAGACATTTCAAGTTTTTTTTTGAACGGTTGTGTAATGTTTTGATTTAATACATAATACCAATGTTTTACACTATATTTTAAGTAACTAAACCGAAAATTTCAAATAAAATTAGTAATACTGGACCACGATAGAAGCTCGATTCTTGACCCCTGTCTTGCAAATAGTGCCTCGCGGTGTCCATCAGTGCTTCTTAGTGGTTTATCTAAATTTAATGAAATAAAAAAAAATTAGTAGTTCAATAGTTAATCTTGTGCTTAATCGAAGCTTTTTTATTTTTTCAAATTTAACAAAATGGCGGTCTTTAAAAGCTTAATTATGAATTTTGAGGGAAAAAAATCACTCATTTATTATTTATAAAAAAAAAGTTTAAGTAAAAAGAAAAAAATCCTTAGATTAAGCACAAGCTTTTAATGCCTAAAATATGATGTTTAAATTTCATTTAAATCTGTCAAGTAGTTTTTAAAATATCGTGGACACCGTTTTTGAAAACGTTATTTTGAGAAAAACGCGTTTAAAGTTTTATGCTTAAATAATTAATACTAATACAATTTAAAAAATTACTTACGTAGAGTCGTCTATTTCTGGTACATATAATAGATCTTCTGCCGATGTGTAAGCCTCCAAGTTGTCGATTTGTTTTTGTCTGCGTCTCATTTTGCCTTCTCGAGTGACCTGATTTGCACGTTGGTCAGCAATCTTTATGCGCTCTATATCGAGTTTTTCAGCATACCGGTGTGCATTAGGTCCATAATTTAATCATATTGCATTCTTCTTCTTCTCCACAACTACCTATCGACTGCTCGGTTTCACTACCACTGAAATACTAACACTAAATCAAATCTCAGTTAGCCTAATGGGTCTTCTGTCTAAAGGCAAAAGTATAAAAGAAGTTTCGTTCATTATTCTTAGAATTACTCAGGTAAAAACCCATTCCGTAGCAGCCGCGCTCTTCAGTCAGCCCGGCCGGCTTTATTGCCGTCCGCGTGTAAGTACGGACGGCAATAGAGGGCCCTACAGTTATCGTTAGATATCTTTAAAACTAATAATCGGATCGAGTTTTGAGAGAGGATATTTTCACACAATATTTTTGAAACATTTTACTTTAAGAAAATACAAAAAAAAAATGATTTTTCGAAAATCCTGACTACATGTAAGGGGGTATTCTAGTCTAGAAATTTTAAAAAATCAAATATTTTTTTTGTATATTTCGTAAGTTTAGACATTCAGAATTACATCCTCAAAGGAATTTTTCAAAATTCCAATTATTTACCGAGATACAGCGATTTCGATGGCGCGGCAAGTAACCGGAACAAACCGAACAATAGAGGGGGCGACGTTGCCGACTACCTGCTGATAGATTACCTCATAAAACCTTTCTTATATACTATACCTAAATAATGTATATTTAACTGAAGGTCATATTAACGTATTTTTTTAAAAATCTTTTCGTTCTACTATTTAGTTGGAGAGAATATTATAGTTTTTGTGGAAAATGGATAAAAAAGTTCAAAATACATATGGTGCTAAGCGTGCATATAAAAAGACGAAAAGACAATTTAGAGGTAATCAACATACTGTAGAAGAAGAAATAAGTTTCACTAGTGCATCCGCATCAAAATTGAAGAAATCGGGTGACGAAGAAATTATAATAGAAAAAAATTATGGCTATTGCATTTTAGAATTTTTTATCTATTTTTATACCTCTTTCATTATTAATTCTGTGTTCTACATGTAAGCAAAATATAACATTTTCGTTATACGTCAAAATATAAAAATCGTTGAATTCTTTAATATGGACTTTTGCTCTGAAACACACAATGCAGGAACGCGGACCATTGAAATTGCTATTTTTCTCGCTGTTAGTATTTGTTCCACACAAAATGGCGAACGGCAACGATTTAGCGGATTTGTAAATAGGGAAGTTGCACGATCCGACGCCTTGCCGCGGACACGCGAGTTTTGACAGATTTTAATCAATAATTAATTAATTAAAAAATTAAAAAATTAAAAAATTAAAAAATTTTAAAAATTTAAAATATTTAAAATATTTGAAAAATTACAAAATTTATATTTCTACACTTTTATCACATTTTACTGAACAGGAAAGAGATTTTAAATAAAACACAGGTTCAGACTATACAAAACGGTGCACTGAACCAGGAGAGTGACGGACATTACGACCGATAAAGCACAAGAAAAAGCGAGAATTTCACACAGCCTGGTCCATTTCACCTTCCTTTATTTATACCAAAAAAATAGACATAACGGGATTTTAACGGTCATAATAGGATTAGTCTTGGGGGGGAGATAAATCTCGAGATGGTGCAGTAGCGGAGAGTGATGGACCACTTGCATCCGCACGGAAAAGAGTCGCAGGCGCGTGTAATACCGTGCCGCTGTAGTGCTTAGACGGCGCGTTTGGCTCGTCTATCTAAGATTGCTCTCGTTTGGAGAGAGGTACATATATATAAATTATATCATTTTGGGCGTCTGACACATCCGCATATGAATTTAATTATGACTAATGTGTCCGGATGTGTCAGCGACCGTAATTCGCCTCAAAAGTGTCGAATCTTATCTCTCGACATATCTCCCTCAAACCCAATCCGATTGTTTATTTTTTAGTGAATCCTGACAGGAAATGACATGCCGAATCCAACGGTATACGACATGCCAGGTTTTGTGCATTTTTTAAAAAATTCATCTCGCGAATTTTTTCGTATTACGGCCCGGACGCCCTTCACGGGACGCCGGCGTGTGGTCCATAAACCCAGCTTCACCGTATTGGATGCCGCGTGAGGGGTGCGCGCGCTGTTTCGGGCTCCCTTTCAGACGGCTACCTGCCAATCTATTGCGCAGTTAGAAAAAGAAATGTAAAAAATGTATATATTTAATGTTATTTGTAATCCGCGAGATCGTCGTCATCTTCCAAAAATGAGATGCGCGTCTCGCGAGTTGTCTGTATGCACAATCCCTGTTATCTCCCGTCAGTATTCAGAATTAATAAGACCGCCAAAACCCAGTCAGTTTATTTTTCAAAAAACACAGAATAAAAATATTTAAAAACATACAAAAGGTAATAACTTATACAAAAGGTACTTAATTCTAACCAAAACATATAAGTTATACAAAAAATACTTAATCTAACAAAACATACAAGTTTGCAAATGATTTTGGGGCCCCAAAAAAAAAATATATTATTCACAAATTGTCAGAATATTAAAATTATCATTGTCTTTTGACACACAAATATTAAAATACACACATTTTTATTCATTGTTTTTATGTCATTATCTACTGAGGGCCGCCTGTTGCGTTCCCATGCGTAACACTCCCCTCATTCAGTAATACTGAATCCTGAAGGCAGCATGGGACGGCTGGCGGCTGTCTGATGTCTTCTAAGTAGCCATCTCTCTGCTCTGGTTCCGGCTCGGTTGGTAGGACGATAATCTTCGTGACCGGCCGGACGTAATCGCCCGTAGCGGTCCTTATGCGCCCCTTGCGCACTTGGCCGTCTGCGGCAGGTTTGCGTTGTAGGATCGCATCCGAAACACAAAATGATTCTCACGCATATCGTTCTTGGTGACTTCCGGTCCCGGGTGATTATTTTTCTTGTGATGATGCCGTATCAGTAAGAGTGTATACGGATGTCCACCGTCTAAACAATCGGCTCTCTTAGACCTTTAGGTATTTCCGCGGCGGTCGCCGCCAGCTGCGAACCATTCTCACTATTCCATGTGAATCTAAATGTGACGTCACCGTGTACAGTCGTCCATTGCGGGGTGGGGTCTCCCCCCGTCGAAAAAATGCCAATTCTTGGCCAAAGGCGTCCGCCTGGGCTTGTAAGACCCAGACGAGCTCCACCTCATATATTTCAGCGGCCGGTAAATCAGCACTATAGATTTTATATTGCGCTCTCGGCAATTATTTATAAATTTCAATTTTAATTTGGTCCCACATAACACCTAACACACATTCTGTCGTAGTGTCGGGGCCTATTATATGGACCTGTTTGATGGTCCTCAAACGCGGTGCTATGTGCTCTAGCACGGCGGGGTCGTCGGATGCCCAATTTTCTAGTTACATCTCGCCCCTACTCAGTATTTCAGTCACTTCTCGGACTCGGGTTACTGTCTCCTCGGTTGTGTCTACTACATCCAGTAGCTCGTACATATAAAATTTCTCCCGTATCACGGCCGCAGCCGCCGGATAGTACGCCGCACTGACGTCAGCTATTCGGTTCCTGATGTATTGGGCACAGGTTGGAAAACACGTCGCGCCGAAAATCATTGACATCATTCAGTACATTTTCGGTTCGCAGTCCGGTTCTCTCAATAAAACAATTGAGCATTTTTCGCTCTTAAAAACATCTTGTTTATCCGCGGCGGGCGCATTTTTTTCTAACGAAGACCGAAAAAATATTTCGCATCTGTATCTCCTCGCCGCGTCAAACACTATATGTACTTGTTCCGGTTTTTTGTGGATTCAAAATTGTAAATGTAGTAAATACCACTGGTGGTCGCCCAGCGCGGCCACCTCTTGATCCTTCAGCACGCATGCATAATTCCGGTTGTATTCCATACCATATATTAAATTCATTAAATATTAAATTTTAGCCTATATGCAATCGCATAGGCCCGGTCTTTTTATTTTGCGTTCAATCCCTTTCAGGCGATTGAGAGCGCACTGCAGACTCGGTGGCAGATATGTGTCATCCTTTTTACTTAGGAGATCATTTTTCTAGAACCAATCGGTTCTACGCCTTGTGGTGGCAAAATAATTTATATCAAATATTTTTATCAGCGTGCACGTCGTCTGAATCCACGCGTGCCGCCGTCGTGATCCCTTACGAATCGACTGCCAAACGGGCCTCGACCTTTTCTAGATCGTCGTTCGCAGGACTTTGGTTCTAAAAAACCGCAAAGACGGGCGCTCCCACAATCGAGCGGCCCGCGACCACGTCATTTTTATTTAGCTCAGTGCTGTTTGCGAGATGAAATTCTCGATATCGGCTGTTATCGCACGCATTTCTTGCGTCGTAATCAGACCGCGTTGTTTATTTTAATTAAAATCTTCTGATTGACAATTTTAGGCGTTCGCGGCCCACCAGCCCGCCTCTAGTTGGATCCATAAACTGAGGCGGAAGGGCTAAATATCACGAACTTAATTGGCCCGCAGCAAACATTTTGCTATCCCGGCTGCCCTTTATAAAAATTCACCTTTTTTGATGATATTCACTGCACAGCCCGACGCACTATGAAGACGAAGTTCACCGCCTGGTCCCCGCGCGCCGATGTCTTGTGCCAGTTTTAAAATTACATAATTAAAAACAATATAATTGGGTTATCGCCGAACCCTTATCGCACAACGCAAATGTTTTAATATGCCCCGTGGGCCCCTCATAGTCACTGGAAGCACTATTAATAACACATAAAAAATAACAAATAATTTTTAACCACTCACAACTTTTGTCCGTAATATCGAGGGGCCGTTGTGTGAGGTCATAGTATGGGCCGCCGTCTGTTACGCTGACTCTTTGAACGAGCCGCGCGCGGCGCCCGCCAGCGCGGCGCCTATTGCCGGTCTTCGCTTTCGGCCGCGGCCAGAGCTCCGTGAAGCAATACATGATGTCTCGACGTGCATCCATTTACACCGCATTTCCATTCTAGCGGGTCTCCCGAAAATTCTGGCAAGTCTTTGGCATTCGATTGCCTCGCCATCAATGCCGCCATTCGCGGCTCATCTTGCGTCGGCTCGTATCGCAGGCTGTCGTTCGAGCGTGTAGATCGGATGGCCTCGGCCACCACGTCCGTCATCCGTCCGAACCAGTCTGTCGCAGGAATCCCGTCCCCGCTTGGTATGTGAGGGCCGCCGTGTGATGGCCCGCCCTCGGCATTTTTATCCCGGCGATCCGCTGTCTGCTCGGGATAATTATCCGATGAAATCGACATCGGCTCCGCGCGGCTCCTTGTGGCGGAGCCCGCGCTTTCGGTTGTACGGTGCCCCGCCGCGCTCGCGGCGGTGGCGCTGGCCGCGCCCGGTCCTCCGTGCGCGGTCCCGGGTTCACTCCCCGATGCCGCAACCCTTGTGAGTGTGAGTGCTCTCGCGTAATTTTTCTCGTGCTTGTCCTGAAGCTCTTGTAGTTGTCGCCTATGGTGGCGATCTTGCCGGCGCATCTCGGCCCTGAGCGCTGCGATGGCCGCGCTTTCCGATGTGGGCGCCGCCGTCTGCCCCGCGCTCCCGGGCGGAGAATCCTGCTCCATGTTGGATGCTGCGTTCTCCTCGTCCGATGATGCTGCCTGACTACGAGCGTCTCCTTCCTCAGATGTCTCGACTCGCGTTCCCGATCTTAAACCCGATCGCGACATTTTTGATCCGCGGCGATTTTTTACGGCAATCGAAAATCGCAATCCGTCTCAAGAAGGACCAGCTGTTCCACACAAAATGGCGAACGGCAACGATTTAGTAGATTTGTAAATAGGGAAGTTGCACGATCCGACGCCTTGCCGCGGACACGCGAGTTTTGTGAGATTTTAATCAATAATTAATTAATTAAAAAATTAAAAAATTAAAAAATTAAAAATTTTAAAAATTTAAAATATTTAAAATATTTGAAAAATTACAAAATTTATATTTCTACACTTTTATCACATTTTACTGAACAGGAAAGAGATTTTAAATAAAACACAGGTTCAGACTATACAAAACGGTGCACTGAACCAGGAGAGTGACGGACATTACGACCGATAAAGCACAAGAAAAAGCGAGAATTTCACACTGCCTGGTCCATTTCACCTTCCTTTATTTATACCAAAAAAATAGACATAACGGGATTTTAACGGTCATAATAGGATTAGTCTTGGGGGGGAGATAAATCTCGAGATGGTGCAGTAGCGGAGAGTGATGGACCACTTGCATCCGCACGGAAAAGAGTCGCAGGCGCGTGTAATACCGTGCCGCTGTAGTGCTTAGACGGCGCGTTTGGCTCGTCTATCTAAGATTGCTCTCGTTTGGAGAGAGGTACATATATATAAATTATATCATTTTGGGCGTCTGACACATCCGCATATGAATTTAATTATGACTAATGTGTCCGGATGTGTCAGCGACCGTAATTCGCCTCAAAAGGGTCGAATCTTATCTCTCGACATATCTCCCTCAAAACCAATCCGATTGTTTATTTTTTAGTGAATCCTGACAGGAAATGACATGCCGAATCCAACGGTATACGACATGCCAGGTTTTGTGCATTTTTTAAAAAATTCATCTCGCGAATTTTTTCGTATTACGGCCCGGACGCCCTTCACGGGACGCCGGCGTGTGGTCCATAAACCCAGCTTCACCGTATTGGATGCCGCGTGAGGGGTGCGCGCGCTGTTTCGGGCTCCCTTTCAGACGGCTACCTGCCAATCTATTGCGCAGTTAGAAAAAGAAATGTAAAAAATGTATATATTTAATGTTATTTGTAATCCGCGAGATCGTCGTCATCTTCCAAAAATGAGATGCGCGTCTCGCGAGTTGTCTGTATGCACAATCCCTGTTATCTCCCGTCAGTATTCAGAATTAATAAGACCGCCAAAACCCAGTCAGTTTATTTTTCAAAAAACACAGAATAAAAATATTTAAAAACATACAAAAGGTAATAACTTATACAAAAGGTACTTAATTCTAACCAAAACATATAAGTTATACAAAAAATACTTAATCTAACAAAACATACAAGTTTGCAAATGATTTTGGGGCCCCAAAAAAAAAATATATTATTCACAAATTGTCAGAATATTAAAATTATCATTGTCTTTTGACACACAAATATTAAAATACACACATTTTTATTCATTGTTTTTATGTCATTATCTACTGAGGGCCGCCTGTTGCGTTCCCATGCGTAACAGTATTTTCAATGAAGGTTTTATACCCATTCTAAAAATACTAAACGTTATGGGAATCACGATTGGTCCAGAAGCCCATGCGTTCACTGGGAAACGGGACGAAGTTCAGATCGAACGCTCTGAAATCCGAGCTTCGGATGCTTCAAATGCTGCTCGTCTACAAGAAAGAACTTCAGAGAATGAACATTTTGAAGTGGAGAAAGGTCCATTGTATGAAGCAGGAATCGCCGATTAAAAATATGCAAGTATACTGTACTGAAACTTTACTCAAAACTTTAAATGCGTTTTTCTAGAAACTTCATTTTTCAAGCTGGCGGACATGATATCTCAAGTTCTAGTAAACCGATTTATTTAAATTTTTGTGTAAACCTTCTCTATACGTCCCTCTATAGCCCCCACCAGATTAAAATCAAATTTTTTATTTTTATTATATAAAAAAAAAATGATCTAAAAAAAACGCGAAAAAATGTGTTTTTTTTTTCAAAAGGCCGCCATTATAAATTTTTTTTATTTCTCCGAGGTAGGGGCGATAGTGACATCTTTACTAATTAAGAATCCGTTAGAATTTTTTGTTTCAGATGACCACAAGTGTTGGAACCATGTCCGCCAGGACATCCCTTTTTTGGACCCCCCACTATAAATAAACGAATCATAAAAAAATGTATACCAAAAATATTATTTGTTTCTTTTTTACAAAGCTCTAAAAAACGCCAGAAATTCGTGCCTCTAGACTAGAATACCCCCTTAAATCAATTTTGTTTTTTCTCCTGGTTACAACTTTGAATTTGACGCATAGTAATATTACCTTATCTATGCATAGTATGTATAGTATACTTCGACGTAATATTGGTCAGTTGTTATAATCACTTATAGTTTTTTTTTTAACAAACAATACGAAAGTTTTGACGTTATATTTATGAATTTACATTATACTCGAATGAAATGCTAAAACTGCGAACTCTTCATGTGTATAATATCGGGAATATTAAAATGTTACACCCCAATATTTTCAAATGTCATATTTTTGTACATTGTTTATCTTTGTGTGACTTTCCATTATTTTTTTTAATGAAAAATAATTCATTTACATTATTTGATACATCTTTCTTGCAGGAATATCCCCTTTAAATTTTTGTTTTTGTTTTAATAAGAAATATAAAATATAAAAACAATGATATTTTGTCATGTTGATATGCAAACATATTTCATATGGGGGAATTAGAATTAGAAGTAAAGCGACACTTTTGAGTAGTAGTAGTAGTTTCAGGTTGGTAAAAAATGTTGCTATTCCAATGGTTGTAGGTATAGCAGCTATCAACTCTGGCGAGTCAATTTGACAATGATAGCTGATTTTGAAGGCATGTTTGTGTGTTTTAGAAGCAATTTATCGAGAGTATTAATTTTTAAATTCTTCTGGCTTTTAAATCGGTTACAAAAACTTTTATCTAAATTATACGAATATAACCGCCCGCTGGGCCTAGCAGCGAGCAATCGGCGAGAATCGATGGGCGCGCAGCGGCCACCACCGGCCGCAAAGTGGCCGCCACAGTCAAGCAGCAAGCCAATCAATGGCCGCGCGGCGGCCACTATCGGCTGCGAGGCGACCACCATATTCGCCCGCTGTATGGCGACAAGCAATTGTTGACCGCCGATTGCAGACTTTAAACCACCAGCTATAGCACTATAGCACCCGCAGGACCTCACAGCAGCCAATGTTTGAGAACCAACTGCATGCCCCGATGCACAGCCTACAGTACCGCCTCCAGCAGGGCCTAGCAGCAAGCAATTGGCAATAGCCGATTTGTTATTATATTGAGAGATTTGAGATTATCTAAAGCTAATTTGCACCTGCCCAGTGAAAGTGTTGTGCAGAAAAGGAACACCCCTGAACGGTAAGTTCCCGACCGCACTGGTCGCGTCTCCGTATCGATATGTTTGATTTTGCGGCCCGCCGCTAGATGGCTCTGCATTTCCGCTTAACCACATCATAAAAATAATTTAAAACTTCTAGTGTTTTTATTTGTAATTTTTTAATTTCTCTTCTTCGTTTTAATTTCTGAAGGAGCACCTGCGATGGAGCCTGTTTCAGGTTGGTAAAAAATGTTGCTATTCCAATGATTGTAGGTATAGCAGCTATCAACTCTGGCGAGTCAATTTCCTTGGTCTAAACGGAATGGGCTAAATGGTCAGGATGGCTAACTGCTGCAACAGGTGTAGATGTCTGAGTGTTCACGTAGGAAGCCGATGTTAGAGCATCGCAAACCGTGAATAAAAGCGTCTCTGACATATTCATATTCTTCTGCAGAAACAGCTCTGAAGTTACACTCTTTACTCACTTGTCTTAAAACTTGGAAGTATTCGATCTAAACAGTGTCGGGCGTAAATTTCGTTTCGTTTTTTTAAGAATATAGAAGCTGTAGCGGTACCCAGCCGATTCACGCCAAGTACCAATCGATCTACGGACACGTCAACCAGTATGCCGTAACATCGGGCAGGCCTGTGCCGCGTTTAAATCATCTATTCCTTTGTTCATTATTTATATCATTGTACTTTTTCACTTGTTCCCGAGGCATATCTCCGAGAAGAAATATACAGTTACACCCGCAGAACAGTATTTGTTCTGCGGTTACATCCGATCGCTCTTTCATTCAGACTACCTCAAACCTCCCCTAAAAGCCTAATGATGAAATCGCATCCTCGTATGTATTGCGCTCACTTACGAATTTAAAAACTTTTGCTGACACATAGTTACACAGGAGCGCAGTTTTCTAGACTGCATAATGTTGGGTATTTCTTCTATAAAGTTTGTAAATGTCCTTTTCCAGTGAGTCCACTTGGCTTCGGCGTTTACGGATTCTTGCGGGTTCTACATCAAAACGATGGGACGTAAAAGTTGTTCCATGATTGAACAAATGTTGACTTCTGTTGATTAAATTGTAACGAATGAAACAAAGTTTTGATAAACATGTACTTTAATCAACAGAAGTTGACACGAGACAAAACAAATGACATCGCAGACAAAGAACTATAGTATAATCACCACACATCACAGGGTGCTTTATTATAATATAACCTAAAATTCAGGCTGGTAAAAATTAACCTGCGCTAGTAATAATACCTTTATGTAGTTTATTAAGTGCCAAAATTTAAATAAATAATTTATATTGTACTTTTGTGTATTTTCATTAATATTCTTATTTCCTAGCTATCTTGGGGATCTCGAGGTTGGCCTTCATTAGGCCGGCGCCACACTACGCTGGTCTTTCGTCGCGTCTCTTCGGTTGTTTGATAAGCGCATACAATACGCGCTTATCAAACACACGACGCGGATGATCGGCCGACCAATTTGCTAAGCCGATTTGATGCGACGGAAAAGACGCGGCGGATCATCCGCACAGTGTGGCGCCGGGCAATCCCGGGATTGGAAAAATGCTCCGGGATCCCTAAACACGGTCTAACCGTAATAGTAAAATTTTAATATCATTTCGAAATATTATTTAAAAGACAAAAACAACGTACATCCCAGAAAATTAAATTTGAAAAATTGATAATATTTATCAGAAGATAAATCTGGCGGAATTTCGAAAACGTCGTAGTAAATTATTATTTTGGAGCAATCAGACTCAGTGATTACTTTTGATGCAAGCGGTTGGGTAGATCCTGTCAAATAGCAATCGATTTACTGTTTGTTGACTTTTTAAATTGTTTATTTTCGTGATTCATTTCGTGACATTTTTTCCCTACCGCCCCGGATAATCGACGCTGCTGCTGGCTATCCGGCGAAAGAAACATACGAAATGGCTTTACCCTCCTCATCCACGGTGTAGGCGGTCTCTACTCAAGACGATGTTGTGTGTGTATAGAGTATTCGTGTAGGAGTAGGTACCGGGTGCCACCCACTGCCCCCCGGGTGTAAGGGGGTCGTGCGGGCTGTAAAACATTACACTCTCCGATATAGTCCAAGGCGGTTGATCTACGCGACCTATTGCCTCGTCACCCCCGACAAATATTGACCTTGCGAAGACAAGACCCCCAAAATGTCAAGACCAACATCGTATTTAATGCACTTCACGAATATTACGCGCGCGCGAGAGTCGAGCCCAAAACAAGCTATCGGTTTTCGCGAACTAAAGCGCATAAGCTATATGGAAATCAGCTGAAGTCCAGATAAACGCGTAACTCTGTCTGAAAAGTGATTTTGAAGTAACTGTAAAGTGCGAGTGGTGAAATAACATTACCGAGGAGAATAATGCCCAATTTGTGGCACAGTTTTGGTTTCGGACGCGGCAATAGTAACGCAAATCACCACAAATTGCAGGATGGGTTATTCCAAATAGCCTCCCAAACGTGCAGTATTTTAGTCCAAGTGAACAACACCAACAATATTTGTTATGGAAATAATTCCGCGAACGTCAATTACCAATTTCCACGCCGAGACAGCGACGCTGATCACATGAAGATTCTGATTCCCAGGACGAAGAAGCACTCTTCATTTTCCGGCTACAAAAAGAGGCTTTCGGTATGTCATTTTCTAAGTAATAGATTAAATAAATATGTTGAATGAAAATGGCATGTACCTGCTTATAAATGAATACGTTTGGCGTCGGCGTTGGTAACCAAAAAACGTGTTTATTCTGGAACAGACAAAAACCATGCGCTTTAGTACAGAGTTATAAATATAACTCTGTACTAAAGGAACAAACTATGGGTTTTCCTAGTGTTTGAGTCACATTATGACACATGGTCACACATATGAGGTAGTGTGACTCCATACTTGGTATCCAGTGGCGTAACAACAAATCACCAAGCCCCTACTGGAGAGTAGGCGTAGAGGAAGAGTTCCCCGCAACGACACAGTCGATTTCATCTTTTAAAATTAAAAATTCTTAATATAAAGTTATTCTAATTTTTTGTATAGTGTAGGTAGGTATGTATATAACGCTTTTTGAATAATTTATTCCATTTTTGAAATGCAGGATTTTATTTAAATTATAAGAAACCAATCAGATGCTGATCTGATCAAAGCCGATCTTAGAATAGTGAAAGAGATTAAAAGAGGGTACATTAGTTGGTTTTGTCATGTAAAACGAGCGAACGATAAGACAATGGTAATAAAGATATGAGTAGGTAACTGCTGATAGCAACAGCGATAAAAGATGTCCACGGAAGACGAGGCTTGGTGCCTAATAGAAATCTCAACGAGCTTGGATTAGAAGATGTAAGAAGGTTGATGGGGCATGTGGTATTTTTAGGCTGGCCACCCTGACCGAGGAGGGGAAGGGGGGTCGGCATATAAGGATGGGCGCGCCCTCTTACCGTCTGCAATAGTATAAGATCACGGCAGCTAGGGTCGGTCCGCAACACGGATTTATACAATAAAGCCATGTATTCACTAGGGGACAAATTGTCCCTCAACAGCACGCGCGGCAAAGAGTCTACGTGACGTTGCAACGTCGTGCACTGTTCCGCGACGTCGCGCACAACATAGCGCGGCATTTCTACGTGCCGTGGCAACGTTGCCATGCGCACGGTACCCGAGCGAGCTCACTGCGACATTACGCGGAGCGTCAGTCCCACGTGGTATGTTTACATATTAACACGCATGCGCTGTATCTGTCAAGATGACAAGGTGGGGAAACGAAATTATTCTTGAACTCATCGAGCTGTATCGATCGAAGATAGCATAGAATATCCGTCCTTCTTTCTCTTTGCAGTAAATAATTTCGCATCCACCACCTTTTTCTCCTCTTACGTTTCGATAAACTCGATAATATAAATGGACACGCAGCTGTCATCATAACCTCATAGGGCGACATTTCCGCGACGTGTGGAAAACAATAATTATTTGCAAAAAGGACCTTGTTTTTAATAATATTCAATTTACTACAGTAAAACCTCGTTAATTTGAAATTGCGACCCAAAAAAACATTTCGAATTGCGCGGAACCCCGTTTTCGCTAAATGAAGTGTAAATAGATACCGCAGCTGTCATCATAACCTCATCGGGTGACATTTCCGCGACAAGATATGTGAGTCCCGGTGTGTACACGTCAAATAACCGCGTCATTGTCCCCGAAACATGAACGTAGATGTTCATGCGACATGCCGCGCGGAATGCTGCGCTATTTGTCCCCTAGTGAATACATGGCTTAAGAACAGTATTTATTACCGCCTGTTCTTTCATAAACCCCATATTCTCAAAGTGTGAATTCACTTCAGGGCGAAAGCTAAGTACGCGGCGGTCAATCCTTCCAGCCTATCCCAGCAGAGAAACGGCTTGATGGTAAATTGGTTAGCAAAGTGGACCCTCAATGTTCGTCCTGTTTTTTTCCTCCTTGAAATGTTTTTTTGATATTCGCCTGAAAAGTTAACATTCGTCCCGAAGAAGAAGAAGAAAAAGAATATGATGGCCCGGTTCCAACTGCTGAAATTAATGAATGAACCAAACATCGCTGTAATTATCAGCGTATCAATTCATTGTTTGATATTCGCCTGAAAAATCGACATTCGTCCCGAAGAAGAAGAAAAAGAATATGATGGCCCGGTTCCAACTGCTGAAATTAATGAATGAACCAAACATCGCTGTAATTATCAGTGTATCAATTCATTTGATATATATATGTTTGGAGATTTTCGGACAGAGCACAACAAATAACGTTGGATCTGGTGATTGATGCCATAACATAACCTTTCAAAGAACAGTTTAGGGTGATTTCGCCAGTGTTCCGGCCACCTTCAGTAGTCGGCCACCAATTACTTCAACTTGAATAAACTTGACACTCGTCATTTCCCTCTAAAAAACAAGAACTCCGACTACTGTGCAGCAAATTGTGAAGACAGAAAAAATAAAAACACCTTTCTAAGATGAAAAACCGGGAGAAATATGATATTTATTATTCATACGCTGGCCAGAATTGCGGAAAGCATTATTAGCGCGTAGGTACTAAGAATACGCAAATTATATAAGAAGTTGGTTTAAGGACTTGAAAACCCATCTAATAGAAAACAATGATGAAGGTGTATTAGAATACCTTAATCGGATTATTAATGGAGATGAAAGGGGCTTTAACATATAACCAAAATGCCCAATCGAAAAAAAAATTCTCTTTCTAGTTTCTAGTATATGATTATTAGTGTATTTTAAACGTACCTATGAACAAATTGAGACGATTTGTCGAAATGCTTAAAAGGATTTACGTATAAATAGAAACAAAATGCCTGTATAGCGCAAATTTCTAAAGAACATCTGGCGGCCCTGTGCTAAAATCTGATGGCCGACTACTGACGCATAGGTGGCCGACTGCTGGCAAAACAGCCATTTTTCATTAAAATATTATTTTAATTTTTATGGTTAGACTAATTTTAAAACGCAATAAATATAATAAATATAAACCCCCTATTCTTTAATACATACGTGTTTTTCTAAACCACCTTTTTAAAATGAACTTACAATGATATTCCAAATATGACTTTTTTGTAAAATGGCCGACTACTAGCACAATCACCCTAATCTCTAAAATAAAAACTCTTAACAACAATCGTTATTTTTTCATTCAAAAGGCAAATTTATGGTTAAAAATTTATTTGTGTAGACCTACAGTATGTACCTACGTTTACAACATCACGATGAGTAAATCTTCGTCATGACTGTAAAGCATTACCTAGTTAATACGTAATTATCATATTTGTGATGATTTCCGAGATCTATTTCCGCGTGAATTGTTTTTGTAAAATAATAGATACCTAGGAAAAATTCGGAGGTGGTAAAACGGATTAAACCGTTTTTTGTTTAATTACTATGAGAAAATTTGTTTGAAATTCGTCCAGTTTGATATTCATCCTTCCCTCGGGAATGGATGAATGACGAATATGTTTAAAATAAAGTTCACGAAAATTTTATTTTCATTGATTGAACACTTTAATTCTGTTGATTCATTACCAGTCTATTCCGTTGTAGATTTGATAATTTATTTATGTAAATTACGAATAGAGTTTTTTAATTGAAAATGTCGAAGGAGGACTAATTGACCAATTTTTTATATAATTAAATATACCCTAGTAGTTGACTTGCGTGTTTCATACATTTTATAGTTTAATTGTTAATTAATGTTATCTTCTATTTTCTATAAAATTCCACCCTTACGAATTCGAAGACATACCTACGAACGACGCCCACGTCATTTTTCTACGTAAAATAGCCAATTTTGTTTTCATTGGTTTACGTCATAACAATCATATCTTGACCGCTTTTAGATTATATATAACATTGTACACATCGCCAATTTTGACGTGATGAATATTGTATAGAATGAATACTAATATTATTTTAAAAATTGATAGAAATCAGTTTGTTTCACACACATCTACTGACTTCGTCATCAATCATCAAGTATCAAAATATGAAATTAAAGCAAATACTTAGAATGCTATAATGATAAAAATATTTCCATTGACAATACAATTTCTCATTATCATCTCAGAAACTTTTAGCGTATACACGCTGTACAGGGGGAATTGACCATCCAGACTACTATACAGGGGGAATTGACCATCCAGACTACTCAAGAATGCCATTTAGATCAACCAAAATCACTCTCAGGGCCGGTTGTTTGATAGTTTAGAAAAGGTTTGTAGATCGTGGAATGAAGGCGTTTATTGATTGAGGTTTATTTCTCAACCAGCGATAAGCTCCGGGAGCAAATGAAGATGTACAGGTTACAACTAAAATAAGTAAGATAAGGAACAACGGAACGGGTGTCTCGTAGCTTATAGCAAAAACTTTGGGAGTGTCTTCTTCATTCATTTGTGAATAGAAAATATTCTAAAACCAAATTTATCAATCAATCAGAAATACATGCAGAGAAACCAAATGAACGAAAAAATATTTTACTGCTACAGGGATTCGAATCACGGATCTCCTCGTATCCGGGGCAGGCGCGTTAGCCAATTTTCACTTTGGGTGAAACGTCGACAGTTAAAGATAAGCGATATCAATGCTTGCATTTTTTTTCCATTTTTCTGGCACATCTTTTGTAAAACGTTAGACCGTTATGAAAGTAATTTATATCGAATATTAAAAATAAATTCGCTTTGGTACAAGTCAAATAAAATTATTGAAACCTTGCAGAAATTTTAAAAATATTTTAAAGTGTTATTTGACATTTTGTTTGACTTGTATTACAGCGAATGAATTTTTAATATTTTATATCGGTTACTGCAGTGATAATGCAACGTTTTAAAGAAAATATATTTAAAAAAATATGTGTTCCGCACAGGAACAAGCAAAACAAGGGCGGTACGCTGAGTCCGCTCCGGGAGCCGAGAGGCGTAGGCCGGAGGAGAGGCGTAACGTAGCGAGAGGCCGGAGAAATACAGCGCAGGCGCCTCGTGTAGAGCAGAATATTTCGCCGTGAATGCGAAATTCTTCGTGGAAAAGCGCCGGCCGTCGTCCAAAATTCTCAGCCAGGAGCACAGAAGATTGCAGAGGCTGGGTCGTAGATTCACTGCAGTAGTCAGGTCCCGGCCGAAGTCTCAAATAGGTATCGGGAGAGAAATAAAGCGCAGATTAAAGCGGTCCAATGGGCGTCTAAGTTACCACACCGAAGTGTAACAGGTAACCGCCATACAAAAACCATTTATTATATAGTATTCTCAAAAGGTTACAGGAGGTTACGTAACAGCAAATTGCGTAAGCCAATCAGAGTGCAAATCTCCCCGTTGCGACGTGCGCCATCTCGTGGCGCTTCGTGGAACTTCATCACTCTTGACGCTGCATCGGGAGGGCTTGCCTTACAGAAAAATATTAGTAGAAGGTTTTTGTGAACCCCACGGGGTTAAAAGCCATATCACTTCGCTTGGCCTGACCTTGCAGAAGACCGTGACATAGCCATTGGACTTGCAGGGTCCTACTAATTTAGGAGATTCATCAAACAAGTTGACTCGTGAGGGTTCGAATTTTAATCAGGTCATAAAAGGTAGTAGACTAATTGACACGCGATGCTTTCCATGACTGTTGCAAAGTACTCGACGAGGTAGTTTTTTGTACTCATCGCGTTTTTAAGAGTCAAGTCAAAAAATGAGTCTACATATGTGTATGTATACTCCCCGGATAGGTATTAATTTAGTGATCATGACAAAAAAGGATTTATCAAAGTATCTATCAGAAGTTATTCCACTTTTCGTGATTTCGCCAATATTTGACCCCTACGGGTTCGGCCCGAAGCGGGCGGGCGATCAGATTTAAATCAGCAAAAAATAGAAAACAAGTGTTTATCAGATTCTAATTATTAGCATTAGAATGGTCTCGACCAAGCGCAGCCCTCAGTGATATTTTCAAGTATGTCGGATAAATATTACTTGTGTAATAAGTACTCAAAAATGGGCCGCGGAAAAATATTTCCTTATTTATTCTCAGGCGCGCCCGTGTAATTTTACATACGTAAAAGTATGTCAATCTGATAGGTATTCGCACAAAAAATACGATGAAAAAGGTTTCAGTTTATTCCGACATCTGTAATGTCCGTAATCTGAGTTTTAAAGATATCGGCCTCGACTGATAGTCGGCGACCGGCGGCCGCCATCGGCTGGCCCGACCAGCGTTGGATCGGCGCTCTGTTAACTTTTCAGGGTTCCAAAATGTTTGCCTACCTCAAGGAGTCGGTCAAACATAAAATATTATTTATTTAATTTTTAAATTAAAATATCACAACAAAGGGTGCATTTGGCGCATTTAAATACTTAGGTATTTTCACTTCCTTTTTTGTCTGAGAAAGGAATTCTTGTTGATTTTATCAAATTTCATCTCAATCTAGCGGCCATTTTGTAATGGTACACTTTGCGCTCCACGCTGTCGCGCGAGCCTTCCCTGTATTTGAATGAACATGACATGGATTTTATTCAAAAAATATACAAATCACATTTACAAGGTCTCTTAACCAATTCCTTAAATATTTCATTAAACATTTCAACCTTATATATTTCATTAAAATATTTCGAATTAAATATTTCATTTCTTAAGTATTTCATAACATTTTTTTGCATAAGACACAAATGTAATTTCTTGAGGGAATTCTTGAGAGTCCGATCGCAGCATTCAGGATCCGTCGCTCGATCGGTCGCCCGGATTGTTGCGTTCCGCCGGAGATACCATCGTATCGCACCGGTGCGGCTTTCTATCCTCTATAGGATCGCAGCGCCGGAACTCGCCGCCCGTGCCGACTACCCGCGCGGACGTGTGGTGGGATGCCCTGTGCGTTCCCATCCCCGCTGTTGTATTGCCTGGCCAACATAACTTGGCGTGCGGCAGGATTGGAACTAAAACCCGCCCCGCCCGCACCCGGCGGCAACCCCTCGCCCTGTCATTCAGTACAATTTTGTATATGCTCGGAAGCTGTGACATCTTATACACTGAATTATTATGTCCAAAACAACCAAAACAGTAAGGGATGGTGCAAGAACAATTGCCAATGAAGTATTAAAGTTTTGCGAAGCTGAAAAAGCAAATAATGGACCGATATTACCGTCTGAAAGTTTGACAGATAAAGCGGCCGCCGCGGAGCGCGCTGTTACCCAACCAAATTTATATTGAAGGCTCTGACACTGGTCACCGGACATTCAGTACATTATGTATTGTGTAATAAATTTACAACCTGGCAACTTCTGTTTCGCGACAGAGGCGACCTCCCCCGCACGCCAATGCCCTGTGCGTTCCCATCATAGATAACATAATAATGTTCCCATCTCAACAGCGTCAGTCCTATCATACAAGGACGGTGCGTCATCATCATCATCAGCACCTTATGATGTCGCCATCGTAATCTACCTGTCCGATAGAATATGCAAACTTTGATCTCGCTTGTCTTTGTATCTGTCGACATTTCACCCAAAGTGTAAAGAATATTTTCTGTCGAACTGAGGATTCTCCCGAAGGTATTGTTACTAGCTACGAGGTACCTTGTTTATATTTTTACATAAACACTTTGAATATTTTGATTAAGACAATTCTTTAACCGTTGTTCAAGTTATTTATTCTAATAATGTAAGTAAGTAAGTATGCAGTTTAGTTGGAAAGATCGATGAGTTCGGATAATTGTTTTCTACGCTTACTAATACGTCACTTTAATTATTTTAGTTATAATCTGTTCTTTAGATTTAAATTATTTGATTTGTCATTAAAAAATTTTCCCGTCCCTAAATTCTAAAGAAACCGAAAGTTGACGGAAATGCCGTTAATACCATTAATATTATATTATTCAAACTGTTTACGGTGTATCGATCCGGATTATTTTAGTTTTCTTTCTTTAATATTTTATGTACGGTTTAGTATTAGAATATATTTTGAGTTGAAGACGTCTTCGTAAATACAATAACATGTGTTCAGAGTAAAGATGTCGATATAGGTATAAAGGGGTCAAACAGTACAGATTTGTATAGAAAATATATCAAGGAAAGGGAGAGGGGGAAACGTGGCCTGTGTCTTCCGCCGGGTCCTAAAGAATAAGCGCGCAAAATTTACAAGCTAGTTATTAAATAGTTTTAATAATAAGATTTTTGGGGTTATGTTGTGCCCGTGTTATTACTATAAATCAAATTGATGCAATCGGATCATAGTTTAACGGAGTACCAGCATTTTGTTGGGTAACGCCAGCGTTTGAGTTTGGAAACTGATTTTTATTAACATTGAAAACAGATAAAGCAAGCTACCATCTTTCGTGCGAACGATTTTACTCACCGTCGTCGCTAAGAGTTACGACCGATTGCACCTACCGCCCTCTATACGAGTTACGATCTAAGTACATATTGCACCGATTCGCTTTTTGTCGTCTGTCGCGTCGCCACTAGTTGAGATTAATTGCATTTGCCGCCAGTAACTTTACTACACTAGTCTCCGTCACGATATCCTTTCGTGTTTCACATTTAAAGATGAACCAAAAAAATATAGCAAATTGGGTAGTTTAAGATTAGTGATGCAACGAATAGGTACTACTTTCACCAATACGAATATCAAGCCTACTATTCGGCGAATACGAATAATTCAACAAGGTAATAAATAATACACCACTGTTCTTTTTTTACTAAGAGATTTAATAATTAAAATTTACCACCGGCAAATTTTTGTTCAAAAAGCACATTTTTTTATCTGTTTGTATCAGTTTGTATACTCTCAGCGGTCGAAAATAAATATAACTTTTTTCACGCTTACGAGTGGTCGTATTATTATTAGATTTAATTTGAAATTATTTTATAAGTCAACACTTTTACACACAACGGAAATTAAATGGAATGAACGATACGTATTACAAAACAAAAACTGCATGAAATGAGCACCTGACCTAATTAACGAAATGAGATAAAAGAACTCATGTTATGCTGTGAATTAACGAAATGAGATAAAAGAACTCATGTTATGCTGTGAAACAAGTAACAATTGACAACTTGAGAACTCAACAAATACATCCATTCGATGTTACGGGAATCCCCGATAATAGAGTGCGTAGGTGTGTTCGGATACACGGTGCACAGCCAAACCGTAATGTGCGTTGCGTTTAGTTATAAATAGTTATTAATATTCGTGATGATATTCGGCGAATAAGAGTATTCGGTAAATATCTACTATTGGGTTGAATATTCGTATTCGTTTAAGATAGTGAAATCAAAATGGAATTTATGCGGATTGATATTATGCGTAGGGACCACACGCCACCAAAATATATAGACATAATAAACTAACGTAGTTTGACTTGTTTAAAAATTACAACGAACTCGTACATTTTAAAACAAATATGAAAAGGTAAACTAAATACTCTTTAAAAGTCGCGCTTTATTACAAAAATACGTTTTTACTTGAAGTGATTCGGTTTGGAAAGAAATAAAAAACAACATCCGTTGTAAAAATGCGTTTTGTTTACTAGGGCATTTAATTGTGCAAGAATAAATACTTTCACTGCATTAAACATGTGTCATACATTCCCTGTGACCCAATCCCCTCGCCTGAAGAATGGGCGTAGTTCGTCTCTGTACAATTTTATAATCCGTGGTGGGGACCATCGATACGTCCTTTTGTTATTACAGTAGCGACATGTAGGGTTAGGTTAGGTCAGGCGCAAGTAGGGTTAGTGTCATGTATAATAATATTTAGTTACTACTTAGTTTATTCAGTCAAGGCCCTCGATCGTAAAGTTACCTACAAACTATTTCCAATATTCCCATTCTGCTCGCGGTAGTGCAATGCATTTCATACTGCACTTGCTACTGCATGTGTGGGTAGGTACAGTAAATGTGCATGCGGTAAGCGTGCATGTATGCAGTTGCACGCGATGGCTTTATTGCAGTCCCACGCTTAGTGCAGCTTCATAATCGTTTCCCATCGGCCGTCGCAAATATTCACTCGTCAATAAAAAGTGTTTACGGAAATGCAAAATACGTCTAAACTAGTGTTTACATTCAAATATTTTACATTTCTTCAAAGTTTACTTCACCTCTTTAAAATGTGGTCTGTTAAATCGTTAGGACTTGGATCATTTTCAGCGTTTTAATCCTCTACTTAAAACGTGATCGACCTTCACATGTGCGATATATTAAAGATATTTTATTATTTTAAAAAGGTCTCGCTTTTCTTTATTGTTTATCATATGCACTGTATCACATTTCTGCTTATAATAATTTTTTTTTGCAGTTACATAAATTGATACTAACTCATTATATTTTGTGTAAGTACCTATCTAAATGTACTTAAATATACGGTTATGAAATTCCAACTGAATTTAATAGCTATGATTTTTTCGTGTAATTAATTTATTTGTGAAAGATTTATGGAATACGTACCTAGTGATAATTTAAAACCTTTCATTTCATGTGAGCGTTCAATATATCGATGCGAATAATTTAATCATGACTCGATAATGTTGTTCAATGTTTTTAAAACTCATTTATACGACACAATATTTTTTTATCGCAGCATAGATGTTTGTGTTTGATAAAAAAAAACACTCGTTTTGACTTCCGCTTTCAATTTATCTGTAGATATGCTCTAGATTCGTGATAAAGTAATTTAAAATAAATAATAAATATCGTCAGTGAATAAGTGCGAGAATAGACGTGGCGCGTGCATTCGATAGAGTTGAATTAGTACCTACTTATAAAATTATTTGGGAGTTAGCTGAGTTTACATCGACATAAAATCTGGCTTTAAATCTCATACATCTACTGTGTTCGATAAATGTAAAACTCAGTTACTTTCATTTTTAATTTTTGATAGCTGCGCAAAAAAAATATAAAAAAGGGAAATTTTTTCACATCTCAAAAAATAGAGTGAACGGCGTAGTCATTTGTCCGTAGACAGAAATGATGAGTGTAAAACTGTCCCAGAAAAGGCATTAAAAATTCGACTGAGATAGCAGGCCCTTGTTAACAGAAGGGAAGTTGTCCATCCTTCCATTGAAAGCACAACAAAACATTGATGCTGTATAGGGTGGCTGTCCTGAAATGATGGAAAAAAGCAAGCAGAAAAAGCAAAGTAGGTACTAGTTTTACCTACTTGGAAGACAGAAAATGGAGTTGAAAATTGAAAGTATTTTATTGTGTATGAAACGGACGTTTCTTGCCAAAATTTATTTGTACGAATATTAAATGATACGTTTTATAAAAACAAATAGGTACAGTATCTAATACCCAGTTAATTCGAAATTAAATCAAGTCTCAAAATATTAATTTCATAGTTGACTAACTCCGATAATTTGCGCATACATAACGACTAATAATGTGTCCCTTGTATATTTTGCGGTACCTTGTGGAATCCACTTTGTTATCCGGTCGGGTGCCAGAGCGTACATCTGCGCGAAAACTTTTGTACCCTCAATGTACCGAAGCGCAGATCTGCGCTCCCTAGACACGCATGCGAATTCGGCCTGGTCTACCTGCGTTTATGGGTTTTTAAAGCTTATTATAGGTTGTATCTCAAGTTTTTGAATGGATAAACGCGTTCTATTTGTCAAGTAAGCTCATTAGCCGCGCAAACCGGACAAAAAATCATTCCAAATTTCGTCTTCAAACTGCGCATTGTGTTATTTATCTGTTAAAGAAAGTGTTTTTTTTTTTTAATAAAAAGTGTTAAAATTAAGTATTTTTATATTCATTGATATATTTAGAACGAATATATTGAAATAAAATATCTTTAGTGTTATTGCTTCCATGGTTTTATTCGATAAACCTGTGCGTATATTTCTGACAGTAAATATCGTTACTTATTTTCATAATTAATGAATGAGTAATTATTGTACAAGTAATTATTGAAATATAAGTAGTTATTGAAGTCTGTAACCAGAAACTGCAACTTCTTAGCGATTATTGTTGATTTTTACATGAATAAAACCATCACAAAAAAGGTTCTAGAAAACAGCAATCGTGCGCGACTGACAGGGTACATTCCACGTTACGTACGGCCGGCATACGACCAGTTATATTATGTGGCGATCCCCAAAATTAGGGAATCCTTTGTATGCTTTCTTCAGTTGTCTGCCTTGATGTGTGCGAATAGTTTTAGTTTGCGCTAATTCATCGTACTCGAACGCGTTTAAAATTGTTCTTTACGCGTTTTGTTTTCTCATATTCCTTTTTACTTTAATTTTTTTTCTAATAACTTTAAATAAAATTATTCAAATCTTGCCAAAAAATTCCGGTTCAAATTTCTGTAAGGTTTTAATCTTTTTTAAAGCGAATAATTTTTTAATATTCAATGTTAGGTAAGTTAGTTAGTTAACATACACACACACACACACACACACGCGCACACATACACACACATATATATATATATATATATAAGAAACATTGTAGTGACATAAATAAATATACAGTTTGTGGGTGTTCTCACTTCATCATTCAGTGCCGTTTAGATATTTTACATTTACACAATTAATTCTGATGTATTCCCCCCTTTTCCAAGTTTTTCTTGGTATTTTCGTACGAATTGAATAGCTTGTTGGTATAGTGGTCATGACGCTCGCCTAGTGATCTGGTGGTCGGTGGTTCGAGCATTTAAAGCAGAGACTTTTAACTTAGTTTGAAAATAATCTGAATATTGATGTGACACGTATTCCGTGTCCGTAGTTCTCTATTTTTTTAAAAGAATTCCATTCATTTTGTAAGTTCCTGTGGTAGAGCTTTTTTAGCTCTCTCCATTTTTGATGGTTGCAGTCATTTATTGACTCCCTCTCCATGTTACTGCACAAAACTTAGTATAAACAATTATTAATTACTTAATGAATAGTTGTAGCATAATATATATAAATTTAATAGTAAGTTATTATGGATTATTTATTTTATACAAGTATGGGTATACATACAGAATATTATTAATTATATTATACTTCCGTATACTTGGATTTTATTTCAGTAAGTTTTTTTTGCGATAATATCGACGTGCTAGTTCGTTCTAACAGTAAGACCAGCGATCGGGAGTTAGAGCTTTGTTTCGGAAAACTACAGGCCATTCCTATTTTCATAACACAGACGTTTAGCTTAGAAACAGTAAGCTTATTGTTATGACCTGAATTATGTAAACAAATATTTATTTAAAAAATATATAAAACAAGATTTAATATAAAGTAGTAGGTATGTAATTAGTTTCCATTCGTTTTATAAATGCTCTTCCTACTGAAATGAGTAGCTACCTCGAGTTTTATCTGTGCGCATATTATATTTATTATGCTGTCACACCGCAGGGTCACACGAAATTTGACCATAGATAAAATTTGATATTATATTATCTTATCTATGATATATTTTGACAAATTTGTGTTTTTTTTTGTTTGGTTTTGGTTTGTTTCGTGGTTTGTTTTGACGTCTAATCTAACAAGTGTTATTCTTTTATAGAAATAACAGTCAACAATTATGAAGATCGTGGTCAATCAGGAACGCAAAAAACCCTTTGTAAGATAAATTCGCTTTGGAATTTGCATTTTTTACCATTGTATTATTTAAATCTTTTTCGTTGTGATTTATGAGTAATTCTTGATTTTTATCTTTTTAATAACATTTTTTCGGATTAAAAAGTGAATTCAATCATCAATAGATCTTCTAAGAACAATAATTTATATCTTCGTTAATAAAAAGCCTACATCGATTTATAATAGAAATATAACAAATTATGTACAAATATATCAACAATTTAAAGATGAATTATCTGGTTCGATTGTGACCTACCGACCACTCCTTGGAGATAGTCCAACTTTTTACAGAAAATGAGTAAGATATCGGCGTACGCTATAGATATATTGCCGAATCTTCAAAAAATCTTTTTTAGTTTTACTATCTTTAAACATAAAATTTATTCTATATTTTCGGAATTCACCGAAACATCACAGGTGCACATCGCACAAATCAAGTAAAAAATAATAGATAAAGTTACAGATAGATACACATGCCACTTAGTGGCATGCTCATAAATCAACCGGCGGTTGTATGGCTAGTGGCATGCTCGTTACTAGCAATGTACGTACACACATGCCACTAATAAGCAAGGCCTAGAGAAGGTCGATACTGCGCATGCTCACGTGCCACTAAATAAGCATGTGTATCTGTAGCTTAACAGCTTACTAAGCCTATCTCACCCTACGCATGCATTCAAATTTCAAGTCTCTGTTATAGTTCATGTGCACAGATCTGCACTCTATGGTCATGTACTTTGGAGTTGAAATGAAATTACCCGTCGAGTCGTCTATGGCGTCTACAAGTCGACAGCGAGAGATGAGAGAGAAATAAACGGAGACGTTTTGGCTTGCTCTTGCTCGTTGCTTTGCACTACGTTGAATCTAGAATCGTCCACCGTCTACGAATTCAACTAGTCCATGCGATAAACGTAAACCGTCGACGCAACGTCAACGGTTGATTTCAACTAGTTCGTCCATTGAACACCCATCCCTAATACATAGGGACTGTCGATACATTGAAAAAAATGCAAACTTTGATATCACTTATGTCCGTAACGTCACCATTGCAGGTGTAAATAATATATTCTAATCTAAATTGAATTAAGAAATTATTTAATCCCCCAAAGTTTTTGGTGGACTATATCGTGTAATCCATTTCGGCGTTAAAATAATTTTTAAAATGAGTGAAAATCGAGTAAATTTTTCAAATAAATCTTTTTGAAAAAATTGACTCGTAGTGTTACTGCAAGAAACGGCCTTATCATTTCGGTAATTTCGAGATCTGCTGAACATTGCTGAGCCCAGTTGAAGGATCGTTGCCGATTTCTCGTATTCGTGTATATTAAAGATTTTGTTTCCTCTAAATCGTTACTAATTTAGAGGTAAGAAACAAATAAAAGCACAAACAAAAGTATTTTGACATTTCTAGTCAAGTTAATAATTATTCATTGAAAAATATTTGGTCAAATGTATGTCTATTTTTGCGATATTTTTGTCACCAATTGCTAAAATTCCAGTTATCTATTCAACAGTTTCTAGTTTGTTAATTGTTAAAATTAATCTTGTAATCTGAAGCAAACTTTTTAAAGCGTATTCTCAATTTTTTTAAATTAAATTTTAATTAAGTTATTAATAAAAGAAATCCAAGCACGACATTGTGCGCGGTTCGAAATTGTTCAAAACATCGTAAAACAAAGGTCAGGAGCTTTGTTGTATCACTGTCTAGTGTGAAGCGGTCAAATAACTTTGTTTCTTTCTCTCACAGATATTGCTCGCTCAAAAATCAACAAGCATGTATTAGAGGATGTTTCTATGTGGATGAGGCGAGAGTCATTTGTCCATCAGATATTAGAATCAACTCGTAGAATAGAATAAAAAATATTAAAATAACCTCAATAAAGTTGGTGGTTGGTTGGCTAGTTTTATATTTATAAAATTTGCTAACATGACAGTGAATGATAACGATTATGACATAAATTTTCTTGTAAAAAAATGTTTTCACTTTTTTTATGGTAAGGTATCAGAACATCTTTTGTACTAAATCAGAACAATTCGTCAATTTTATTTATTTGCATTTTGAAATGAGTACTGCAGAAGGTTAATTTGAACAATATGCATACATATAATAATAAAAATATAAAGTAAACTACATTACACACCTAATGTAACCTCAATTCTTGTAATTATTATTTTGTAAAATGTGTTTTTTTATGTTCTTGAAGACAGTTTTGGAAAACAGTAGCATCGGGAATGCCTCTCCCGCCGATGAGGAACTGGATCAGTGGGAACAAAGCTTTATGTTGCGGCAAGACACAGGTGGAGGTATCAAAAGGTATTTTTAAAATAATAATTGCATTTAATCATCATCAAAAATTAGCATATTTTGTAATCATCTATCTGAACCCAGCAATAGAGGTGGGTAGTTCGCAAACGAACGAGTCAGTTACACTGAAATAGACATACAGTCCCCAATTCCAGCTTAGTCTAGTTCGCGCAAACTAGATTTAACTTTGAACGATTGAACTAGAGATCCAAAACGTGAACAATACGACGAATGACAAATCACAAGGCCACAAGTGTTTGTTATAATTACAAGCATAAAAGAGTCTTTGTACCGTCACCAGGAGCTTGGCTCAATCATTAATATTTGAGAAGATAAAACAATTATACTGCCGTATTATGAAGTAAGCAATATTGCTACTTTTGTATCGTGACATTTAAGCCATGTATTCACTAGGGGACAAATTGTCCCTCAACAGCATGCGCGGCACAGAGTCTACGTGACGTTGCAACGTCGTGCACTGTTCCGCGACCTCGCGCACAACATAGCGCGGCATTCTACGTGCCGTGGCAACGTTGCCATGCGCACGGTACCCGAGCGTACTCACTGCAACATTCCGCGGAGCGTCAGTACCACGTGGTATGTTTACAAGTGAATACGCATGCGCTGTATCTGTCAAGATGACAATGCGGGGAAACGAAATCGTTCTCGAACTCGTCGAGCTGTATCGATCGAAGATCGCATAGAATGTCCGTCCTTCTTTCTCTTTGCAGTTAATAATTTCGCATTCTCCTCTTTTTTCTCCTCTTACTTTTCGATAAACTCATTAACATAAACAGATACGCGGCTATCATCATAACCTCATAGGGCGATATATTTCCGTGACGTCTGGAAAACAATAATTATTTGCAAAAAGGACCTTGTTTTTAATAATATTCAATTTACTACAGTAAAACCTCGTTAATTTGAAATTGCGACCCAAAAAAACATTTCGAATTGCGCGGAACCCCGTTTTCGCCAAATGTGATATCGCAGCTGTCATCCATAACCTCATTGGATGACATTTCCGCGACAAGATATGCGAGTCCCGGTGTGTACACGTCAATTGACCGCGTCATTGTCCCCGAAACATGAGCGTAGATGTTGATGCGACATGTCGAGCGGAATGTTTCGCGATTTGTCCCCTAGTGAATACATGGCTTTATATATAACATTGTAATGCCGCCAATTTTGACGTTTTAAGGTTTAATAGGTTTGAAATTAATGAATTCAATCAATCAGAAAGCTTAAAACATAAACAAACGTTAAGTTGTTCACAATTATGAATAATGAGTTAATTGAATTCATTAATTTCAGACCTGTCAAACTTAAAATGTCAAAATTGGCAGTATTACAATGTTATACAATAAGTGTCAAGATACAGAAATAGCAATATTGCTTAGTTCAAAATATGGCCAATAGTAATTATTATTATAAACAACAAAAAGACGTCTTGGATTTAGATATATTCTCTAAGTGATGAGTATGTGTGTACATACCTATTCAATAAAGAATGATGCCTTGCAGTATTAATTTTGTTGGTATGTGCCTAGGTATTTTTCGAGTTCAATTTTTAATTTGTATATTTTTGATATGTTCGTAATTCTAAATTTATTTTTAATGGGACTGTTTTAAAAATTAAATAATAACAATAGTAAGGTCTCAAATTGTCACACGGAATAATATACTGTTATTGAATAACATTTGTGAATGAAATAATATATATATTTTTTTAAATAATTAATATAATATTTATTTTTGTTACTACTTAAATTCTTATCTTAATTTTGTATGTGTATTTTCTTTTCTTTTTCTTTTCTTTTAGATTTAGGTATTCCTATGATTTACTTTAAATTCTTATCTTAATTTTGTATGTATATTTTCTTTTCTTTTTATTTTCTTTTAGATCTAGGTATGATTTACTTTATTATTATTGATCTATTTTCATTTTTACGTTTATACTTTCTTTAATTGTCATTTGTTAATATTACATAAATATCATGTGAGAATAACTGCCACAGAACAGGTTTTTACCTAGTGTGGCAGTTATTAGTAACTTGTATTAACAAATGTAAATAAACAATAAATAAATAAAATAAAAAATATGTTTAGGAACCTTTTGGACCCCTCTGTTTGCGAACGGCTTATATTTTGACCTCGAATCTGGAACCCTGTGCGTGAGAAGTCAGTGTTCGTGCCCACTGGGCTATGCAGGTCGCAACTATGAATGGCATATATTTTTAATCGGAAAGTACACATAATGCTATTTATTTCTTAATGTGGAGACCTTTAATTGGCCATCTATATTATATCAATGTCTTCTATGCTTCTTTGTTGTGCTGTTGGTCTTCCATGAATGTTTGATAAATAAATGTTTGGTGTGCATTTTTAATATTTACATATTCTTCCATTAGCCGGAACTCATTGCTATTTCAATTCTCCCCTATTTTCTATGTATTATTTTTTATTAAAATCTATTGTTTTTTAAACTAAATACATATAATAATTTCATTTTCTGTCCGTAACTTGCTGAAATGAAAACTTTAGATAATTAGAGTATGACACGCAATGCTATCTGCATGCGGCTAATGTTGTGCGGTCACGCAAGGGTGGTTTTTAATTATTGTTATTTCCTGTGATTTTTCATGGGTGTATGGCTAGTTAATTATCCAATTAAAAATAAATACTATTATTTCAGACACTTTATCAAATAATTTATAACAAAGCCGAAACTGAAATGTATTTTCACAGAACGATGTATTAAAATTGGATTCCAGAGAAGGAAAGTTTAAAAAGGGTAGTCTTTTTTAACATAATGTAATCTGTTTGTAGATGGGGTACAGACACTTGGTGTAGGCCATCTTGTATACCAATATCTGTCATCTTGATCCTAATAGTGTTGGTGGTATTGGTACCTTTACTGGAACACACTAATACCGTGGCGAATATTGTCTTGAGACAACAACACCCCCCAGAGTGCACAGAACAGTGCAGGTAGGCTTAGACTGTTTCTTCATCAGAAGAGTATACATATTACATGAGCATTTTTACCAATACAAAGCATTTTAAAAGCATTAAATATTGACAATGTTGTGCAAATGTAATCATTTCAAATTTAGTAAATTCAGAAAGGCAAAAATATCAATTAATTTTGAAAGAAGGTACTTAAATCCCTTTAAAACAATTTTGTAAATGTCCACGCAAATTCGCTTTAAGCAAGACACATTATTTTTTCTATCAAAGATGAAAATTATATACCTATTTTTTAGAGAGTTGCATAATTAATTAATGATTGTTCTTATTAGGGTGTCCCTAGTGGAAACAATCCCTGAAGGGCTGCTATTTCCGTCTAACGCCACAAAACACCAAGAAACTCATAAGGCATGGCTGGAACTGATACAATCTGCTACAAATAGTATAGAAATTGCTTCTTTTTACTGGTCACTTAGAGAAAATGAAATATACCCGCACAAATCTTCAATTAAGGTAATTTTTTATGTTTCATTCTTTTTACGATGCTATATATATTTATAATATTACACATATATATTAATCTCTTAATTCTTTCAATAGGGTGAAGAAGTTTATCAAGCTTTATATCAAGCCGGTGCCAAACGACAGGTGACAGTGAAGATTGTCCAAAGTGTTCCGACAAAGAGCAACCCAAATACTGACACAGAAACATTGCTCAAAAAGAAAGTCGCTCAGGTGAGAGTGCTTCTATTATTCCATTATAATGGGTGTCCCAAAATTTACGCAAGATTTGAATTTCCCGCCATTTGTGTGGTAAGTGTTGGCAAAAAAAAAAAAAACAGTTTGACAGCTGACAGCTTAGGGTTAATTAAAATGAAGCACTAATCGAGGGAACAACGCGTTTTCATTGTTGAAAAATATTTCAAAAATAATTAAAGTTTGGCGGCCACAGTTCGCAAATTTCGTACAAAATATTGATTCAACTTCGTCAACTGTGATGAGGATAATTGAAAAATTCTGGAAGACTGCATAAATTGGTGATGCTCAACATACTGGCCGTCTAATAATAAGCCTTCGATTGTAAATATCGAAGCAGTGCCTTAGAGTGTTGGTGAAAGTACAGGAACATCAATTCGGCGTCATGGACAAGAATGGCAAATTTCAAGAAGCTCTCTACAGCGTATAGGTACTCACTAAAGATCTACGTATCCATGCTTAAAAAGTTCAATTGATACAAGATCTGGAGCTTAATGACCATGCACAGCGAAGAGAGTTCATCGAATGGATTATTGAACATCAACAAATGAGTGTTGATTTTTCGAGCAAAATCATCCTACGCGATGAAGCTCATTTTCACCTTGATGGCTTCGTTAATTGTCAAAATTGCTGCATTTAGGGTTTAGAGAACCCATCTGTGATTGTCCAAAAACAAGAGCATCCACAACGTGTCACTGTTTGGTGCAGATTTTGGGCTGGAGGCATCATTGGATGTTACATCTTCAAAAATGAGGCTGGTCAAGCAGTGACTGTTACTGGTGCTCGATATCACAACATGATAACCAAGTTCTTTCTGTCTAAATTGGATGATATTGATGTAGACGACACGTGGTTTCAACAAGACGGTGCCACGTGCCATGCATCCCGTGAAACAATTCAATTACTTACTGCATGAGACATTTCCTGATCGTGTACTCTCTCGTTTCGGGTTCAGAATTGGCCCCCTCAATCATATGATGATTTAACGCCGTTTGATTTCTTTTTAAGGGGTTATTTGAAGTCAATGGTGTATGTCAACAAATCCACAACCAATTCTGCATTGAAGGTGGAGATCAGCCCTGCATCAACGAAATTTAGCTACATTTGTGCAAAATGTAATGGAAAATTTTGACAAAAGAGTGCGTATGTGCCAGCAAAGCTGTGGAGGCAATTTGCCCGATGTCTATTCCATACATAACCCTATTCTATGTACTTTATGATTTAATAAAAAAATATATATATAATTTTAAACAAATTACTGTGTTTTCTATTTAATTCAAATCTTGCGTAAATTTTGGGACACCCTTTATATCAAAATAGGATAAATTGTGCTTGCAAAAATTGTTCAATTAATTTATTTGAAAATTTTAATTTTGTGACTTTAAAAAAAAATGTATATATATATATACTTGTTTACATAATAATATTTACATAATGTTTATGGCGCTTCTTTTATAGGTGCGGAGTGTGAATTTTCCTAAACTTCTCGGAGGCGGAGTGCTTCACACAAAGTTTTGGATGGTGGACCGGACACATTTTTATGTTGGCAGTGCTAATATGGACTGGAGATCATTGACACAGGTTAACAGTTGTTCTCATGGTTCATAAGTACTTGGAATGTCTTACAAAGGATGTTATTATGATTCCTACTTTATACAAATTGCCATTATGATTTATAGTTTAATTATCTAATCAGTCCCACAGCATATTTAAATTATTTGATCACTCCATTGAAGACAGATACATATTTAAATTCTGTCAAATAAATATATTTGTCATGCAAGTCCATTTAATATTTGTCATGTAAATCCATAATTTGTCATTGTAATTCCAAGAATTATATTAAACATAGTGTACAGGGTCAAAGAACATGACTCAACAAAGGTGTTGTATGAGGCAAAATCAATAATATCTTCATTATTATGGGCCTAGTGAAGTTTTACTTTAGGGTATAATAATAAACACGTCCATCATATAAGAAATCAACTGAATATCGTAATTATAAAGATATTTATACTGGCTTGAATTCTGGCCAATCTCCTTAATAATAAAATGTAATTTGTTGCGATGAGGAATTGTGCTGGTTAAAACTGTAACCATATCATTAATGGTTATCCTGCACTTCCAGTTTGGAACTTTGAGGCGTTCTATACAAATTTTGTACTCTTTCAAGACGACTCTAGAGCTTGCCTAACGTAAATTGGCGTGCGGCGACTTTGAAACTAAAACCCATCCCGCCCGCACCCGGCGGTAACCCCTCTCCCTGTCATTCAGTTCAATCTCGCATTTGCACATGAACTGTGACATCTTGATTTCCAATACACACTGAATTATGTCCAAAACAGTCTTGCAACACCTTGCAGGTGGTGCAAGGACAATTGCCAATGTAGTTTTAAAGTTTTGCGAAGCTGAAAAAGCAAATAATCGACCAATATTACCGTTTGACAGATAGAGCGGCCGCCATTACTGGTTTGTTTCTTTAGTGTTGCCCGACCAAATTTCTATTAAAGGCTCCGACACCGGTCATCGGACATTCTGTACATTATGTATTGTGTAATAAATTTACACCCTGGCACCTTCTGTTATGCGAAATGGACGCCCTCCCTCGCACGCCAATTTATACTGGTGGCAATCTATTAATTAATTTTTTAACATCAATATTATTATAATTTTTTGGAGAACAGTTGTTTTTCTGAAAGAAGGTTTACACTTTGTGGTGACATACTATAGTATTACTAATATACTAGGTATTCTGAAGATGGGAACATCTGTTTCGAAACATGCTGATATTTTATCTGCTAAGTGGTGGAAACAAAGTAATTTTGATTTTATTTAATTAAAAAATATTTTTTACATAAATGTTTCTAGAGTGAAAAGTTTAAATAAAATAAATGGGAATTGGTGGCTTTCTCTCACTCAAAACAAGTTGTCAGAAAATACTGATTTCTCCAAAGTTTTATTCATAGAAACTTTCTAATATTCACCTACACAGATCATCCCAAATGAATAGTTGAAAATCAAAACCTATCTAATGCCGTGAACTATTTTTTGAAAAATGACAGAAAATTGTTTTACATCTTATTTATAACATGAAAAATATGAAATAAGAACTAATGGAAAAAGGAATTGAAAATAAAATATTCAAATAACACTAGCAGTTAAGCCATTGCTGCTAGCCCTTGTGGGTCGCTGCACAGCCTATGGTAACGCTGCACTGCATTGATGTCTGCTATGTGGCCATTGCTCTTTGCTTGCTACTTGACTTGCTGATGGTAGTCACTTTGTGGCTGGTAGTGACCGCTGTGCGGCCATTGGTATTATATTCAAATGCTTCAATTGATTTCATGGTTAATTTTTTTTTATTATTGTTTTCAGGTCAAAGAATTGGGAATCATTGCCTACAATTGCTCATGCTTAACACAAGATCTCGCCAAGATATTTGAGGTTACTTTATATATAGTTATACATTAATTAACTAAGACATCTACAAAAAAAAAAACAATTTTACAGAGGAGTTGTTTGAATTTTGGCTTTACATACAAAATTAGCATGTTTGTCAGCTTTTACATTTTTTTTTCTGAAAAAAGTAGAAACTTTTTTTTGCAGAGGAAAATATTTTCTATTTATTTTATTTATTTATCTTAATTATTTAGTTCCACACATAATGTTGTGTGATTTCACTTAGACACATTACATTCCATCTATTCTTTTAAAAGTTTTTATAATAAAATTTTTGCACTCCAGTTTAAACCGCCTTATATTTTCTATGTTTTGAATTTCTTTTGGCAGGCTATCGAAGATTTTTATACCTTTATACATCATACAATTTTGTGAGTTTTTTTTTCTTTTTCTTTGGTAGTCTTATGTTGTCTCTTCCTCTTGTATTGTAGGAATGAAAATCCTTATTCACCTTCATCCTGCCATTAAAGTAATTGGGTTCTAATCCATGTTTAATTTTAAATATTTTCACCATTACATTATATATTATTCTTTGATTTACGGTTTCTAGTCCTAGGGCATTCAATATTTGTTATTTCAGTGCGCATCGCTCTGTTTTGTACTATTTGTAGTTTCTTTAGCACTCCTTTGTTGCTTATAAATAATATACTGGAACAGTAATCTATGTGCGGGAGAATCATAGTATTGTATATTAATAAACTTGTATTTTTATTTATATATCTTCTTATTCTTCCAAGTAAGGACACTTTTTTGTGATTTTCTTCACAACAAACTCAGTATTTTTTGTAAATGTTAGTTTTGAATCTATAATTACACCTAGGTATTTTATACTGTCTACGTTTTCTAATATCTCATTTTATAGTTTCACATTATATTTGGTTGTTATTTTTTTGCTTCCAATTATCATACATTTTGTTTTTGAAACATTTAATTTAAGTTTGTTGAATTGGAGCCATTTTGATATTTCCTCCAGTTCTTTATTTGTGTTGTAGATCGCTGTTTCCAGGTCACTATCCTCTATGTATATTAAAGCGTCATCTGTAAATGATTTTATTTCACATTTATTTAGTACTGACGTAATGTCATTTATGTATATGATAAATAATAATGGTCCCAAGACGGACCCCTGTGGTACACCAAGCTCATTTTCTTTTGGATCTGATGTGTTATCATTTACTTTAGTTATTTGATATCTGTCACTCAAATAGTTTCTAAACCATAATAATGCTTTATCTTGTATACCATACTTTTCTAAGTTTTTCACAATTATATTTCGGTCTTTTGTTTCGAATGCTCTTTTAAAATCTAAAAATACTGCAACAACATGTTTATTTTCATCTATATGTTCTTTCCAGTCATCAATTACAAAATTTAGTGCCATTTCACAAGATTTTTTACTTCTGAATCCTATTGCTGATCACATAGTATGTTATTTTTCTCAATAAAATTTGTTAACTGCTCTTTCACTATCACTTCTAATATTTGTTCATATTTAGGTAGTGTATTATCACTATCACTTCTAATATTTGTTCATATTTAGGTAGTGTATTAATTGGTCTGAATTCATCACATTTTTTTGTATTTTTGACTATGAGTGTTTTAGTGCAAAAATTAGTGAACTAACTAAATAACCATCATGCCGTTTTATGCAGGGGTAGGCAGAGAGGATAAAATGCCGTGTTCTTCTATCTTCTATCTATCTATCTTCCACCACTTTTGCTTTGGCTACATTTATACATCTTCTCATGCAAGCTCTACGGTTGTTGAGGCATTTAACAGGACTATCCTCTAATACTTGTAGTATCTGATCACGCCAGGCCTTTCGCGGAATCCCTCTATTCCTGTCGCCTTCAACACTCGCCCCATATAATTTCGTAACCATCCTTTCCTCGCTCATACATTCTACATGACTAAACAATCTCAGCACTCCTTTCTTTATTCTGTCTACTACACATACACAGCCAGCATTACATTCACTTCTAATATGTTCATTTCTCATTCCATCGACCAAAGATTTTCCACACAAACGCCTTAGTGACCGCATTTCCATCGCATTCAGTCTACTTTCATAGTAAAAGTCAAAAATGCATTTTTGGTAGATGTCCGAGTTTATGTAGGAACCGTTGATATTTTCAAAAAGTGTATTTGTAAGAAGTAGAAGTTAAGATGCTAAATAGATTGAAATAATTTTTGCATACATATATTTCATTATTGCAGTAAATAATGTATCTGTCATACCTAATAATAGCGGTAGTATACGTAATGTATTCTTTTTTGCTTCATTTATTACGATAGTTGTGTTTAGAATTTTGTACCAAAACATTTTGCCGCATTCTAATATGTACAGAATGCCATGCAGACATGCGATACGTTGTGCAAAAGTTTTAACACAGCACCTACTCAATTATGGGTTTTGTGGCTGCTACGTGCATGCTAATAAGCTGTTTGCAGCAATGCAGATACTCTGAGAAATTTATTTTATACAGCAGTAATAATGTAGGCCCATTTTTTACATCTTAATGTATGTCTTTTTTACTATCATCGCAATTTAATTCATATATATTTTTTAATTTATTTAATATTATGTACAATTTATTAAATTTTATTTTACTCTAGTCTAGTCTATTAAAACTATAACTAAAATGTGCATAGATTTTATCCGCTGTACCTCTCCAAAAAGCGACTAACTTTTGTGCTTGGAGAGTGATATGAATGCTATTGTACTGAATATACACATGTTCTGTTTTATATCACACCCTGTTGTCTTGACTATTTTTTTTATTATTCTCTAAGGTATATTGGTCCCTTGGAAAAGAAGATGCGGTTATACCCGACGAATGGCCTCTCTCTCTGCAGACAATATTCAACAAGGACACTCCATTCAATGTTAGTCTGAGTGGACATCGATTTGACACGTACATCTCGGTGAGTGCTATCACTTAATATGATGGTCATCTTACAACATAACTCTTGGGAAAGTTGTCAGAGCAATTCGTGCACACTATACTTGGAATGGTGGGGAGAAAAATTAACATTACAATAACCCCGCATAATATAAGCAAAAAGTAATAAAATACAATTATTGAAACAGCGAAGCATTTTTTACCTGTTACGAGATAAAAATAAAACTGACAGCAAATTGACGCTACAACTCAAAATATATGTGTTAAGAGGTCAAGATAAAAAATACTCAAAATTAGTGCATGTAATATAAGGATACTACATATATTGTGAACAAAATACAGTAAAACCCTGTTAATTCGAACCCCGATAATATGAAATTTGCCATAATTTGAAATTTTTCAAACCCACAAGTTCCAAAATGTTAATTTCATAGTAGATTAACCCCGGTAATATGTAATTTGAAATAATTTTTAGCCTCTTGCGCCATAAATCAATACGATTTCAGATAATTCAATTTTTTTTTAATTTGACAAATTTAAAAAAAATGTTTAGATTTTTTCACAAGCAAGAACAACAAACATGTCAATATTGGTTACTTTAGTAGTAAAAATATCGCGATCTTTGTATTGGCATAATAAATATTGCTTTTTCGAAATGATATCTTGAAGTATGCAAAAATACAGACTTTTTCACAAAATGAATGGCTTTTTTCATGAGTTTACGATTTTTGATGAATTTCGCAATCGCATCGCGATTTTTCTTCTTAAATTTTGATTTAACGTGGTTACGCATAGTTTGAAATGTTTTTTTTGGGTTCCTTAAATTTCAAATTAAGGAAATGCTACTGAATATGACGACATACTATATAGTAAAATCAATAATAAATTAGCTGCTACGTACGTGCGCATAATTTAAGTTTACAATTTTATATAACGTAGCCTCCTGCTTGCATCTAATGTAAACTTATGTGAATAAAAGCTAAATTTAAATAAATAACTAAAGTAAAATAAGTAAACATAATCACGTCCAATCAACAGACAACTGGAAATCCCAGTCGATAATACATATATAATATATTCATAATTGAGTAGGTTGTTGGTTTAGTGGTTAAGACACCTTCCTAGTGATCCAGTGTTTGCTGGTTCGAACCCCATTCCAGGATACCAGCAAGTTAAAGCTAGTTGTATTAACTTGGTTTATAGTAATCTTTCATTCAAACCATTGATTATTGTATTTTCCACTAATCACGCTACCCTTTTTTATAAAAATCTATGGTTTTTATGAGAGTTTACTGTAATCCGAGTTGATACAACTAGCCTTAGTCCTATTTTCATAGCTCAAGCATTTAACTTGAGTAACAGTAAGAATATTGGTGTGACATGTATTCTGCATTCGCATCCTTATTAAAAAAATCAATCGAAATATAACAGTTTTTTTAGTTGTATCAGCTTTTTATTATTTGTTGTGCTGTCTGAAAATCGTAAAAACATTCATAGGCGATAACACGGAAAAAAATACATTTAATATTTATACGCAGATAAAGTGTGTACAATAATTTTTATATCTGATTAAACTGTAATATAACGATTATGGATTACAACTAGAAACTTCAGAGCTGCTAAACAAGTAATGTTACGGGGGTGTTTATATGAATTTTGACCAGGGGTTGGCAACTCTTAGTCAGATAAGTATTCAGATTTTCATGTCTATAAAGATTTTTTTCTGTAAAAAAATCTGGTTCATATTTATGCTTGTTTTATTTGACTTGTATTGAAGCAAATGAATTTAAAATTTTCGATATAATTCTAACAGAAGATAAAAATCAAGTCAAGCGATTTTTTTTTTTTTAATATTTATGAATTTAAAATTAATTTGTTTTAATACAAGTCAAATAAAATTACTCAAACCTTGCAAAAAAATTCTGCTTCAAATTTCCGTAAGGTTTTAATCATTTTATATTATTGAATTTTTAGTATTGTAATGTATCTAGATGGACATCTGTTTATCCCTCTGAGACCGTATATATGTTCAAACGAACACTAACTTTGCGATTTTATTTTTCCCATAATATATTGAATATAAATGTCGGGTTTTTGTTTTCTGATTGCTGGCAATCTTGTCTATGGCATCTATTTTTTTCTGCTTGGCTGCGATACGTGATCCCGCCTAAATTGTCGTTTGAATTTTGACAGATCAACTCTCAGTGAATCTTCCAATTCCGTCCGTTGTTATTTGCATATTTTAAGGATAAACTTACCTTAATTTATCCATTTTTTTTATTCAAATTATATTTATTTTCTTGCCTAAGGGTGTATTCTAACTATAACATAAGTAAATACATCAATTTTTCGAAGTTATTTGTCAGAATATTCAACTATAAGTTCTATAACAACTTCTAAACTATAAGGGGAAAAAAAAAGAAAACACCAAAAATTTTCAAAAAATTCTGTGATGTGTTATCATACATCAAATATTTTTTACAACTGCCATAATTAATTCAGGTTTCAGAGGGTTAAGAGTATGAAAGAGACGGGAGATAGAGGGAAAATGGGATTTAAAGAGATGCGCTGTGCGGGCCGCGTCATTGAGAAAGCCAGTATGAAAGTATTGAACATTTTCGATTCCTAATTTTGGCAGGAAAGTATTGTGGACTAGCTCTGTTACACTCTACCTACTTTTTAATTTCCAATTTTTTTACTTTGATAGCAGGTGTATCAAAACCATATCATTTTCGTCTTGACGGCATTAGGCAAATTATTTTGTAGGAGACTAGTTAAAAGTTAGCATCAGGTAGTGGTCAGGTTTCTATACACTAAACTCCTAGTACTCAAAGAGTGCCCCATTTAAACTTTATTTTTAAACTTGAGGGTGCTGTTATGGTGACAATATTGTAGGACAAAAAACCATGAACCAGGATGTATTGAATTATGTCAATTGTAGCACCTAATTTCAAAAGACCCTAAAATGACTATGTATGTGTTTTTGAGTTACGGATGAAAAACATATATGTATTTGGAAAGCTTCCTTGAAGTATTTTGGAACTAACCCTTATTTTCAACATGCAATATCAATACATTTAAGTGACTTTTGCGAGAAACAATGTGTTCTGCATGTATATGTTACAGTGAATCTGATTTTCTAGTGAGTCCATCATTCACTGGCATTTTAGAGAAAGTATATTCAAGGTCATTCTTATCATATTCAAAGAGTTTTTCACCAATAGAAATGAATACAATATTTTAACTTGCACTTACTAGTGAATTTATTGGTTTCCGAACTGTCAAAAATTAAATTTGACAAGTCTGAAATCCGTTTCCGTAAAAATCTATGCTTTTAAACGAACTTTTATTTATCCAAATTGAAACAACCGGGCCTTGAATAACAATTTAAATTGCGTGAACAAGGTTCTTACTGCATTATTAATTTCTTCTGTGCAAATCAACATTATGTAGGTAACGGATATTATTAAAATAGTCATTTTGAAGTGTTGAAAGTTTCGTCTGCACCAATTCTTCATTATATGATTTTATAACAAGATTCTAATGGCACATGGACCTTGTTTTTCAAAATTTATTTTGCGTTTTGTGTCTCATTCTACACTAGTCTAGTCCAAAGTCATCACAAAGCGACAGTATTTCTAATTTTTATCCTTTGAGCGATAGCATATTCTCTATTCTGTGGCGATAGTTCTGTTTCTCGAACTGTCACACTTCTGGACTGGTCTTTGATATTCAATGATTAGTTTAGGTAGGTAACTAAAACGTAATATATTTTTAAAATTTTAATCGCGAACACTTACGAAATTCTGATCATCTTATAATTCAAAAGACAGTCGATTAAACTCATAAAAATGATACGGTGCGAGCAAGCTTCACGTCTGTCACCGACGTCGAGCCGAGTAAGTTTGCGAACTTAAAAACCGCGCACTTTATGTTGTACGTCTACCACCCGTGCTTTACACGTGCGCAAACAAGAAACGCAAACGACATTAGACACATTTTTGATAAAAAGATAGAAAATTGGAAATGCGGAAGAATCTGAATGAATTCAAACGTAAATGATGACTTAGAATCTCTTTGATTTTTGTATTTTTCGCATCGAGTGTTTGTTACTTGACGCACTTTTAAAGGTTCATTTAAAATTAATAATACCGGGTGTATGTTTATTTATGTTTCTATATTTGTAAGAAATAAACTTTTGTTGTATTGTTATAAAAAAAACATATTTAATAAACTTAATTGACAAAATACATATTCATTAATAAAAATTTTCCCTTAACCCTCCAATATTTACATGGTGACATAACCTCGTTTTGTTCCGGCAGTCGTCAGATATCATAAAAAACCCGAGTGCGCGATCTTTCAGCCGACACCTTACTTCGCAATTCGTATTCGTTTTGCGGTGCCGCTGTCCTGTTTTAATTTAGGAGTTAAAATAGGACCGCAAAATGAATAAAAATCGGCTAGTGTAGTGCCGCCTTTATACTTTCTACGCTTTAAGAATTACGTGTACAAATTGATGGTTTCACCGATATATTGTCTATGCTTTGAGTAATGTATTTTCACGGATTATGTGTAATGAATCTGAGAATTCGTTGATTTAGATGTTTTCACTGCCCCCACTCGGCCCTGGAAAAGTACATTTTTACTAGTGAAAGTATAGTCTCACTAAAAATGCAAATTCGCTGTAACATATACATGCATGCTGTAGCTGATGAAAAAATCTACAAAACTGCATATTTAACTCAAATTATACGAAATTTGTTTTTGGGGGGTTTTTGCTTTCTTCTTGCTCATGAAGTTATACCGATTCTGGACTTTTTCATTCCCGGGACTTGATTCACAGCTCTAGATCATTCCCAGGACCCCGGGTTTCGTGATGATCATAATTTTTTTTAAATAAAAAAAATTATGTTTGTTTTTTATAAACATTGTTAATTTTATTTCATTTAAATTGTTATTATAAATTAAACATGTATTGACAAGAAATATTATTTCTAAATAAAAATACATATTATATAATAAATTTTTAATAAAAAAAAAACATTTAAAAAATCTAATGTAAATGAAGTATACTTATTGTATCTCCATATTTATATAAAATAGTGAAATTAAATACACACATTAAAACAACTTTATTTAAAAATACCAAAATGTTAAATTTACATCTGCTAGCTTATTTCTCGATTTTGTACATATATTTGACAATCATATGTTGCCAAAAATATGTACAAAATCGTCGGCTTGTGTTTTGACAGTCACAAACTATTTTTAAATTTGTTTTTCACATCAATATCACACGTAAGATTTACCATTTATTTATCTTAAATAGTTGAAAGATTCTTGTAGAATGTTTTAAATCATATAAAGAATAAATTAAATAAATAAACAATTGAACCCAGGATGTATTATAAACAAAAAAATGAATCTTGATCTCAAGTGTGGCTCACCAAAACAATGAAAAATTTTTTGTTTCATTTGCACTCTTCCAAAATTATTACCAATCCTGGGACTCAACAAAAGTATTCCCGGGACTTGATTGACGCATCTAAAACCCCATGTATTTTCGAGAATCCATTATTGGGTCTACCCGGGTCAGAAATCCTAATATTGATGTTTATAATTTTTGTTACATGCTCGGTTAAAAGCTTTCCCGAATGTTCGAAAAAATTTATTGTTAAATATACAGGTGGACCAGAGAGCAGAAGCAGAGAGCAGCAGAAACTTGGCCGGTAGATCCCTGCCTATGTTATGAGTCTAAAATGTTCAAGCAACCATGACCTAATATCAATAGTTATGGAGATATGCAATATCGAAATTTGCATTTTTTTTTCAATATTTTTGATTTACTTTTTGCAAAAAGTTGAATTATCCGCACAGTAACTTAAATCGATTATGAAAAAATTCATTTGCTTCAATAAAACATAAATAAAATGATAAAAACCTTGTAAAACATAACTTTTTTCAATTTTTGCAAGGTTTTTATCATTTTATTCGACTCGTATTAAAGGGAATGAATTTTTCATAATCGACATAAGTTACTGTAATGATAGTTCAACTTTTTCAAAAAATAAGTAAGAAATATTGAAGAAAAAAATGCAAACTTTGATATTGCATATCTCCATAACTATTGATATTAGGCCATAGTTGCTTGAACATTTTAGACTCATAACATAATCAGGAATCTACCTGCCTAATTTCTGCTGCTAGCTCTGGTACACCCCATATAAAAAAAATATCCTTTTTCCCTTGTGAAATCTGTAAAAAATACAATTTTTTGAAAACAGTTTGATAATATTGAAATGGTTTTAACACATGGCTAATGAAAAGTGGGTAGACAGAATTGATTTTATGGCCTCTAGTGGTATTAGTGTTAATGGCGAGAGTGGTGGTGAAGGCTGGTAAGGCTGTGTGGGTGGGTAGATTGGTTTGGGGTATAGTGGGATGGGGGTGGGTTGCCAATTATTGATTATTTTATGAAATGCTTTTACTTTTATTTGGATGAAGAGGTGCCAGCCACGCTTGGAATTAACCATTGATTTCTTTACAATGAGTTTATTTTATTGTTTATGAAAGTACAAAGATGACAGTTAAAAAAAATGTTAAAAAAACTGCATAGCTAAAATAGACTCTACTTACAAAGCAAAGTGATGGTTGTCAGAAATGGTGTACTAAGTTTACGAAAGAGCACTTTTTATATTCTGCTTTTTTATACTATGTATTTACTTTACATATACATATATTATTTACTTTACATGTATTTATTTACGTGAAGTATCTTGGTATATTCTTCAATTATTTGGACACCTTATTATATAACACATGCTGCAAGAATCGAAAAAGTGCAGAAAAAGTTTCTATGTATTTTGTCATACAGAGCCGGTCAACACAGAAATTTTCACAGCTATGAGAATTGTCTTGCCCTTTTCAAAATGCTTAAACTTGAATTCCGATTGAAAATATCTGATTTTGCCGAACTACACAAGATACCCAGTGGAGCTATTGATTCTCTCTTTATCTGACATAAATAAGTTGAACCCCGTATAAGAAATCTGAAGTACTTTAGAAGAAGTCAGCATCCTAATAATGTTGGTTATTCTTCTCCCATCTCAAGTATGTGTCGCACATATAATATGTATATTGCTGTCCCTAACATTGGTGCTGATATTCTTGCAGATACCCCATCATCATTTAAAAAGTTACTCCTATACGACATCCATTTTCGCACTTTATGTTGCTAGAGCAGGCTAAAGACACTTGTAATTGGGATAGCGGGCTGAGTTTGAAATGAGTAACACATTATTTTATGTACTTTATACCAAATATTCTGCTTGTGTCATTAAAAATATAATGTTTTAACCTTGGTTCATTTATAAATATTCCCCTAATTGATTGATTTTGTAGCTTCTCATAAAACAGAATATTTTAAGGTGGATCATTTTTTTTTAAATTAGACTTCCATCTTGCAGTAAAAGCGTGTAAGTGGAATGACCCTTCTTTTTGCTTCGTTCCATTTCATTGAACTACAGCTATTTTAGAATTTGTATAGCTGTAATTAGTGCTCAAACAACTCTCATATTTTAGCTATAGTCCCATTAAGAGGTATGCGATGCATTCAATAAACTGATAAGATTATTGGATATTGATCTGTTCGAGTGCAGCCACACAAGATTAAGAAAAATTTTGAGTGCTGAATTTTTTTCCACGTAATAATTAAGTTTCTTTATCTTTTGTTTAAATTTTTTATTCTTTCTTTCTATATAATTAATATGCCTTAATATCATAAATATTTATCATTACTGACATATTTCTGTTTGTTTAAATTTTTTATTCTTTCTTTCTATATAATTAATATGCCTTAGTATATCATAAATATTTATCATTACTGACATATTTCTGTTTGTTTAAACTTTTTTCTTTCTTTCTTTCTATATAATTAATATGCCTTAGTATATCGTAAATGTTTATCACTACTGACATATTTCTGTTTATTTAAATTTTTTATTATTTCTTTCTATATAAATATGCCTTAGTATATCATAAATATTTATCATTACTGACATATTTCTGTTTGTTTAAATTTTTTATTCTTTCTTTCTATATAATTAATATGCCTTAGTATATCATAAATATTTATCATTACTGACCTATTTCTGTTTGTTTAAACTTTTTATTCTTTCTTTCTAT